>CAFUXE010000253.1:127572-150974 GCA_903364295.1 Serranus cabrilla
AAAAAAAGAGAACAAATCGAAAACTGAGATTTTCTTTTACACCTCCACAAGAGAACAAAGAATATATTCTTTTTCGAGGATTCAGCCCGGATCAGGCGACACATTTGTAGTGACAGGCTACAGACAAAAGCATTACAGGACTCCCGAGGTTTGCGTGCGCAATCCCTGCGAAGTTTCTCGCCACTGAAAGGGATTGTGCTTCCTCCTGCTGGTCTACACAGCCCGGAAATCTGCTGGTGTTCAAGGGGAAGTTGAAGAGAAAGTCAGCACCTACTCCTGTTCGGACTATATCTTACACTAAGTTGCTGGACTTGTTTTATTCACCCAGTTCTGCTGCGTAATTCTCTGGCTGTGCGTGCGCAAAAGGATTTCTGTTTATTGGATGATACTTCTAGAGCATAAAAGGCGATCAAGTTTCTTTTTCATTCGGTGTTACTGGCTTTCAACCCGTCCTCCCCCCTGTCCCCCTGATGCTTTGAAGCGCCCGGATACATCTCTCCTCTCTCGCTGCACTGATTCTTCCATCCTCCCAGTCACCCATCTCAGCCTCCTTTCCATTTAACATCCACAGAGGGAGAGGGACGCCCCGGACTGCAATCTTCCCCCCATTTTCAACCAGACTGGTAGGTGATAGTGGCCATGGAGCGGTGAAAAATGCGTAATCAGACTGTTGTAGGATGAAGTTGGAGGCCCTGCATGAACCCATAATAAGCGAGGACACAGCTTAGGAACTTTTAACACCCTGATCCATCGTTTTCTCTTTATTTTTTTAGTCTTGCTGTTGAAATAGGTGTGTAGCCTGTGTGTAGCTCTTCATGACGGAAAGAATGGCGCTGAGTGGGAACTGTAGGACTAACCCCAAAGAGCAAGCATCAGTTCAGAACAGTTTCCCAGATGTGGTTGAATTAAACGTAGGGGGGCAGGTTTATTACACGCGTCACTCAACTTTGGTGGGCACCCCGAATTCATTACTCGGTAAATTGTTCTCCTCCAAAAAAGACGCATCGAATGACTTGGCCAGAGACCCCAAGGGCCGTTATTTCATCGACAGAGACGGGTTTTTATTCCGGTATGTGTTGGACTACCTCCGCGACAGGCAAGTCGTCCTCCCGGACCACTTCCCGGAGAAAGGGAGGCTCAGGAAAGAGGCGGAGTACTTCCAGTTGCCCGACTTGGTGAAGCTCCTGACCCCTGATGATATCAAGCAAAGCCCGGACGACTTCTTCCAGAGTGACTATGAAGACGGGTCCCAGGGCAGCGACCACCGGCAGTGTCCGCCGCCCTCTCTGGTCCCGGCGGACAGAAAGAGCGGCTTCATCACGGTGGGGTACCGGGGGTCGTGCACCATGGGCCGGGAGAGCCAAACCGACGCCAAGTTCAGAAGGGTGCCTCGGATACTCATATGCGGGCGCGTGGCCCTCGCCAAAGAAGTTTTCGGGGAGACCCTGAATGAAAGCCGGGACCCGGACAGGACCCCGGATCGGTACACCTCCCGGTTTTACCTCAAGTTCAAGCACCTGGAGAGGTCTTTTGACATGCTGTCGGAGTGCGGGTTCCAAATGGTGGCATGCAACTCATCAGTCACAGCCTCGTTTGTCAACCAGCACACAGAGGACAAGATCTGGTCCAGCTACACAGAATACGTCTTTTACCGTAAGTGACACCTTTGCTTTTTTACTACAGGCAGGTCAAAAATCTCACATTGCGCGCACACAAAGTTGGAACAGCCACTAGAAGGCGCACTTGTTTTACTGGTCCAGTGTGTGAGAGAGAGACGTGATTATTGGGGTGGATGGGCGTTTCTTGCATCCCATTTTGAATGATGTGGGTGTAGTGAACACTTCAGTGTGGTGACTGCTGCAGACAGTGTGATCAGAGCTGCTTTCACCTGTTACTGTGACCTATATTTCCTGAAATGTGTCACTTTTTTATGGAAAGGACCAAAAGATTTAAAGAACAACATAGAACATTTCCATGACAAACACAGGGGACTAAAGTTGCACATGTCCTTGGTTAAAATGTAGACCCAAACACAAACTTACACACTTCATTAGTTTCTGAAGTCTGTGGAACAAAACCCATTAGAGATCACTCCGTGCATTTGCCAAGTGTTGTTACATCTCCTTGGAGGCAATGAAACTTTGGAAGCAAACATGTAACTGACTTCAAATTCTGATATCAGTGTGTTCAAACCTATTACACCATGTTGCAGCATTCGGTACGCTCTTGCAGGCTACTTTATATTTCACAAGATTTAACCAGATTTTTAAAAATAATTTCACTCCCATCTGAGCCACGGCAATCGTCAGAGCAATGATTTGTCCACGCTTGCCATTTCTCATCTTGGTGCAATTTTCTACTCCACCTCCTGTCTGCTTTCATCCATCCAATCCTTTCAACTTCTTGCATTTCCTTCTGGCTTTTCCTTATTCCTTCCATTTCTCCATCCGCGCTGCTCACTGGCTGGCAGGAATCTGGCAAGAGCAGTAGTGTAGAAGAAATCATTGTGACTTTTAAATTAGCTCCCGTAAGATTTTATTTTATGATGCAACAAAATAATCTATAATTCTCTCATCTGACAGGGTATAATCTATCACAAACTCTTTGCCATAAAAGAGACAGAGAAGAGGTGGTGTTGTAAATGTGCTCAACTTTTTAGTATCCATATAAAGCACTTTGTTACGTGTTAGGAGACAAAAACTTTTCTCAGAATATGCCTTAAATCACTGATAGTGGCTATTTTTGAGATGCAATGCAAGATTCTGAAAAGAAAACTAAAACAGGCCTCTTAAAATGAAACTAAAGTCTTTATTTTCCATAAGTAACCTGTAAGGAGACACCCGTAAATAGTGTCTGACCCCATACTGTAGAAGAATGGATAAGTGCCAGACGAACCATCACAAAATGCTTTTTTTTTTTTTTATCATTATCTGACATTTTAACTGTGCTGATGTGCTGTAACATATCAAACCCTGTTGGCTCTCCAAAACAGTTGCAGCTCTTTGTTTTATTTTCTGTAAATAGATCCTTTTGCCCACACAAGCCCTTTGAAATATATTGCAGCGAGTATGTCATGGATTAATAAATATTGCATATAAAAGCCCCAGTTATAGTTCCCATGGCTACTAAAGTAAAAGCATTTTAACACATACATGTGTGTTTAAAACCCCCAAATATAAATCAAGTCTTGTTACATAAGTGAGATACAGAGCAACAATGTGCACTGGGCTCAATACTGCTGCAAATAAAGCTGGAGAAGCTGCCAACAGAACTGAGATCAATGTGTCAAAGCAGCTATCATGATATCCATTAATAACATTTAGTAATAGATTCTGCAGGCACAGATATGGGTTATTTGTAGTGGCGGAGCAATTTTGAGGTAATTGTACTTGAATATTTCCACATATGTTACTTCTACTTCACTACATTTTAGGGGCAAATATTGTACTTTTACTCCACTACATTTAGCTGCCAGCTTTAGTTACTTTTCAGGTCAAGGACTTTTACTTGTAGTGGAGTAATTTCACAGTGTGGTTTTAGTGCTTTTACTAAAGTAAGGGATCTGAATACTTCTTCCACCACAGGTTATTTGCTCTTAAAAGAGATTACAGTTTTTCCTGCAACATGGCTTGTGGTCCTAAACTCTCTAATCAAACTGAAATATTACCAGACAATTTCTGTATTTTTGGCAATTAATGCAGTTGATGCAGTTTCATATCTGTAGGAATGAACATAAGAATAGATCACTTTGAATAAAGCATGTTCTAGCATTAAACATCATCCATTTAAGCTACTATCAGACCTGAAGAAGAGGATGCAGCCCTAAACGTCACTTGCTAAAGTGTGCTTATAATTTGCACTTAAGGGAGCTGCACCTATATTCAAATATTGACTAGTCAGCACCTGCCTTGAACACCTGTGTCTAGATGTGCACGACCACTATGCATTGTTTGTTATACTTATGGGAAACATTTTTTAGTTCACGGAGGAGGAAATCTAATCCAGTCCTCTCATGGCTTTGCTGCTTTATTTCAGTGCCCAGACGTCCAGATGTTTGGCAAGTAAAAACAGCTTAAAAGACTATTTTGTAGTTTGCAATGTGACTTAAGTTCTAATTTATAGTGTTATCTGTGAAATTCTTTCAATCCCTCAAAATACACTTTCTTTATCTTGTTCCTGGGAAGGGGGCCAGAGCTGCTGGTTTAGAAACCACTGAGCCATGCATAGACCACCACCATAGGGAAAACCACTGCCAGCGCAATAAATCACACAAGTCAAATGATCACATGGTCACAAAGCAAAGAGGAGTGAAAAAAGAAGTAGAAAAAAAAACATGAGAGTGATTCGCTGGGCTGGCTCCAGGCTAAATGAGCTCTGCATTAATGGCCTGCATGAAGCAGCTACGATGACTGGATGGCTCTTGGCTCCTATAACCCCCAGAAGTAGCGCTAACAAGCCAAATTAAGTGGTGGTGGGGGCTATTGACACACACACTGGATACACACACACCTTGCTTATCCAATATCTGGCAGTGTGTCTGTGGGCTGCTTCTGCAGGTCTCCTCTTGCTTACTGGCAAACAACAACTGCTTCCTGGCTTTGTTGACAAATGTTCTGCTTGTTAGAGGGCGCACTCTCAAAGGTGAGGGCACAGTGGCAGATGTGTTGGGCCTATATGTCAACACACACGGTCACACAAAAGACTATCGCACTCCCGCAGAGGCAGACACATGCATTCAAGCTGAGGCAGACATAATCACAGAATCAGGTGCACACACACACACAGGTTTGCCATGCACACACTCACAGAATCGTGCAGAGAGTTTGTTAAATGCTGCAGTCACCCAGTGGATTAAATGTAGTCGCTGACAGTCTCTTGTTTATCTGCCTGTCACATTTTTGGCGCGCTCGTCTTCCCCTTCTCCCCATCCTCGCCCTCCTTGTCTTTTCTCTCCCTCTTCTCCTTTCATGTCTTCTCATTTTGCTCTAGTCAATCATACCCGGCTTTCTCTCTTGTCTCCTTTCCCGCCCTCTCTCTTTTCCAGCTTCATTTTGCTCTGTGCGCCGCAGGGGCAAGGAGCAGCGTGGCGGCACCAGTTGCCTTTACATGCCTCACTGCTCCGTCACGCCTCCTGTCTCACTTCTTATTCAGATCTCTGTCTGTCTGCCTGTCCGTCTCCATGATTATTTATTTACCTTCAACTTCAGCTGTCTCATTCTACATTTTAGGCATGTTGTCAATCTGCCTCTCCTTATTATACATATGCCAACAAGTCTGTCTTTCTTATTTCATTCCCCTCGATTGGCCACATTGGACGTCCTAAAGCCCTGAGCGTTCTGATTGGGCTGCACAGGGTATTCAGTCATGTTAAGTAAGATTCCAGAACCGCAGGGAGCAGAAAAAGCTCAGTTCAAAGGAACCCGTGATCTGTATGGGAGAGAACTGCACAACAATTCACTAGTTCACCCAAAGTTGACAAGCAAGCTTACCCATCAGCCATTGCGACAGGCTTAACGCAGTGAGTTGAGACTTGGAGAATAGGACGGGACCTGGCATTCAATTTGTGCAACGTTCATTATGATCAAGGATGATTACATAATATTAAAATGTAAAGACTCTTCATATAATATCACACAATAATCTTTAAATAATCTGCCTAAAAATCTACGTTTTTAGGAGTGACATTGTACAAGAAGTAAATTACTCAAATCAGATTTTGTCTCTGATTAGGTTAAATATATTTCAATAAGCATTCATTTGAATACATTTTGTAACAGTATCAGTTTTTGTTTCAATATATTCAACATTTTAAATCAGTAGCGTTAAACTACCATACACAGGATGTTCAGAATGGAAGTATTTTCAAGGAGAGTTCCAATAACAGACATTCCCAAAACACACCACAGAGAGTGTGGAGTATTGTGTACATACACTGTGTAACACATTGAGCTTTTAAGGCAGTTTAAGGAACTTCTCTTCCTGGTTGACCTTGACAATGCCCCTGCACAGAATGTAAAGTCCTTAAAGAAATGATTTCCCAGTCTAGCCATGACCTTAACCTCACTGCACATCTAAGAATTAATTGGAACGTCAGATGCAGGCTGGGCCTTATCCTAACATCAGTGGCCAACCTCACTAATGCTCTCGTGGATGAAAGGGAGCAAATCCTTGCAGCCAGATTCCAAAATCTTGTGGAAAGCCTCGCTAGAGGAGTATGAGGCTGTTTGGTATCATACTAATGTCCATTATTTTATAATGACGTGCAACAGCCACAAATGGGAGTAATGTGCATGTGTCCACACATTTTCAGCATATTCATACAGTAATGTGTGTACCTTTGTGACACATTTTGTTAGCTGAAACATCAGAACCACAATCTGTTTTTTTGTCAATTAAGTTCTCACATACAAAAATGTGCTTTGTTGCATAACATAAACATGAAGGTAAAACTCTTAAGGCCACAACAACAGTTTCCATCTCCAGTTTTGACTGACACAACTTCCACTTACAAGTTTCATGTTTTTCTTTGCCAGAAGCCTGAAGCACCTTTATCTCTTCAAATCCTCTTTCTGCTTGTTATCTATCTTGTTGGATTCTACTCTTGTCTGATTGGACCTATCAATCTCTTTTCTGTTTTTGGCTATTCAAATTCAGGATGGCCTCGGAAACCGCAGAAGGCAAATGTATTTACCAATTTGTTGCATGGCTGGAGTGACTGATCATTAATCATCACTGCTGACAGTTGGTTCTGAGGTATTCACCGCAGGGCCTGACAGAGCCGGCCGCAACAGAACCACCCAACAACACCACGTCACCCATGCTGTAGAGAAAGAGAAACATTTAGAGTCTGTTGAGAGGAAAATCACATTTTTTGGGGCTTTTTTGTTGTTGTTTTTTTCACCTCAGCTAAACATGCCAGAGTGTGTGTCATTACAAATGGCCATTTTCATATGACCACATGTGCTGGTGTGTGACACACTGTGCCATTAGCTTGTTACAGATGGGTAACTCCTTGTGCTGCAAATGTGTTTTGGCAGGTGGGAATAAAGGGGCCGTGGTAATGGCGGTGGTGTTTGTATGCATGTGTGTGTGTGTTAATGCGTGACCCATGTTGCACTACCTGAGGCCTTTGCACACCCGTTGAGCCGCTGGCTAGACACACCTGCACACCACCACCCCTCACATACACACACACACACACATACACACTCATCACCATATGAAACTACATTACACTCATCTTGCGAGCGTCTCTCGGCCCAGTCGGTGACGACATTAGCAGCGGCGGTCCCATGCTGCAGGCCTGTAGGAAGTGATTAGCCGAGGAGCAGACAGGCCGTGACAGCTCTGAGGAGAGTCTTGATAGGGACAGCTGCTACCCTGGCCTCAGCTCCACAGGGGAGTCCACCACCACACACCTCGACTTTGCATTATTCAGGTTGAGACAAAAAGGAAGGAGGGAGGAGCAGGTTGAGAACATAGTTTGATGAATAAAAGAAGAGAAAAATACTGAGATTTTTCCTTTTTCTGTTACTATGACTACTGAAGATGCTACCTCTATAGGGTGTCACAGGAATGAGCTCTTAAACCAGGAAGTAATTTAGCATTTTAGCGCCCTGGGGTCTCTCCTCTCCAACTCAATGAGGATTAAGGATGGTCTGTGGTTAACACAAGCTTAAGAGATATTCAAATTTTTTTGCGCGACATAAAATAAGTAAAAGTAAATCCCCCACTTGAGAATTTTAGGTTTTTATATGTCCTTGAAAAAGGTGGATCCTAACAAGTGGCTAAATGAGACTACAAGTGGTTGTCCGGGACACTGAACACAATCATGCTGGAAGTCCACCTTACAGCCTCTAGACTTGTATTTTAGTGCTCTTGCAAACTCTTGTAGATCGTAGGTATTAGGTAAATTATACGTAATAATAAATTATTATGCTACGGTTTTGCTAGCATGTCAAAACGGCTGGTTAGCTTGTCGTTGACCGTCTGAAGCTAAAGGTAGCGATGTTCTAGTACTGCGACCGCGCTGTAGTTTGCGACAGCATAACGTTAGCTTTTGACTTCTGTCGGCTGCTTTAGCGCTTCAAACATCATAAAAGTGATGTTCATTTGCAAAGATTCTGCAATGAACCAAGATCCAATGTAAAAAACCCAAAGCCAGTTCTCAATAGACCTCGTGGTGATGCTAACTTCCAGGTTGGCCTACAAATATATACAGCATCTTGTTTGCTCCCTATGACTACTTCTACTACTATTACATTTCTACTTGGACAGTCAATACTATAATGCTAGTGTGACTGCTGTACTTGATACCATTTCCACTAGATTGCCCGCGCAGCTTAAACATTAGAGCAACAAGGACTCAGTCTTAGTGGTACACATGCTACCAGTGAGCCACCTGGACACTCCACAAAACATTTTAAAGAGGACATATCATAAGAAATGTACTATTTCTGTGCTAGTGCACATACACTTGGGTATCTGGAGTTCCTACCAACTGCCCATCAATTTCACCAAACTGTGAAATAAGACAACTTTTCTGGAGTCTGATTTTTGTGGGATGCTTGGATCAGAAAACATGGATTTAAACAGACCCTTCAGATTTGGCTCCCCTTCCTCTGTCACATGCAGGCTCATTCAAATATACTGCCCCCGATCAGAGTATCTCCACCCAGGGCTTGACAACCACCTCTGCAAAGGTGCACCATATTTTTTAACAAGCCAAAAAAAAGCAGATTGGCTGTTCTGGAGGGGGGCTTAAAGAGACAGGTGCTGAAATGGGGCGTTTAAGACAGGGAGTGAAGGTATATTTAAACAGACATGAAACAACATTTTATTAGAAACCGCAAATACAAGGATGAAACTGGAAATTAGCATAATGTGTCCTCTTTAAAACCACTTCATAAAAGAAGATGATAAAATAAAAATAAATTGACAGCAAATGCAATAAAATGAAGGTTAGGAAAATAAAAGGCCAGGTTAAATGATTGAGATTGGAGGAAGGCTTCACAAAGTTGAGAATTTGAAAGCATGACACACGTTAGCCTTTTCAAGCGTGTGTGCTGACCCTGCAGAACCTTGGTGATTGTTTGCAAATTGTTTGGTCAGTGCTCTGTGTAGTAGTTATTTCAAAATTCTTTTGCATATCGTTGCTGCTTTTTGTTGTGATATCTTGCTTTGGTGAGTTGATACAGTGAGATAAAACTGGCATGAGCTTGCCTTTATTCCAGCAGGAATCAGAGCTGCTGCATTTTCTACAAGCTGCAGGCGAGGAAGAGACTTTTGACTGAGTCAAGAATACAGAGAATTGTAAAGAAATGAAAGCACAGATGACCCCATCACCTTTACACCGAAACGATAAAAAAAAAAAAGCTTTACACTGGGACTATTCTTCAGATATGAGAAGGTAAATTGAATACTGTTGATGCCTAATTTTAAGCAATAGCGAGTGAAAAGGGAGAGAGTGAAGTGAGATATGATCTTTGGGAGGCGGCAATGCAAAAAGTGTGTGTGATTGAAAGTGAGAGTAAACAGAAAATGAACTCAATTTTCACTTTTCAAATAGAGTGTGCTCACCTTTTCAAGATGATAGAAAATAAATTACAGTAAATGTTAAAGCAAGTGAGCTAAAAGAAAATTCTTTACAGGGAAATAAACAGAGGGTAACCTTATCCTGGAACAATGTATGTGTTTGCATTTATATTGCTGGTGTTTGGATTGATTTTGCATCAGAGCGCACGGTGGGAGGTGCAGGTGGAGATGTATGAAAGTAAGGGGAGGACAGTATGGAAGAAGTGATGGATAAAGGGCAAGTGGGTCATATGGAAAGAAGATAGACTTTCTTGTTTGTCTAGCCTCCCCTTGACCTTCTCCCCTGGAAGCTTAGTGTAGCTACGTAGCGTTGATTCCCATAATCCCCAGCCTCCGGAGGATATGGGGAACTACAGAGCTGTGGGAGAGAGAGAAAGAGAGAGAGAAAGAAAAGAGAGTGAACACCGGAGCGTCAACAACAAGCTCCCTTAAGCCCTCTGCGACTCCCTCCTCTCCTCGCCGTCTATCAGCCCATTTTCTCCTCCTGTGTGACTCTTGACACTCTATTCTCTCTGCGGTGGTAGGCACAGTTGATATAATGCTGATGCTCTTCTCCTGTTGTGTTGGAATAAGTGCTTTGCGGTGCGTCGAGGTGTGGAGCGTTGCCATAATGACAGAAACTGCAGCTGGAGAGCCTCTTCACTCGCTCAACCCACCGGCTGGCTGCTGCAATGCATCAATGCTTTAATAGCCCGGCTATGCACGAGCCCATATTGGCTGAAACAAAATGTAAAGGATGCAAAGAATTCCCATCTCGTCAGTGATTGCATCGGCTAATCACGCCGACGGCTGTCTCCACTGTGGGAGTGCACGTCACGGTTCAGATTAATGCCTGATGCCATTTGTTAAAGTTTATACAAGTTCAGAAATAACTTCTGATTGCAGCCAACAAAGACATTTCTGGAGTGATTGTTATGTGGGCGAGTCTTTGCTCCACTGGTGTGTGTTTTAGCTCCTCATTTACTTCGACTTCATTTATCTTCTTCAGTCTGAGACAAGTGTGACTGATGAAACAGTCGGTCAATATTCAGACTATTAGTACTTAAACTTCATGATGAAACTTCACAGCTTGATGGTGTTTGGGATCGTTCCATATTCCTCCGTGCCTCATTAGAATCGCACGTTGTCACTCACACAGCAGTGGTCCGCAGCTTGATCAAGCATATGGTCATACCGCTGTAATTTCATTCCGTAGTGTTTTATCGCTTTCCAGGGCAGAATGTCAGTGGCATTTCATTTGGAAGTGCCAATGAAGTCTTTATGTCCATTAAGAGAGCTGGAGGCAGTAATATATAGCAACTCCAGAGGAGATTAACTCAGGAGGAAATTACTGAAACCACCAATGGTAACTTGTTGTAAAAGATGTTAGAAATATGATAGAAATATATAGTATTGTGTTGTTTTTTCTCATTTGTAGTAAACAAGAGAGGGCAGTTTGCTTAAGAAAGGTCGTGAAATACATAAAACAGCAGCATTCTATTTTTTTTTAACTTATTTTAACATTTATCTTCTCAAATAATTGAGATCTGCATCTGCCTTTTGACCCTTTGCCTTTAAATGTTTTGTTACACACATAAGAATGTGTTCAAAAAAAAAAAAGCCTTTGCATGATTCCAGACAGTACCTGCAGTAATGCCACTGCAGAGGATTATTCAAAACTCCAATACTGCCTCTTATTAGTAATCCCTCGGTGTCATTTCAGAGTACTCAGCTGCTTGCCAGAGCATACTGTCATCACCATTTCATTCCTAAGTGTCTGTGAAGCTCCCTGCCCATTAAAACACACACATATACAGTGGGCATAGGCATGCCGTGCCTCTTCACTTGGAGTTTAGCTTATACAAACAGCCAGCCGATGAAAAATGGCTCTCATTAGAGAGAAGATTCTTGTCTCGATATATAAACGTGCTATCAGTGTGTTGGGATATCAGCAATATCTCTCAGAGAGTGAGAGAATGAACTCTTACGACCTGTTTTACCTTGATGGATAAGATGGATTTTGTTTGATTCTTCTGGATTCAGAGTGATGCACACCAAGCACACTAAATATGCTGTTACTGAGCTGCACCTCAAGCTGCATTATGGCTTCAAATTTCACACCTCAACCCATGAGTTCAGGCCTCCACATTCCCTGGAAAGCACAGATGCTTCTGTACTTTATAATATGATAACTTAGAGACACTACATGACATTGGTCAAAGGTGCCATGTAGAAGTAGCCACGGTTTATTAAAAACATAAGCAGTGTTTCATATTCAAACCTGCGGTTTGTGTTTTCTAACTGCCATAGGTACTCCAACAGACGTCAAGAAAAAATGAACTCAAGAGGTTCATCCATCCTTCTGTCAGAGACAGTGGAGCTTGGGCTGACATGGTTTACCATAGTTAAGAGTCTCCAAGCAGCAAGGAGGCTCTCAGAAAGTGATGTGGTAGTTACAGTTCTTTGCATTGTTTATTTAAAGTATGCTGATGGATGATACACACTTGGGTATGTAGCGCAGAGTGTTTTAGGCGCTGGCTTAGATTAAAAGAGTACTTTGCTGATTTTACATCAGACTGACATTTTAACAGAAAAGAAAAGGAAAGATCTGTATTTCATCAACTACATTCAATCAGAGATTCAGTTATGTGTCCTGAAGCCACTAGCCTCGAGCAGAGATTGAGAGAAAGCTACAGAGGTCCAGCAAGCTTACTTATAGTCTTCACCCCCAACTGACATTACCTCAAGTCACTTGAGGCAATTTGTTGGATTTTGTGCTGCTGTCTCTCAGGCCACAAAAGGTTTTATACAACAACAGCAACAAGGCTGCCAGAGGCTGAAGCCTGGCTGTCCCATGTGTGGAGGGTCTGTGTTGGCAAGACTTGTGAAAGAAGAAAAAGTGGATGGATTTGCGCAAATTGTGAGTGTGCCATATCGGATGATGCTAAATGGGGAAATACAGTCGACTCTAGGGCTGTCAAAAAATAATGTTGAAATGGATGAAAACCAACATGCAATTTGTTAGAATCTATTAAACTCACTCTATAAACTCATGTTGTCCATTTAAAGTCCTGACGTAGCGAACATTTAACTCGTGACTGATCAGCTGTTTCCACTCTGCTGGTTAAGACAAGCTAACATGAAAGAACAATTATACATTTTGTTGTTTTCTCTCTCTCGCAATCTGTTCTTCTTCTACTGTTTTTCTGACGGATTAGCCTACAGCAATACATCACACAGCTTTGTTTATTCGCTCTAAACCTGTTGATCGAAATGTCCCCAATTCACATTTTCTTTAATGCAACATTTAAAAAAGTGTCCCATTTGTTCAGCTGCCTCCCTTCACCTTCACCTCACTTTGAGACAATTGCATTTCAGGTAATCAAACAGCCTCACATGTATCCAAGCTTTTACACACTTTAAACAACACTGATTTAGTGATGTGCAGCAGTGAGTCAGACAAGTTCATTTTGGGAACACCCCCCGCTGGAGTACAAGGGATTGCCTTTTGTGCTTGCACACTTTAAAGTAGATTGAATATTTAAATTTTTTCCCCTCACATTTGAACAGTAGTTTTAATTTCCACGTCTTGAAAAGCGATGCCAGCGCTCATGGTTAGTTGGCCAGACTGAAACTTGAATAGCTAAATGACTCCTTGGGATTGTGAGGAATAAAGGAGGTAACAGCAGCATCTGATTGGCTGAGGTCGTCCTGCTGTGCTTCATCACACGTCCAGTGGATTTGAAGAGTTTGTGTTTAATGACTTTGTGTTTTCTGTCTCATAGCAATGATGATTTATAGAAAATGAGAGTGTCCGCTATCATCCCATCTCACCAGCGCTCCTGCTTGCTATTCACGGTGTAATGAATAATTGAGTGCTGTTCACAGAGGACTGCGCAGTCTGTGGCAGCCACACAGAGGGCCCGGCTGTTTGTTTGAAAAAGTAATGGGTTGCTACCTGGGGTCCTATGTACACATACTACCTGTATTATGGTCTCTTAACTACACAAGCCTGTATTAACTGTGTGTAGATAATGATTTGCTGGCTGTGAACCTGTGTGATTATGGTCTGCAGACACGGCGTCTGTTGGTAAATTGGTTTTGCAGGACAACAGCAAGCGCATCAGGGCGTAAACACTCAACAGGACATGTACACATGCACACACACAGACACACACATTATGCAGATACGATCAGACAGCGCAGTCTAGCCTGGAGACACATTGTTTACCACAAGATTAACCTGGCCAAGGCTTTAGAGGGATTAGTAGGCGGTGTGTCTCTCTAAGGCAACACAACTAATGTACCGACACAAACCAGCTGTTTTCCAGTTTCAGACCTATGTTTGTGTCTATATACCACATGGCCATACCATACACAGCGGCCCTCTTCACACTCGGTATCTACTCTCATCCTGTGAGACCGGATCACAAGTGGACAGATTTAGTACAGGTGTGAACACACCTAACACGCATTGAGGATACATTTGCCAGGTGACAGCGGCGCACAGAGCTTCAGAGAGCTGGGAGGGTAGCAGGCGGGTGTGTTACCGTCAGGTCTGAGCGGAACATGGGAACAAAAGCACAGACGTCACTGACAGCATGATATTGAAATCCAAAGCAGAAGTTTCAGATCAAAGTTAATGCTCTTAATGTACATGCTGCTAGAAGAATGTGGCCCAAACCACTACTGTGTTGGTGCTTTTGTTCCGGAGCTCCACACAGATCGCACACTGCAACGCACTGCCTGCACTCCTCCCAGCTCTCTGAAGCTCTGTGCACCGTTGTTGCCTGGCGGCCGTGTCCACTGGTAGACAATAACCTTACAGTTTCATGTCCATAAAATGCACCCAAATTCACGTTTATGTAAGATTTTTCACGAGAGACAATGCTGTACAACGCAATGACCGCTCAATTGACCATCTCACATATAGATAGAGTGAGAAAGTGAGATTCAACCACATGTATATGCATAGTATTTAAATCTATTTGGCTGATTAACGATACAGATATTTTTTTTCCCCACACCTAACTGCAATGATCATCAAGTCTCTTCTATATTGGAATTAACATACAATATTATTGTGTTTGCCAAGCAGCAAATGCAGGCATACAATACAAAAAAATTATGTAATAATTGTGCCAGGGGCGTTGGAAATTTAATCAAGGAAACAGCCTTTTCTTATATTGGTGGATATCGGTGGCCGATGGTTCATTTTAAAGCGCTTTTCTAGTCATAGGGACCACTCAAAGTGCTTTTATACTACATATCATTCACCCATTCACACACACATCCATGCACTAGTGGCTGAAGCTCTCCTAGAGGGTGCCATGGTCAGGGATCGAACCACCAACCTACAAATCAGTGGGAGACCTTTCTGTCAGAAAAGACACTTGTGACTGGGCCAGCCAGGATGCATGATAATACCAGGTATGAGTCTATATCTGATCTCTGGAACACCGTACGCCTCATTTGTACGCGCTCGTTTGTGCTGGAACGAGAAACAAGCAAATGGAGCAAGACAATTATCAACATCCATCACCTCAGAAACTCATTTAGCCTATTAAAGCCGTAACAGGCTGACATTTAGGTGTAACCATCCTTTTTAATCATTAAGGCCTTCGCTTTCATTCACGTACACACCAGCACACACACACACACGACACTTGATGCTGTAAAAATAGTAGGATCAAAGCAATGATGGAGTTGTCCCATGATGTAATGACATGTCCTTGTTAGGCAGCAAATCTCATTCATCTTGATTAGGGTTTTGTGTGTGCTTCACGTGTGGGTTACTGAGTGTGTGTGAGGTGGAATAGAGGACACTGGCCTTTTCAGATCACACTCTTGTTTTCATGCAACACCCAATAACAAATGTCACTTTGCCTTGCACCCTCAGACATCACTCACTCTTTGGAGAGCTCCTTCTCTTCTCTGCCTCACCCAGAATCACTTCTCTTTCACGCATGTCCCTTCTGTTTAAATTCCCCTCATGAATGCACAATTAGCTTTGTGTTTTTTCGGAGCAAAAGATTATACGGTTGGAGATATGTGCCAGATTGTGCAGACAAACAAACCAAAAATAGGCTCAAAAACAGACAAAGTCAAAGCAAAGATATGCATATTGAGTTTGTCAACCAACGAGCCAAAACGGAAGACTTAGGATAAATATTCAGGGCGTATTTGTTGACTTTGCTTTGGAAATCCAAATCTTTTCAAAGTTTTTTTGGCTCATCTGTTAATACCTTAACTCCTCAAGGACATTAAAGGGCTTTGCCGTGTTTGGTTTTTGATCCCCAGCTCGTTTTACTGATCAGGTGGCTGGCGTTCTCACTGTAACACTCCGAGCATCACAGTGCTGTGCTGCTAAAAAACGCCACATGGGCCTTCTGGTTGTTCGTTAAGAAGTGTCCAACATACAGCATGTCATATATTATATTACACCAAATGGCACATGGCAGTATGAGAGAGAAAACATTTAAAAGAGCTGAAAGGAGAACAGGAAATGCTGCAAAAAGAGCACGCACACACAATGGATATCTGCTCGTGGGTACAGTCTAATCTCCTGTGATGGTGTCAGTGCATCTCTGTGCCTGTCGGTGCTGCAAAGCTAACATTTCTTTCAAAAGCTACGGGCAGTTGAGACAGCAGAGTATGCACAAATCAATCCTGGATAACAAACAGCTTTGTAAAAATACAAATAGGTGCTTAGATTTGGCTCGATAGCACCATGTATGCCACAAGCATGTTTTCAGATTCCTTGTTTTCCTTCTCTGCTCCCACCTTCCAGTTCTGTATCAGATGCCGCTTTGAGCATTTGATTCTCTGCCAGTTGTGCACATCAGATATTTTTTTTCCGGTTTTCTCCAGAGCATTTAAAGCATCAAGGTGAGCTCAGCCTTGTTTCTTCCGTAAACAATCTCGGGCTGGTGTTTCGCTGATTTCGAACATCTCTCCTGGAGTGCACAGAGTGGTAAAGCTGCCAGTGCTGAAGCTGCCTGGCAGATGTTTTTGGCTGCTTTTACTACTCTGAGCTTCCACAGCCCGTCCTGTTATTATTAGCCCTCCTCTATCCCTTTCTTTCTCACCCTGTATGTCTCTTTCTGACAGCTGGAGTGCAGTGTTTGGTCAGTGCCGTTTTCAGTCTGTCCTTTTGTCTATTTCTGCCTCTTCTCTGCTTTATTCTTCCTGCAAGAGCTTGTGTTAACTGTGATATGGCTCTTATTTGCTGTAATGGTTGTTATTATTGCTTCCAATGTCTTTATCCTCCTGTTTGTCTTTATTTGGTTTGTGTCTCCATCTCGTTTTCTCTCCAAGCGCCTGAAGAGGAAAATCAACAGCAGCCAAAACAACAGTGCCACCGGTTCTTTTCATTCTGTTGCATTTATGTCCGCCTCTCACTTTACACTAATGATTTCATTTCATTCTCTTATTTCTTGACTATTTCCTCATATCTTCTCTATTGCTTAACACCACCAAGGAGAGAGACTCACAGGAAGTAAGAGTGATCCACATCCTCAGCACAGGGGATGCACTTCTAGGCCATTTGCTGCTCTTAAACCTATATAACATAAATACTCGGCCTAACCGACCGTACATTTCGGTCGAGCACAGGACCGTAAAATAAACCTCTAAAGGTCAGCGCAGGAAGGATGAGTCAGACTGGGAGTCATTTGTAAGTGACGCTGGGCTCCTTGTTAGGTGTATTCTATACTCAATTAGGAGGCACCGTCGCCCAAGTGTGAAAAGAGAAAAGTTGTATAAAAAGGTCACATTTTGAACAATTTTTCAGGTCCCTCTGGCGACCATTAAAGTTTATGTTATTGTATTTTAGCTTATTTGCACTCTAAGGCACCTTTTACTGCAAAACGATTTCATCAGCTTTGGTTTCTACAGTGTTAAAGTCATGTTTTGGTGTGGAGGTCCTTATAATCTGGTGACCCCTGACCTTCGTTCTCCAGCCCTCTGTAGGGGGTGCTGCTTCCAGCTCAGGTGGGATATGTAATCCCTCCAGAATGTTCAGAGTCTGCCCCGCGGTCTCCTATCAGTAAGACGTGCCCAGAATATCTCCACTGGGATGTATCTTACTGGCAATCAGAAGGCCAACCACTTAAACCTTTAAATACAAAGGAGCAGGAGCTTGATATACCTCTCGGATATCTGAGTTTTTACACCTTTCAGTAGGGCGAGCCCTGACGTCCTGTTACGTAAACTCTGTTATACTTTTGTCATGATGTATGGCTAAAGATGCCTTTGGAGTTTATTTATAGCAAGTGCTTTCAATAGCACTTCAACACACAATGATGTACATCATAAGTCTTATCTAGCTGAACTAACTGTGTTCAAATTCTTACGGAGAGATTTTGTAGCCTTGCTGGACAACAAAATATGTCTAGTGTGACTGAAAAGGGGATTACTGAGGCTTTCGTCAATCTGCTTGATGTTGTCACTTGATGTTTTCATCTGAAACATGTTGGAAACACAAGCACCCCAAGGCGACCAAGCCCACTTCTTGCCGTCTCCGCATGATATCTCTGTAGAAGCAGCTCCAGTGTGCAGCTATATTTCTGAGGAGGTACATGTTGGCGATAGCGGCGACACGGCTGCATGTCCTACACATACAGTCTGCTCAGTGCGGCTCTTTGAAGCAGGAAGTGTGCTGATTTTACACGCCATGTCTGTTTACAGGTCCTGGAGATTACCACTGCAAAAAATGACAAAGCTTTTCATGGTTTCAGAGGGAGCTGCAGAAAGTCTGACAAATTGCATCAAGTGATGTGATAACAGTGATAACACACCCGAATTCCCCAACTGGAGATTGGCGGTCAAGTTGCATAAGGGGTAATGTAGGTGCCAAGTTTTCTGTCACAGTTCCCTTTTATTGAATTTTACAATTTACATAAATTTGCAAAAAGAACACCGTTCCCACTGCACCCCACTATGAACATCCTCTTCCCCCTGCTGTCACTCAGTGAACTGGCTTTACTTTTTTAGAGGAAAGAACACGGTGTGCACGTAAAGTGTACTGAATATAAGACATAATGAATACACAGAACTTAATAAAGAGAAGAAGAAATAAAGTCTTAATGAGAGGTTAGGCAGAAGCAGCTCGTAAAAATCATATTCAGGTTTAAATTAAGCGTCAAAAGATGGTGTTGTTTTCTCATGGAAAAAGAATGCATGGATTATTATATTATAATAATATGATATTATTATTCTTAACCTGTTGAAAAAATTGAACGCTTATTTTGATTGATTTTTTATTCAGAAGTGGAAACGCAACAACACTACTAATTTTAGATGTACACATTCTAGAAAGGTTATGGCCAGAATGGGCTGGACATCACTAATGGGCGGTGTGCTATGCTATATATAGCTACATTACTAATCCCTGAAAAAATCACTTATCACTGAGGGTTGGAACATAAATTGATTGTTTAATCTTGCACATTGATAACAACATGCAGACTCTCAGATTACATGTATTATATGATAGCACCTGATGGCTCATTGCAATGCTGTATTATGATATTAACTTCCTTTTTTCCTTTTTTCTTATTTTATTGGTGAAAATGCAGCTTTCTGTTGGTTTGTTTTGTGTTTTTTGTTGTTACTGCTCCTACAGGATGACTTTTGAATGCAAGTTTAGCATTTTTGTTGTGTGACTTTTCCTTCCATTGTGTCCCTGTGGCAGTGATTTATTCCAGCCTGCCCTCTAACACAGATAGAAATGCCTCCTACTGTAACCTTCAATCCCAGGATGAAATTGTCAGCTGGAGTGTTTGCCTGCGTCCGTCTGTAGCATACACTAAATAACTGACCGGAGATTGTGTCAGTCATGTCTCAGGCCTGTCTGTTTGTATTTACTACATCTCCAGTTTATGTTTGCATCTGTGCCTTCACGTATTCATGTGTGTCTTCATGCGAGTCAAACACTAAATGACTGCACGAAGAGTCATAGTGACATCCAGATATTGAAATCAAAACACTTAACACTGCCATCCAAACAGCCAGAAAATGAGGCAGGACATTTGGGAACACATTGCTTTCCTGGGTACACACACACAAACAGACACACACTAATGCTTACGGTAAGACAGGAATCCATTATCAATATGGAGTAGCCCAGAGAGAGTGTGAGTGATGTGGTATGAGTGGGTGGGGTGCTAATGTGAATGGATGCCTCTCATATACTGCATGCAGCTACCAGCCAACTGAAGTGATGACTTTGTGCATTCACGCTGAGCGGAGGACTTCCTGTGATCAACTCGGTTACGGTGTGATGAATGCGAGTCAGTATGACTTCATTTTGGGGAGGCGAGGTGCTCGAAGCCTGTGCAGCAGGATATGATGACTTTGGGGTTGAAAATAGTCGAGAACAACTTTGAAACTGAGAGAAGACTGCAGGTTCTCATTATATTTCACCTGTATGGATACATACAGACACACAGAACACATACATACCTTATTATGTCTGGGATAAAGGCAAGTTCTTTCCCTAGTGCAATGGTTCAGTTAAAGTTCTTTTTTAAATATCTTTAAGCAGTTTTTGAGTTAAAAAAAAAAAAAGAAAAAGATCAAATTTAGCACTAAATAACAAATAGTATCAACCCCAAAAATTGTTGCAACAACTTGAAACTTGACCATGAGAATGGCCATCATACACTTGCATTATAAGGTTATAAACCCTTGCACACTATTATTTGAAGTATCAGATAACATTCAGGATCCCAGCTTTCAGATGATGAACACCACTTCTATGCATCAAATTTTGACCTGCTGTCTCCCCTTAAAAATCCCCTCTCCTCCAACCGCAATTATCTGTAAGAGGTTCAAGTCTACACTGCGTCCTAGCAAGCATCACACTATCGAGTCATGTGTCTTCACTGAATCCATTACATATGCATTTCTGTTGTTTCATGTAAACAAAACCATGTACCTATAAACTCTGCAGATCAGACTGCATGGAGACTTAACCACTTAAAAAATGGGAAATGACTTCCTAGCAACACACGTTTTCTATTGTGATATTTACAGGAATTGACATACACTATAGACAACAGCAGGTAGATTATTATCAGTCTGAAAGATCCAGCTCCCTGCTGACTCCTTCCAGTTAGACACCACATGATTTAAATGGCTGCACTAGTATAGCTCTTTTCTAGTCATAGCGACCACTCAAAGTGCTTTTACACTCCAGATCAACACAACACATTCATACACTGGTAGCCGATACATTACAAGGTGTAGCCTAAAATAACCACTCACACACACGGCACAGCACTGGGAGCAATTTGAGGTTCAGTATCTTGCCTGAGGTAACTTTGACATACTGACTGACAAGGAGGTATCATGTCCTCATTTCAACTTGACAAATCAGCTGTTCCTTGTCCATTGCTGTAAAACAAAAAAAAAAGATGGTGTCACTCTTGCCTGCATGACATTAAGTTAGCAGTTAGTGTCCAGCGCCTACCCACCCACTGTCAGCTTGGATTGGCTCCAGTTAGGATAAGCAATTACAGCTAACGAATGAATGAAAGAATGAATGATTGGCTGGACTGGACTCAAAATGCTGCATGTCTTTGGTGCCTGTTTAACTGAAGAGTTTATGATCTCTGAGTCATTTGGTTCAGATCATTAGTTGAAACAAGGCAAACATGCAGGGATTTAGTCAAACAATGGTGTTCTTGGTTGACGGTCCTTTTTGAGAAATCAGTTGTTACATTTGAGTCAAAATTATTGTCAGAATTAAATTTCAGATCATAGTAGATTTCCAAAATGGATTTATTGTATATTTCAGGTTTTGGAAGTGGTTGTGCTGGTTGATTTGACCTGACCTGTCAATCTGTGAATTAAATCACCTCTCTACAACTGTCAGCCTCTTGGCCAGTTGTTTTTTAGCACCGCCACTGAGCTGCTCAAAAGGCATGATGGGCTGTTGCTGTCTAGCTAGGTGCATGGGACTTTTTAAAAGTAGCTATTGGAAAGAAGGTTGTTCAGTTTTAATTTAATGTTTAACACCAAAAAAGCCCAATTATTAAGTTGTTTATGAAGTTTAAAAATAATACGTTTTAGTCTTTAATTGGTGAGAAAAAATGTATTTAGGATCTCCTTGTTTTATTAGCTGCTGGGTGCAAACAGTATTGTGCCATTTGCATCAGAGACTCTCCACTGGGGCTGTTAGGAGTTACAAGCTATTCTCAAAGGCACCTCGGCAGTGTGGGAGAGAATTACTCATTCACTTTCACTCTTTTCCACTTCACACAAACATCTGGCCGAGCCAATTTATATAATCTCTGCCTCTCCTTGAAGTTTCTCCCGCGCATCCACGCCATTATATGAACCATAAATTGCAAGGTCATGTGTTATGAAAGAGGGGATCTGATCTGGGATGATCAAGCGATATTTCCACTCCATGGGCTGGCTTTCACCGCTGCTTCACGCGCTCATGGATCATCAGATAAGACAGCACTCTGACAGGGAAGCTATTGGCTGGCAGCGCCTCTGGAGACTCCACCACTCTACAGCTCTCACTGGCACACACTCTGTCCGTGCACACACACACACAAACATACATAAAAAATCTCTTGTACGATGCTGAGAGACAGACAGAAAGGCAGAGACATTAACACAGAAAGACAGACACGCAATGCTATGTAATAATAATTTCAGAACACGTTGGTCTGTGCTTTAAATTTTCTATATATTGTACACGTAACTGGGTCAGAAGGGAAACTGGGTCATACGTAGGGATGCTATCATTTAGAGAATTATGGTACCAGTACCAGTACTTTCATTGCCACAATCACACAGAACTTAATCAAGATAAATTAGGTATCAGAAATAACAGACATAACATGATAGAATCATCTGATTGAGCAAATAAAAATACAGTAAGGCCAAAAAAAAATAAAATAATAATAATAATGTCAAACAACACAATTAAGAAAAATTTTAATTAATCAAATAAACACATAAATAAAAAGCTATACAAATCATACCATCACCGAGAGTAATTCCACCTGTTTGACTAAAAATAAAAATAAACAAATAAAAATACTCAAATTTTTCTAAATCTGGCTACGAAAAGGATTAAATGCAGGTATCAGATATCTTGTAAAGTTTCAATACAACCTATTGTACTGGATTATTTCAGCACACAACCCAAAGGTTTCAAGGCCCTAATACCTTGTTGTACATTAACCACACGGTTTGTTGATTGATTCCTCGTTGCCACATGGCCAAGTGTCCTTGGACAAGACACTGAACCCCAAATTGCCTCTGTTGTTTAGGTCAGCAACTTGCACAGTGACTCTCTGGCATCAGTGTGAGAGATTAAATTGGTGAAGAGGCAAATTGTTAAGTAGTTTCTCCACTAGAGTGCTGTATAAGTGCAGTCTATTTATCATATTTATTGGTGTGAAGGACCCGGGTAAGCCTCAAACTGGGAGAGCAGTTAAATGTGCAGAAATAGGGGTTTTAATCAGCATTTACAGAAATAAGGTGGGTAAGAAAACTGAGCAGAAAAGTCATAGACAAAAGCGATAAACTCAACAGAAGTGCTCTGGAGCTCAAGCATAAAACTAAACAGAACAGCACATAGTTAAAGAGTCTTCTGACTAAGAAACATAGTCTTCATCTCTTAACTGAAGGATTTTATTTATTCTATGCTAGTCAATCCATAGTATTGGAGGGTAGAGAAGGCTGCTGAGACCCCCCCCTCTGGCTGTCACTGAATGGCACAGTTCAGTAATCCAGCCCCATCTACTTAGGCTCGGGCCACACAGTCTGCGAGAGCAGGATGTGATGGCTGCCTCGCTCAACGGTTG
>CAFUXE010000253.1:151487-167037 GCA_903364295.1 Serranus cabrilla
GCAGCCTTTGATCTTCTCCTCTCTAACCATCCAGTACGTTAGTAACCTCTCTTTATCAGCCAGTAAAAGTCCACCAGCAGCTTCCTCTCAGTGTTGTGTCTCCTGAGCACTCTTAGGAAGTGCAGTTAGCTGTGTCCTCTTGACAGTTGCTGTGGTGTTTGTGGAACAGATGAGTCTACAAATCGCTCTGTAGCCGCAGACTGGTTTCCTCTCAAAAACGTCAATATAGGGTGTTTGCACGGGCAGCAAAATATGACTCATATTTCCGCTTTTCGACTGTTTTCCACCGCCATCTTGCTGAAGAAGTAGTAGTGATTGACTGCGATGTGGACTTTAAATGATGGGAGGGGAGGTGGAGGGGATCAAACAGACGGTGAGAATGGGGTTTGTGTCCCGTGTGAAAACAAAAGTAAACAACTTTTTAAGTAACTTGCGTAGTTTTCGTGGCTCACGGTTTGTGAATCACGATTTTTTACATAACTTACGGTGGTCACGACACCCTCATAACTACATCACTGCCAGCATTAATGTACATTTACTTACTTTATAACACCTTACAAGGAAGTTTTTTGCCCTAAACTTGGGTTTTAGGTCAGTGCTTTTGTAGCATAAATTCACCAAAACTGCAGCCTTTTTTAAAACCGTAAACCATACATATATGTATAATAATGTGTCTGCTGTTTTGAGAAGGCTCCATTATACCGTGAGCCTCTTTTGACAAACTTCAGACCACTTGGTGGATGGTGGGCCTGACAGCTGCAGCTGCCAAAACTCTAATGTATAAAAAAATCCAACTGTTTCCCCAAGTATTACACGGTCTTAGGAGACATGACCTTAACATCAGTTACATCTCGTCTGAAATTCCAAGATTCACAGTTGAGAATATAACAAAGTTTGAAAATGACGACCTCTCCACTGGGAAATTTCAAATGTTCCTCCTCATCTTATTTCCGAGCAGGGATTCAGCAGGACATAGTGAGAAAAGGAAGATAAAAAGAGCAAATGACGAGTCTTGTTTTTACCAGTGTTCATTTTAAAGCAGCCTGAAAGCATCCAGAAGAATCTCTTCAGTATAGAACCTCTCTTAGAGACGTGACCTTGAGGTTTGCCTGGAAATGATTTCTCACAGTTGCTTTCAGGTCGGGGGGGCCTTTGAAGTGGCGATTGTTCTGGCTGAAACGTACTTCATGTCTTTTGTACATTATGATACCAGCGCTGATGGCTCCAGGAAATGTCTGCTCCCAAATGGAATTCTCTATTGAATTTAATTTATGTGTGTCTCAGTGCGCTCTGGGGACCTTTAGCTTCATAGCATACAGTGAAAGAGATATATAGTACGGATGTTTCATCCTGATTTTGTGGCACCCAGCTCGGGGCCCAGAATGGAAATAAACAGAAAGATGATTGCCTGGTGCCTAAGTCAGCATGCTGGAGAATTTCACTTTTTGCATATTTGGGATATTTTTAATCCTCTGAGTGTTAATTGAGACAATTTTTACATGACTGCACCATAATTAAAGATATTGTTATATGAGCATTGTGTTCATTCAGTCAACACACAATTACAGCTTACAGTCGTCCATAGCAGTTCTTCATAATATTTAAAGCAACTACAAGGGAGTTCCACATCTCATATTGTACTTTGTATCAATTTAAAAAAACATGATGTCTGACACAAAGACGCATCTATCATGGCTGTTCCCCTCTGAATAATATGGAACTTGCATACAAAAACATGTTTCTGCCACATTATTCTTGCTTTCTTCCCAAATAACATATACAGATGAAGGTAAATCCCTAATATAGAAATAATACATATTAAGAAATGACTGTTTAATAACAAATGAAAAGTTGCTTGTAGAACGTTCAAGGTTTGGAAATGATGGAATATCAGTAAAGGTGTTAAGTATTAAAAAATGATAAACTGTATTCTGTTACAGTCAAAGTTTAAATTGGTGTATTCTGAATACAGTTACTGTCTTTAAAAAATTATTACTTGAATGGGTTAGTTTGTCTTCTGTATATTTGCTCTAAAATTCATATAAGGCACAGTTTTCCCCAAAACAGATTTTTTTAAGTGCAACAATTTGTGTATACAGTGCAGCTGCCCAATGCACAACGGCAGAGGAGATGCACAGAATACTGGAAACAGGACAGGATACTGTCGGAAATACTTGGCACGGAAAAATAAGATCCAGACAAATGAGCTCAGCAAGATGATTTTGATGAATTCCAATAGCAATGCACAGTATTTGGAATACGTCACTTAATTGGAGTACTCTAATGGAATATGCTACAAAAGACATTCAGAGGCATATATTCCGTCATCTGTAGTGAAATATGTTTTGAAAGTTACTCTCCCAACACTAATGGTGTATTTAGCTTGAGCATATTAAAAAGTCGAGACACCATCTGATAATGTCATGGAAGCACTCCAAAATAAAGGAAGTGGCAAATGAGCTCCTGTCACACATGCACAAGTTCAAAGTGAACAAATTCCTGTGCCCAGAGTGAACATCTGCTGCAGGAGGTTAACAGCAGGGATTCTTGCTGATCATAGATAAATCAAGTGTCAGGAAAACTGCAGATGCCTTTGAAACAGTGGAACTGCCATTATTGTGTGAAAGCAATCTTAAATACCAGGAAATACCTGGTTAGCAGTCTTTACAAGTGCTGAAAATCTAATTAGCAATCATTTCTAAAAACACAAGCTTATTTACTCTCCGCATCTCGGAAACACTGACATTTAAGACATAGTTTTCCTATAATTCACTGAAAAATACAATACGCTATTTGCAATAAAATCACATCAGCAAACATTATATAACGGCCAGCCCTTCATTATTTATTTGAATAGGAAAGCCTGTTCTGCACTCATTAATTCAGTGAACCGTTTTGACCTGCGGTTTTGTATAATCGATTGCGAGGTGCTGTGTGAGGGAAAGAGAGATTCAGGGAAGGAGGCAGATATTGGATTGAGAGTGGATATTTGATTGGATAGTCCTGTGGAAATGTGCAATACTTCATCCTAAAACATACAGCCGTAACCAGTCAATTGTTAAGGCAGAATGGAAAGCTATTACGCACTCTGACTGCTCTCATATATTTCCATTTTTTCGATGTATTTCTTCGCATGGAATTGGCATATGATTAAGTAGGCCATTACATTCACTGCTTGTCTCGTGCATTAAAGAGTTTTTGTTGTTGAAGTCCCACAGTGAACCTAATGTACTGCATGCTGTTAGCCTATTGCCTCAGTCAGTCTGAAGAAACATGCAAGCTATAATTACTGCATGTGTCCTTACCTCAGCATTTAGTGATGTGTGCTGTCTGTTGATCTAAAAGGTTGTGAACTTTACATGAACTTGATTTGCATAAAAGCACACAATTACACAAGCCATTGCCACTAACGGACATACTAATCTGCATGTAAGTACATGATTGGATAAGCACTGAGTGACTGTGAGTGACTGGATGACCACTTTTGATGAATGCTAGTCCACAGTTTAAGTCTGTAGTACCGGGAACAGGCACAAATGAGACATTGGATGCAATTACCTGACAAGTCTTGTCCAGGGTGCTCTCTTCAGAGAGAGTCTGTCTTTTTACGACACTTGACAACAGCTAGTTAGACTGAACATGAGGCTTTCGCTTTAAGGGCAGTTTCAACATGCTGTCACCCTGTCAGCAGGATTTAAGGGGAAAAAGTGAAAATCTCTCACAGCAGCTCAAGCTCTGTCAAAGGTGCATTCAGCCCAGAATGCAGGTTTGTGATTTTCTGTTACTTTAGCTTTGTTGCATGATGATTATTCCACCTTAATGTGAAGACACACCTAACCGAGGCTCTGCTTGGCTCCTTTTTTCTTTCATTACCACTCCTTTCCAAACCAAATCATGAAAAGCTTCACCACACACAGTCATGCCTTGTCAGAAGAAATCACAGACAGTGGTCCTTTGAGGCTGTCAGGCCTGCTACATAAATCAATGATCATATATTAAAAATCAATCTTGCTTCATTTGATTCCGGGCACTCTTAAAGAATATGACTCCATCCACCTTGTCACAGAACTTTTAATAGGTATTTAGGGGCTCATTTAAATTCACCCCAAATTGGCATCTCCCTCAGTGAGGCAGCTCTGAGCTCTGAGGGGCAGGACTGCACTGAGGAAAGCAGGTAAAATAAAACACAAAAGAAAGGTGTGCATAGTACTGTAAACCAAAACTGATGTAGTGGTATGTGCACGCCATACTATAAGATAAACAAGGATGTATTCTATCCTCGTGTGATACGATATCATATGATGCAATGAGATAGTATACTACTTAATGTATGTCTTGCCAAAGAACCTGCTGTGGCAGTGTATAACAGCCCATAAGAACAACACACAACTGTGCCTATGTAGTTAAAGGGACAGTTCACCCCAAAATCAAAGATACACATTTTCCCTCTTAGCTGTAGTGCTAGACTGTTCTGTTGTTGTGACTCTGTGGACTGTTTTCTGGAAAGAGAAATTGCTGTTGAGTTTTTTTTTTTGTTTCTTTTTTTAAATGTATTTGTCCTTTATCAAAGTGTCATCTTGTTCCAATCTGAGAGAGCAGACATCTCTACGGCCAGTAGTCGTGTTTCCATCAATGAATTTCTATGCATTTTGAAGATCAGCATGATAAAAGCTTGATGGAAACACAAGAATTCAATAAAACTTCTGAAAATGAACATGAAGGTTTTTATGCTGGCTTGTAGTGTTTTTTGTCTTTTTTGAAAAACCTCAGCAATACATTACACTGCCATCTTCTTCTTGCCAAAGTGTGTGAATGCAACTTTGTTTATTTGCTCTAAACCACTTGATGGAAACATCCCTAGCTTGCAATTTCTTTCTAACTTGCAAGTTACATTTCAAAATTTAGCTTCAAATTTGTCTGACTTTAATGGAATCACAGCTAGTGTTGGGGGTAGAGTTCTCAAATTACTTCAGTTCAAGTCATCATTTATTTGGTAACATTTTCAAATAAGCAATTGATTTAAAAACTCCCCAACACATTTGTAATGTGCCGTTTTTTCCTTCTCTTTGGACGGTCCATCTAGCTGCGTACTTGGGGTAAGTATCCAATCCTACGGTTGGGTCAGTGATTGTTTGTAGTGTTGGAGGTACCACAAAGATTAAAAAACTTCATTCGAGAAGGTCAGAGCTGAATGCAAAGAGTTTTATTCTCAAACAAGAATAGGACCTGATTTTATCTCCCGAATATCAACTAAAAATTCAATACTTTGCTAGAATATATAAAACCCTAATCTTTCCTCTACTATCTGTTGAATCTCCTCTTTATTTTCTAAAATGATCAATATCTCCCCTGTTACAAGGGTGTCATATTTTCAATTTGGTACCTTCCCCTGAACAAGTTTTTACCAGTTCTGGCTAGTTTAGTGAAGTCTGGAAATCTTTCAAGCCCTCCCAGCTCTGTGCACTCGCTTTCTGTTCTATTTGTGATCTTGGATTTTCAGTGTATTAAACCCTTTTCACCTGCAGTGTTTTTTATGCTATTACATACTCTTTGAATATTATAATTATGTAACTTGTGATACAGAATTATAATATAATGAAAGTTTGCTGTGTAAATGCAACAGTATCTCAGCTAGTAGGTGGCAGAGAGGACTGTCTGTGCATCATGAAATCGTTAGCGTATGTGGAAACAGACTTTTGAATCATATGTTTACTTGTGATCACACAGAATGAAGCTGTAAAGGGGATACTGCTTTGGTCACCCTCATATTACCCTGTAGGGCTGTGTGCCGTAGACAAGGTTTTCATTTTTTTGGAACACAAAAGTACTCCTATTAGTCACTTTTGTCAGTAAGAAATGCTGTAATAAAACAAGTTATTTTTCTAATGTTAATGTTATAACATGACAAGTCTCTTAAAAGTTATGTTACCCAATACTGTCTACACCAGATAACACTCGGCAGCTCCTACCAAAAAAAATCAAGTCTGATGAATAGCACTACAGGTAAGAGGAAATATATGTATTTTTTTTTTATTTTTTGGGTTAACTGTCCCTCTAAGACACACAAGTATTTTATTGGGCCATAACTGAGTCAGCCTGTTAATTCTACTGACAGTTTGTCCACATCATATATTCATCAGCACAGTATATCATCAATTAGAGAAAGGAGTCTGGTGCCCTGAGGAAAAATGCAGTGCCAGTGCCGATGTGTGAATAAAGCAGATGAAATAGTCACAATAATATTGTACCACAGAGATTTTAAAGTTAATGATGCAACATATTACATTCTAGGCAGTGTTTGGTATTACATTAGTATTATTATACTGTATTAAAATGGTCCAAATTACTCTGCACATTTTATGTTGCACATAGTGAAAATCCCACAAACAATATTCATCTGACTCTGCAGCTATGCAGATCTTCTGATTGCCTTTCAACTCATTGACTTTGTTTTACAGCTCGCAACTTCAGTGTTTTGATTCACTCCCACGGCTCTCGTCACAGCTTTCGATCAGCAGCAGGCAACTGTTGTCAGCAAAAAAGCTCTGATTAAGCTCCTGTAAACTACAGCACCAAACAGCAGACAGACTCAATTAGCAACTAGCTGCTGAATATAGTAAAGTTAGCAGCTTTTGAGCTAAAAATGCCCCAAAGGAGTCGGTAGAGACCAAAACAGAGCTAAAAGGAAGATTCATATTAAACCATCATTCATCAGGTACTTCACCACTCTAAATGAAATATGTCACCATGTCAACTTAATAAGATCAAAGTCAATAGAGTTGGCAAAAAATCAATTATTGGAGGTTTAATTGTACAATCTCATATACACTTGTGCACACATGCACATGAACTTAGCATAATACACACTATTAAAGCCCTGAAGATGAATATGAGCAGGAGTTAGGAAGCATAAAAGAAAGTAGTTAATGTAATAACTATGTAGCTAATGCTCAATCATTTCTCACACAATACCACAGAAAATATAATTGCTACAGAGACTTGGCATTACACACAATAGAGAACTCTGGGTGGAAGCAATTTTATAGTCGCATGCTATTAATTAATTAGACACTGCTCTCAACAAGAAGGAGAGAGAGACACACAAAGACAGAGAGAGAGAGAGTTTGAATTTCTTTTAAACTAAATGACACTGATAGCCTTTGTGACTGGAGGGTGAATCCTCTCTCTAGAACAGTGAAGAGTGAGCAAAGCCACTGTTCCTTTATAATCAGCAACCTTCATTTATCCAGGAAATTAATCAAAATTTCCTCCTCGAGCATCTTCTTTACAGCAACACACTTTATATTCAAATCATCACCTCAGGGAGTCTTTTGCAGAATAACAACTGGTTAGTAAGCAGCATTATTGGAGCAATTGGAGCTATATGCTATGCTCAAGGGCACGTTTAGTGGAACCACCCGTCTAACCTTTAGGCTACACTTCCAGGTAAAACAAACTATAAATACCAATCGAGGAAAGGTTTAAATGGAATAATCACCAAATCTGTTAATATCACAAACTTCATATACAACTTAATAAGTCCAAACACAGCCACCTCTGCTTTCACTATGACGACAGTAAAGTTTTTTTTTGTTTTGACTGCTATTTATAAAAACTTATGAATTATGAAACTTCAAAGACCTGGACTTGAAAGAGTGTTTGAGGCTTTGAGGCTTAATTTGATATATAGAATGTGTTGGAATTTGTTTTCTTCACTCTTAATGCACAGAGAGAAAGTCAATGTTTGCTGTATCAGAATGTAGATGAAAGAGCTTATATATATATATTCTTTCCCTGCCGTGCTGTGTGAGAATTTGCTGGAGTCAACAGACGTGGTGGTGGTGACAAAACATTCGCTAATGAGTCATATTCTGAAAATCTGCATTTTGAAGTCTCTGTATTGGCCAATAATATCTTTCTTAGTCATGGATTGTATCAAAGGAGATGAAGTGGTCACCATGACGTCCTCCATAGGTTTGTGGACTACTGATTTAACCATCACCATCTGTTTTTTTGGATCCAGAAATGACAGACAATGATAGTTGAATGAAGAAGATGAATGGAGGATGGGGAGAATCTGGCTGAGAACCAGATGACAAAGCATTAGTACTTGATACCTATAGTGCATCAACTAAAATAACCCAGGAAAGATTAACAGTAAAACTGCACCGAATACATTTTTTTTCCCCCTGACATAGAAAAAAAATGACTATTTGTACGGTTTTGCTCTCAGCCAATCACCACAAGCTTTCTTTAATTTAATCCAACATGTGATTGGCCCACTACCACAGCAGCTACAACCCATACAGTGTGTGGTGTGGTGGAGTAGAGGGCAGTGTATTTGATGGAGCTGGCAGTTCAGCTTGTAATTACGTTAACCTTAAAATCATTTGAATGGGTATTTAACACAACTGAATGTCTCCCTTTACATGATGGATATTGAATTAAGTGGGAAAGACAAGGTATGAAAGTGCTCTATTGGTATCAGTATCACTTTAAGGTTACTGGTATTGGTATCAGTATCATCATTTTTTTAACAATATCCGGCTTAAATGGATAATGACAATGCTAGTGTCTGGGTTCCCGCTGCTGCTATTAAAATGATCTAATTTAAACATGTTCAAGGTTATTTCTTTACACATGCCACAGGTTGTGTGCTTCTTGGTGCTCCATGCTACAAAATCTACAAATAGATATTTTTTACTGAAACCAAAAAATAAATAGAGAAAGGCCCGTCAGGAGTTTTTGTTATGCTCTTATGTAATCTTCATGGATCTTCAGTCACGGTGATGCCAACAGATTTTCAGGCCACAGTTCTTTTTCTGGGGAAAGTTTGCGTGGTGAGTTGAGTAACCAGGGTTGCAAGAGCCAAGAGTCCCACTTTGATTGACATAGATGCAGATTATGCAGAGCGTTCTTCAGTGACAGTTCAGTGCTCTTTGGGATGCTGCCTCCAAGCAGATGTCTGCTAAGGCAAAGGGGACAGGAGGATGACACAGAAAGTATAAAGCTGACCGAAAGTGGAGGAGAGTGCAGTCACTCCCCAGAGGGACAAACACCTTAACTTGTGCCCTGTGCAGGATGAAGGCATAATGAACTTAGACATATGCGACCGGCTCATGTGTACTTCAGAGGGACAGATCTGAAGACAGAAGTAAATCACTGGAAAGAAGAGATTTAACAACCAGCCGTGGGGAGAGGAGGCATCCAGAGAGAGCAATCCTCACTATCTTCCTTGTTTATTTATTTCTGAGTCATAGTAAAAAACAATGAGACAGAAGCTGAAACAAAAAAGACCATAATACTTCATTGCTTCATTAGATGAATGAAAAGCATCTATTGTTTTGGTGGAATTTACATGCAGATGTGGTCATTGTAAATAATAAGAACACACTTCAGGGAGCACAGCGTGTCTAATGCTGTTTTTTAGTCAATGACATTTCCTGAAAGGCTTGTGGCATTTTTTCGGCGGCTTTGTATTCCAGAGCATTTGATTTGAAATGAGACAATGACTATGAAGTGAAGTGCTGTCAGCGCGTCAGAATAATAGCCCTTTTTATTTGTGTCACAGCTCATTACCAGCAGAATACTCTAGATTAAAGAACAGGAGCGCTAGTTCGCGTAAACACTGAGATTTCTGTTGATTTTTTGGAGCTTCAGAAGCTTAATGGCTATTGACTTATGAGTGTGCTTGATATTATTGTACTGGGTAATTATATTTCTATCTTTTAGCTTCCTTCAAGGAGTGCTAGAAACAACTCTCAACAAGATATCTCCTTTAAAAAGTAATTATTATCTCCGCCAAGGAGGTCATGTTTTCTGCTCACTTTGTCTCTGTTAGTTTATCTGTCAGCTTATCGCAGAAAAACTCTTAGCCCACTTTTAATGAAACTTGGTTGCAGGGTGTAGCATTTATGTCCCCCCAAAAGTTTTTTTTACCTTGACTATACTGACTTGTATCTTTGCAAAGTTTGTCAAGTGTTTTCACATTATTTCACTGAAGGGAGATGTCTGTGTACTTTCAGACAATCTGACATTTAAACATAGATTGATTGAAAGCCAATCAAAAGTCCGAAAAAAAATCTGAAACCACTAATCTACCTGATAAGGCATTATAAAAAAAGTTTAAAAAGTAAAATAAATGTACGTAAATCCCGGAAGTTAAGTAGTTACAAGGGTGACAGTTACATAAAACGTGCACAAAATGTAAGTCATGGAAAGTTCCGTGATGATTAAATCACTTTGTTTACTTTTGTTTTAACATGGGACATGAACCCTTTCTTCCTCGGTGAACATCCGACGTTTGTTCGACTGCTGTTTGTGAATGAAATTACATGCTGTATCTACATAAACAGAGAGCACCAGAGATAAGAAGATGCACTTGTTCACACTCAGTCAGACAGCAGAGATGGAGAAGTGATGGGGACGGGGTGACTACATACAAGCCTGGGCCAATCGGCTGTTAGAACTATCATTATGTAAGTAAATTCTCAGAATCCAACACCATCATCCTTATTTAGAAGGAGCAATATCATATCATATAATATAATGGCAATATAAAAAAAAAAGAATTCATGAAACTTTTTAAATTATTGACATTTTGTTCATCCACTACATGGCTAGAAACTATTGTTGATGCAAAACACAGAATTCTGAAAATAAAATTATAGGGCGCTACTCTTCTAGTTGGGAATATAAAACACTTGCCACTTTTTTTCCTACCAGTTGAGACTTTATAAAAGGACTCACAGGAGGCTGCTGGGAAGCAGGTTATGTCATGAATGACATCACTGACACCGCATCATGATTTTTTATCAGTGTGAGTGCACTGCATACTCTAAACTTCATTTGGAAATACTTTGTAGTTTGGAATTGGGGCACAGCTCCTTTATCTTTCTCTGTGTGTCTCTCTCCATGGTGCTGAAATATTCAAACTGTCTCTCCGCAGCGCTGAAACATTCAAATGCTGTCTCTCTTCGTACGATCTAAACATCCAAACCTTTCTTTCTCTCTCTGTGTGTCACAATGTGTGTGGGGGGAGGTGTATGAGCATTCATACACACACACATATAATGCATTCACTTTTATATTTAAAAATTCAAGCATAATGGTAAATTAAATTATGACTCAGGTGGGTAGTACAATTATATGATGATTTCACTGCTTTTATATTACAGAATAGAAATAATTTTGCTTTTATAACCAAGATCTGTGCTTCCCACTCACCCACACACCATTAGGCAAGTTTGCCTTCTCTCTTCAAACGTTTCTTCCCCTGTTTGGGGCCTTTGGAAGGAGCTGAAGTTTTTTTTTTCCCTCAGAGTCTCACGCACATCAAAGTAGTCAGGTTACACGCAGATAGAAGAAGAGAGAGAAAGAGAGAGAGCACAGAGGAAGGAGAGGAAGAGAGAGAGGGAACGTACTGCAGAACTCATCAGTTGGATGTATTTCTGTTCCCACATTCTCTCACATGCTGAGGAACGAACGGCACACCGCCTCCTCATTCCACACCATCCACTCCTCCACTGTTACACACTTTTACACAATATGTACCGAAATTTCAATCAGTCAATTTCCATCGGCTATAGTGTGGAAACAACGTAGAGTATAGCTGAGAGTCAACATCCCCAACTGTCTGCAGAGATTTAGGACGAACAAGTTGATTCTACTAATGAGAATCAACAAAGCTGCTGTTATTTGTTTTCCCACTGCTGTTAACTTTTCCTTTCCCGTCTATCCATCCCTAACTCCTATGTTTTGTCCATTTTGCTCTTAATGCCTTTTTGTTTTCTGTCCTTATCTACACAGTTGCGCCACCTCTATTTCCAGCTCTATTACCCCATCATCCTCTCTGTCTATCCTTCTTCACCCGTCTTCCCCACCGTGTCCGTCTCCTCATTATCCTTTCTCCTTCTCCATCACCCATGATGCTCAAGTTCAGCCCACTGCACCAATTTGCCCTGACAGTGAATTGTGTCGAAAATAATTCCCCACTGCTGAGCCTCCCGTCCTGGGCTGGGCTTCAGACGGATAGGACATGATGGGACGGGCCGTCAGCCTAGAAATCGCGCATCCAGGGAAAACACAGAGCCACAATAGGACACAGCAAAATTATAACAGGGGGAAAAAATATAGTGCACTGCATGAAAGCATATCCGCTTATTAAAAATAACTACAAAATGCATATTGAATCGATGCCTGCTTTGCATTCATTGAGGCTTTTACAAAAATACACACCGTACAGGACTCCTTTTTTGTAATATTAATAACACCGAGCAATGAATAAATTGAATTCCATGTTATTTTCTGCACATTTAAGAACAATGTACTCCATAACTCGCATCTTATCTCCTTTCCAACACAAGCATTACAAATACGCTAAACTAATTTATATAATCCGCTAATCTCCCCAGCTGTGTTATCACCGCACGACACACACACAAACACAACACAAATGAGGCACAGACGCACACAGAAACCTCATTGATTTACCTGGCAATCCCCTATTACATGTACTATGCACACACAGAGTAGACTTTCTGGGGTGCTCTTGTCTGGCTGACACAGATCCAACTGTACTTGGGTTCTGGATGCTGAATGTGTCTGGTCGCAGCCAAGACGGCTTCGGGGCCAAAGTCTAATTCCTGCACATTCAATAGCAATCTGATTAGAGCTCTAAATGGCTTTTCCGCTCAACCTCTTAGCGCTTTCACAGCCCCCCTCCCAACGCTCTATCTCAGTTCCTTTCACCGTCTCTCTTTTTCTGTCTCCCTCACCCACTTTCTATCTTTATAATTACCTTTCTATCTCCCTTTCTTTCCTTATCCCTCTCACTCACTCACTTCTACTATACTGCCTCGAATACCGCAGCGCATCTCACTCCTTTTTTCCCGCTTAATCTTTCAATTTCTTATCCCTGTCACTTCATCTCCCTCGCATTGTCTTTCTCCCTCACTCCGTTTCTTTCTTTCTTTCTCCAATTTTCTCACCACCACTACCTCAGTCTGTCCCAGTCAGAGCCGAGGCTGTTCTCCATCCTTTTCCACACTCACCCCATTAGCCCATTAGAAGCTGCAGCAAGATGTACATCATTCTGGTCTCCGGGGACAGCCTATCACTTTCACTATAGCCAGAGAACCAGAGAGAATGGCATGTACTCAAGGCATGGGGCCCGGCACGCCTTGTTAGGTGTGTCTCAAGCTTGAACGATTAGCAATTACACTGTCTGGCTGAACTTCTTGGGACTTGATGGAGTCAGCACTCTTGACCAATCAGATATCAGAATGAAGCTGTTTTCCCCTCACAGTGACTAAGCACTTGGAGGTGGGTGGTACTGTGTTTTAAGATGAAAGATTAGGCCTACATCCAAGACTATACATAGGGTTGGTTATTGTTTTATTGATACTTCTTCCCTTTTGGAAACCCCTTTAGAGTTTTCTTCTTGTTTCCATGGCTAAATAATTAAGATTAAGATATTCCCTAAACAACAAAGTCACTATATAAACTCAATTATATCTTACTGGAAACAAATCAATAAAACAAATGATATTCCTGACGTCACAATACTGAGCGAGGGGGTGGGGATGTGTCTGAGAAAACCTCAGAGGAGTGGCTTGTCAGTAAACTGAGAACAGCTGGTCCACCTTAAAGGTCAGTCCATCTTAAGCCATAATTGTTGCAAACTTTTGGGGGTAATCCTTTACTTAGGCAAGCAAGACACCGGAACTGTACCCACACTGCACTGCTACATTCACAGCTATATCATTATTTCATACCAAGAAATGACAGTAGAAACAGAAAGCAGAAAAGTACAATTAAATGAACCATTAATCTCAGAGATAATCACTTCTCCTGTTATAATTAAGCCCCCTACCTAATTATGCACGTCTTTTTTGAATGAATGCAATGCAAAACCACCACATATTCTCATGAACAGTTCATATGAAAGGACAACAAGAAAAAAACATGTCTGTGTGTAGTTGAAGGTGAGATTTACAGTTAAGAGCATGAAAAACAACTCATTTTGAGAAAACAGCCTTTAAAGATTTCAGACATTCTTAATGGAAATGACTGTTTGAAGACAAAATATTGAATCGAAATCATAGCAACAACAATATAGCATATATAAAACGTAACTATTGTGCAGGACATTGGGAGCTTTCTAACGATGTCTGTGAGGACGAGGATTAGACTATGTTTGCGGTGCTACATGCTGCAATAGAAAGCTAACTTTTAAATTTAAGAGAAATCTACAGGCGCAAAAGGATCAAATATAGTAAAATATACACCTAAATGTTTGTTTTGGATTGCTTTCCACTCTTCTGAAAGAAGACATGTTATGGGAGAAAAATAGCCCAAAACTTCTAAATTGACCAGTGCATAAAAAACAATGTTTTGCCTTAAATTGTGAAACAAAACTACTTGGTTAATTTTAGCCAGCAAAGCTGCTTGATTGAGGCTACAGCAAAAAATACAACAAATGCCACATCTGTATTATATTCCTTTATGTGTCCGGTATGTGCTGTACACCACTCCTCTACTCTCATTTCTCACCAACACACATTTTATAATTATGATTTGTAAAGCATTTCTGCTTCATCTAGCAATATGCAGAGAGCAGCCAAGGAGGTGATAGAATGGTCCAAGAGATGTAAATTGAATGAGTCATGTTCATTAAATAATGTTAATGTGCTACCTTGATGAACTCTAAAGAGAAGTCTCCTTTTTTCGCCAGTCCTCCAGCAAGGTCAGAGCTTAAGGTATTCTACAGCTTGTACACCACAAGAGTCATGCTCAAAAACATGCTAAACAGCCCTGTTCTACATATTGTCACTGGTGGAATCGCTTCGCAGTCACCATTGTTTGTCTACGGCAATTGCAAATTCCAAATCTCCTGGCAGCAAGTGCATTGTAAATCAGTCCTAGAAAGACCTTGGTCTGATACATTTAATGAGTAAAAGCAACGTTTGTAAGAATGCCACACTCTCTGATCTCTGGCAAACATGTTTTTTTCTGCTATGACAATGTGTGATATGAGATATTTTTTGCAATGTTTTCCCTTGTTATCCCAGATTGTGGATCATAGAGAACTCTGATCACAGGCATAAGAGGGTGGCCAGGCTGTGATAATCTCCATCCCTCCTCATCCTTGACTTTAAGCATCCTCAGCCTGCTGCCTTCTCTGGCCAGCTCAGCCTTGCTTAGCATCATCCCACCACCACATAAACACACACAAACAACCTCCTTTCATCCCAGCCCATCCCTCCCTCTGCCTCAGTAACCTAAAGCTCTTCTGCACCCCTGTAGCCCTTCAGCTCTCTGGCCTGTTACCCGGGCAGCAAAGTGATGGATTTGTTTTCATCAGACCTTGTGACCTCGCCTCTGGCCATGCACTGGCTATACTGCCCAGACTGTGAATGACATTTAGCCCTGCACCCCCCACACCCACCTCATCCCTGCAAGGACTGTGGATAACCTTTAAACTCTCAATCACTGCCGGCATATTTACTCTGCTGATGCAACACATATAAAGGCAGTGCGGGAGGGGGGG
>CAFUXE010000253.1:167043-186255 GCA_903364295.1 Serranus cabrilla
GGGGCAGAAATGAAAAGAAGCAAGGGTGGTAACTTTAGCAGCAAGGGCTTATAAGGTAGGGCAGGTTCATGCTGTATCCATTAATCACTGTCTGCAGTTTGCTGAGATGATAGAGTCAGACAGCTGAGCATCAACTAGAAAAAGGGCAAAAAATCTGCGTTCACAGGACGGTCATTTCGTCATCTGCTTTTGATTTAGTTAGCTGTTGTCATATTGATGTATCTTAAAAGCCCTGATCTGTCTTTATGCATCTGGCTCTCTAGGCTGTTACACATTTAGTCAATTAAGACTGAAAGCTGAAACCTTAAAAGACCTTGGTCATACAACAAAAGCCACCCAGTCTCAGTATTTGTTGTCCAGCTGTGATGAATGGTCTTAGGGAGGCACAAAAGTGTTGTCTGAGCACCTCCTCTTTAATCAGCTCACTGTAGATGCAGATACAGCAACATACGCTTGCATTGTTATTAATGGTCGGGCTACATGGAACATTTTCAGGAACAATGAAACAAGGAGACGATAGCTGCAATTGGCTACAATTTCTCTGGTGGACAACCTGTCTGGTGTCTTAAGGGGGGATTGTGCTGATTTTACACATCAAAATGTGTTTACTCATCATATTTTGAACTACTCAGCATGTGGAAACTGTTGTATAATGTTTTTCTGTGACTCTGGAGGGGGATCTATCAAGTCTGAAAAAAATATCACCAGGGCTGTCAGGGCAAATTACAAATTAATAACATGAGGTCTGTGTTACCAACTGGGGGTGTGACATTTGAAAGATGTGGCATTTAACTATTTTTAATATAAATGTGCTTTTGAGTTGTAATATAGGAGATGTCCAGTGTTTTTGGAGCTTGACCCATAGCAGAGACTTAGGGCTTGATCTTACACTAGTAAAAGTAGCACACAGTGCAATGCAACTTTCATTGATATCTTTAGACTGACACGGTTGTTAGTAAGTAACTAATGTATTTGCGCCCAGGGGTGTGTTGGTTTTATACTGAGGTGACGTCAGGTTGGCACATTATTATCGTGAAGACGCAAAAAGTAATTGTGTCAATGACCAACCAAAACCTGGTCTAAAGTCAATGGTGCAGTGTTTCCTGCTATTTACAGGGTGAACAGGGTTCACAGCATGTGTATTCACTCTGCTTGTTACATACTGATTTCACAGGCATTGCAGTTAAATCCCTGAGCAATGTGGTTCAATGTAGTCATAAAAAATAATACTATTTTTAAAAGTATAGCTTATGGGTGGTTGAAATAATACATCATTAATGAGGAAAATATTGATCATAATGTGGACATAGCAAAAAGCAGATCTAAGCTGTGTGGATGTGTAACTTCATTATTTATTCTAATCATTATTTCGAGTATTTTTTTTCTTTTGTTTGCTGCTTAAATGTCCCATGATGTATGCTGCACTGACATTATACAATTACTGAGAGCAGTCTCTCTAATCATTAAACCCCTCATACATCAATCCAATGATACATAAGTTACAAAGCAACACAGCCTACAGGGACAGGTAGAGGGGAAGAAAAATGTCCGTGTGGTTGATGTGTACTTAGGGATTCAGATAATGCACGAGCCAATCTGCACATTTCTATCACACACACAGGCAGCAGCGCTCCTTCTCCTCAGTTAAATGGGTTATCAGAGCATTTGCTCACATGCAGTTGATGGGACAGACGATTAGGAGACAATGGAGACAGAAACTAGCTTCAGTTTGCCGAATCCGTCAATATGCGCCTTTACTGCTTTGCCTCTTAAAAAGAGTCGGACAAATTCTTCATGCACTTTAGACCATACTCTAAACAGAGTCAGGAAATCTCTGCTTCTGCTCCATCAGCCATTCATTTTTAATCTGTCTCTCAGGACTCCTGATAATTCATGGAAGTACAATGTTATCTGATCTGGTTCAATAGAATTCCGTGTTTACTTCCTGTCAGCTGATGTCATTCATATACACTGCAACAGGAAATAAACTGGCACACATTTGGAATGATTATAATTCAGGAGCGTGAAATGGCTTATATCAGTAACACAGATCATCTAAATTTAAATTAGATGGATGAAACAAGCAGTGAAATCTTACTGTGTGTGGTTCGATTAAATAAACACGGTTTAAAAATCATAGGACTGGAAGACAAATGGCAAAGTACTGTGATACTGCAGTGGTCAGACACTGACAGACAGGTCCACTTACTCACACATTAAAGCAGAGTGTTTCACTGTTGGGCATGCTGTAGTGACACAGTGTCCAGAGCACTTCTCCGGCTCTTTCTTTACACCGTGTAGTGTCTACTGGGAGCAAGCATGCAAATTGTGCGCCCTGGCACTGCCCCCTGCAGCGACACACGATTTGTGCTTCATCATGACAAGCCCTTAGACCCTTGCAATTGTTCTGCCATCACTTGAGCTGTCTCTTTGTCTTATTCCGTCCCTCACTCTCTTCCCCTCTGTCTCGCACTGTTTCTCTGTCTCGCTTTCCTGCTCCGTGTTTCTGAGGCACTCTATGACAAGTCGTCACCCCCCCTGCGTGCTTTATTGGTCCAGGCAAGCCACTGCAAAGATGCCCCAAACAAATGTTAGAGAGTGATGTGTGGGTGTAGGGAGGAGGAATAGAGGCTTCTCAATTCCATTCCCTCTAGGTTTCCTCATATAAGCAAAATACCAGCGCCAGAAATGTCAGACACACTCACTGCCCTCTCTTCTCTGTGTGTTTGTCTGGCTCTCTGCCGAGGCACATACCCCAATCCTTTTTTCTCCACCCGCTCTCCCGCTGTCCACGGGTTTAAAATGCACCGAGCTTGTTTAGGCCAATGATAAGGAGAGGCTTGTCATTGATGTGTGGTCAAAGTGTTTCTCTGTGGAAGTTAGAGGTGGCTGTTTTGACAGCAGATAAGGTGGAAGGTGGGTGTCTGAATGTTAATGCATGCCAAAGGAGTCAGCAGCTCCTTTCATCTATGGAGAGCAAAGATGAGGCACAGAAGGTGAGCTGAAGCGTCTGGTACACACAAGGCAAGACTCGCGGTGTTTGTTTCCATACATCTTTAGACTGATCTTTGACCCATTTATGTCTGCTTCTACTCCATAAGTAATACCGAAGCTTATTGTAGGCGATGCGCACCCAAATATAATTTGTTTCTGTGTGCACATAAACATGCAGATGCATCAGAATGCATCTCGATGTGTGCCAGTGCACATTACACACACAGATAATCACTATGAACAGTCCTATTGCGTTCTCTTTGTATTTTAGTCAGTTTTCCCATTTCCCTGTTATATTCCGAGGAAGGCAAGCCAATTACAAAGGCGCACTGTTCCAATTACACAAACACTGATATCTAGCTTTACAGTGGCAGCTGGTTGAATGGTTGTTCTTGTTATGCTTAGCTGTTGCCTTATTCCTCTCCTCACTAATTGCATCCCCAGAAAACAGGAAATTAAGAAGGTCAAGTGCCTCTGAAAATAGCCCCTAAGATTCCACCTCTCTCATTGGTAGGCTATTGGCAAGAAGTAAGTAAGCGTCAAAGCAAGGAGGAAAGGAAGAAACAAAAGACCCTTTTTGATACACACGTGTTGGCTTGGCTTGACTGCATTTGACTCGGCTCATCAGCCAAGCAAGGCAGGGATTTGCATCTCATTACCACCCCGCTACAAGGTGTGTCTTGAACTGTTGACGCACTCGTCTTGAGTCGGAAACGTTCACACAGTACGGTGGGTTTGAGGTGCAGTAAGAGTGTGCAGAGGCTGGCTGTTTCTGCTTGTATTCTTCCTCCCTGCAGTATTAGCAGATTCCTTTTTATTGAAGATTAGGTGCCAACAAAACTCCACTAAATCGGTGATAAACACATTTCATTGCTTATACATTCTTTATAATGAAATTTCCCCGTTATTAAAAAATTCTAATTATGAAGCAGTAAATCAGGAAATATTGGGTTTTTCATCAGCAGTAACTTAACGACTCCTATACAGCTGAAAGTGAACATGAACGACTGTAAAATAAAGTAGATAACATTATCTGAAAGTACAAACAGGGATGCAGGAGGGAAACTAAATTTAACAGCTTCACACCACAGAGATGCGAAGCTGAACACACACTTTTTAATCATCTTTCTCTGACATGAGTTGAGTCTAACAACACTAATTTTTTTGAGGGAGGGAAGGGGTTAGCCACCTTTGGCGAGCTGTCACAGCGACCCGCTTGGAAGTACGCCGGATGTGCTTTTGGGCCTCCTCCGAGATCAATCTCGGACCCGGCTTGGCACAACCCGGTCTGCTAATGGAAATGCTAATCAGCGCAGTTTGGGTTGCCAATTGAAAATCCATTAAAAGGATAGTGAAAACAAATAAAGGAATAAGAGAAAAGAGGTCTGGGAAGGAAAGAGAAAGTGAAGAACAGAGTGAGAAAAAAGAGAGACAGAGGGAGACAAATGGAAAATAAAAAGACCAGCACGGCTCATCGAGTCGACCCTAGTACACCTGCAGGTGTGACATCTGAACGCTTACCATTATCACCGCAACCCCGCTTCCTCAGGCCCACAGATAGCTTCTTAAGGGCAGCACATTGGGGTCAAGGAGGATGTTGTGTGGAGGCCATGTCTGCAGCAGTACCCCAGGTGTGCCGGGCTGGAGAGCGGCTCAGGGCCCGGCTCTCTGCAGGGCTGTGGAGAGGTAAGCAAGGAGATGAGTCAGGGGAGACAGGATCACAGTGGCAGGTTTACTCAGTCTTATGCAGCCAGTCGATGGCCACACTTGCATCGCTCTATTGACACACACACACACACACACTCCCTGTCCTTCTTTACTGCAGTGAAAACATCATTATAACCAGCAGTAGTTGCCTTACAAGAATCAATTTTCATGTTGAAGCCCCGTGAAGGAATAGCTCATTCCATTTCCTAAATGTTCTCATCATTGATCTGGGTCTTGACCACTTTCTGATTAATGGCCTAAGCCTGTAAAGTGCACAAACACACACAGAGACACACACATACACACACACACACAGATGGAGGTCCCATTCACAATGTTTTTTTTAGCATGAACAGGCAGTGAAAGTAAATCTATTCTACTAAAAGAATATTTTCTTTATCACCGTACTCACAACATTTTTTAATTTCTTTAAAGACTGAAACGTGTCGGATTTGTTTTTTAATATGACTGGGAGATTAACAGAAAGGGAGTATTTCCTGGAATTAAGACACTTTTCCATTAAAACTGCTTCAAAGAGGACTTTTGTTATCAAATGTTTTTTCTTTTCTTATCAAAGGTAAACCTGCTGGAAGGGGTTTGTACAATCGCCTTTACACGTTTGGAAACTCTGAAATGTTTAGTGCACTGAAAAAAAACAGGAGCCTGTTCCATAAATCAATCCAGCAGATTTCCTTTGAAATCCAGCGGCACTGTAAAATGCTACGTACAAGTTCAGGTTGATGCAGACTGGTGATCTTGTTATAATTAGTCCTCTGTCAGAATGATTGAATGATGCTACCATGCTACACTGCTGACATGCAACAGCAACTGCAGTTCAGTCAGAAAATCCTCTGCAGGACGAAGTGCTTTGCAGCAACGACCACAAAGAGACGGAAGACGTTAAGCGTTTTAAAAACCATTTGACTAGATTGGTTAATGATACACTTTACACACGCACATTACCCAAAGAGTTCACTAGATAGTAATTGAGAGGTAGAGAGTACTGTGATGAGAAAATTAGAATGCTGATTCCCTTCCTGCCTGAACTTGCATTAACAGCTTCATTCTCACTTTTAGTGCTGGTACACACAATTTCCACAACTCAAGGACCGATTGCGGCCTCACCTGTAAAGGAAAGCAACAAGCTTTGAACATGAACATGAACACATAGGTTGTTTGTTCTATACACTGACAGCTCCCACAGGAGCATTTCCTTAAATAGCTCCCCTACCAGTGGCAGGGGATCAACATGTCTGGTTCTGGTACAAACAGTACCCATGTTCGGTCTTTATCTGGCACAAATACAGAGACATATATGTTTTTTTGCTTAGACAGCTACAGACACATGCAGATAGTGTCTGTCTCTAGTAAAACATAAGTAAAGGTATGTGATAGGGTTGGGCCAGTGAACGTTGTCATCCTACTTACATTAGTTACTTTAAGTTAAAAATAAATGTTGACTTTTGGTTTCACACGGGACACAAACAGCTGTCATCTGGTTAAAATTCTTGTGTTTGTATGACCAATCCATCCAATGCAAACTCTTCCCTCCGTGAACTTTGTCGCTCTTTATACCCCTTGCCTGATTCCCTCAGTACAATTACTAAAGCCAAACAATACAAATAATGTGGGTCGTAAAAAAACTGCTTGTACAAATTAGATTTGAGGTCGGAGGACATTCTCAAAATAAAATGAATAGCTAAAAAGTTCAAATCCTATTTTCAGGTCTGCCCACTAGGTGCCTTTCAACTATCCTGGTGACACTGCAGTCTGCTGATATAGATCATGACGGTGCTTGTGGATACATACAGTGTGTTGTCCTCCTACTCATGTTGATACTTCATCAGCATTTCTGTTGGTCAGTTTGTTTAAGGCCACCTGCAGTTTGAGTCCTCATTCCCACAGTGTTGACCTTTGGTTTTATTTTTTGTTTTTGGGATACAGCCACTGGAGTTTTACATATTCACTCCTGTTTTCCAAATAGACTTCTCAAAAAGTTGACTTATTTTTGAGTGGTGTCCAATAGTGGCAGGCAATCACGTGGACTGTCAGACAATCAAGCTTTTCAATCCTTTGTATTAACATCATAAATTGCTGCAGCTCAGGGTCAAACCTACTGTTTGTCTAGCTCCCTACCACCATGGATTGGAAAATGAGGTACAGAAAATGGATGGATGAATGTAAATTAATACAACATGTCACAGATGACAAGTTATTAATCCATAAGCGAGGGAGGCCAGTTAGAAATGATGAAATATTGAGAGATTCTTCTTAGAAATCACAAATGTATAGGTTATGCAGCAAGGATTATCTGCAGGCAAAATGCAGCAACATCACTAAAGGAAAAACAGTTTAGTGTAATCATCACCGTGGCCCCCAGATTGCTGTGCTGTTGTTCAACGGTCAGTTTGATGAGGCTGATGCGCTAAGATGAGAAAAATGCCACTGGAAAATGCAAGGACCACTAACATCAGCTAATGCTTCTGTTGGTGAAGAGGATGTCAGGAAGTCAGTATCTGAGGATTGAATTGCCATTTGCAGCAACACTAATAAACACTATAATCATCATAAAAGTGTGTGTGTGTGCGTGCGTGATGGCAGGAAAGAGTGCATGTACTGTATCTGCTCCTGTTGTGAAAATCCTGCACCACACGGCGGAGCGTACCGCGGCTCAAATTGCAGACTGTCAACTGGGCGAAGTGAGGCACATGAATACACAGTATATCTAAATGGAAAATACTGTGAGCAATTTAAACTAGTGCCACTGTGTTTCCACAAACACAATATCTGTGCTGTGCCTCTAAGCTACTTTCACTGTAAATGAACAATTTGAATGGTGGGTAAAGTCTGTGTGAGGAGCTCTCTCTTTTTTTCTCCATTTTTCCCCATTTCCCTGTCTTTTTCCCCCCCTTCTCATTTGCTGGATTCTTTTTTTCCATGTCTGTTTCTCCATTTTCTCTTGTCCGGTCCTTTTCTCCTCTCTCACACATTCTGTTTTGAATGAATACGAAAACCTCTCTCCCTCTCTCTCCGCCCGCACTCAGGGCTCTGTGTAGCTGAAATGAACTGAGCATTATTTGCATTCTTAATGAGCACTCTTTGAAAGACTCTCCGCTGTAACAGCACAGGATGGGGCAATAAAAAAAATTACAATATAAACAAAAACATACACAGCCTGCTCTTTTCGCAAAGTCCTCTGTAATGAGTCACCTGGGGGAGGGGCAGGCCAATTAATAATTGCAAATGTCTTTCAATGATTTTTTTTTTTAAAGTCGTGCACAGAGAATCGTGGTTCATCTTATGTCCTTGTCTGAATTGCAGCCTCCATACTCCTCATTTACATCAAAATACTGTGTGACAAAACAGAGCTGCAGAGGCCTGGAGAATGATACGACTAGCTTACAAGATGCAAGATCCAAAATGTTCACATTGTCCCGGGGGAAACTCAGTTTTCAAGCTTCGCAAAGAAAACAGTGTGAGTCATACGCAACAGCAGACAACATACACCACGCTGAGTGGTAAACAACATTCTAAGATTTCAGTTTAGTAATGCCAGCTCTCTCTTCTAAGCTTATTTTACAGGATTATTCCACACATCGTAAATGTTAAGCCCTGTCTCCCTTATGAAATTCATGTATATTTTCTGGTAAACACTGGCTAGAATGACTTTAGATATGCCCTACATTTTATCTATATTATACTCCAAACATTAAATGGGTATTGAGGCAGTTAAATACAGGGTTAGCTGCTACAAAATCCAATTATAGCAAGATTCAACTGATGTTTGCATCTTTCCAGCCCATTTTAGTGGAACTTAACGTGACAATGATTCTTTATTAGTTTGACCTTAAAGGCTCCTTTCTTTCGCTGTAAAGGCCTTGAGACATGATTTTGATAGCGAGCTACATAAAGTTAATAAATGTTATCTTGGCAGAAATGACCCAATTTCCACTTGTTCTTTATTTGAAAATGCTAGCGACCTTCTTGAATTAGATCAGCTGTAGGGGGTAAGGATTAGATTCACGCAACCAAAACATCCTGGAGATTAGTGTGTGTATTATTTCAGGTTTTATTCATGATGGATTACAAAGCCTGTTGCTCAAAATAAATTAATTTAAAACAGCTGTTATCAATATTTTAAGTTAGAAATGGTTCAAAGGCTCTGTAAATGTGAAAGGTGTCCCTTGTAGTGAGGAAAACTCCAAAAATTATAGCCCAACTCAGCTGCACTCAGCTGCACAGCTGCCTGCATTGATAGGTCATTGTTTTGGTTTTATGGCCCGCAGCTTTGCTATTTTGATTCACTCTCAACACTCTCATTAGCGTCACAACCAGACGCAGCAGGCAGCTGTTGCAGTAAAAAAAATTAAATAAAATAAAAAGCCACACACAACTATGTTGAAACAAGTTCCTTTAGACCTCTCCTTTATGGGTTTCCTATTATATTACACCTAGACTTTCAGCCTGGAGTCGATGTTATTGAGCAGGGACGGAGCCAGATGTTGCAAATATCCGTGGCCATCCCAACCTCAGGGGGGTCTGGGAGCATTTCCTTGACCAGGGAGATGATTTTCCTCCTTTATGCCAGATATTTGCACTAATACCTAAAAACCTGAATACCATTTAGTAAAAACATGCATCCTGCAGAGCCTAAAACCAATTTTTATCCATTTTAAACACAGGTCGGGTAGGAAATTGGTGTAAATTGCATTACTAATCTTGAAAGCTATTTTCAGCTGTTGTACAGTTTACAGAATGAACGTTTAAGTGGTAAATCTGCTGCTTTTTAATCCATCCTATAATAATCTAGGCTGCTCTTATTGCAAGTCAACGACCCCCGCTAATCAAATGAAATGTGGTCATTCTCTGAATTGAATCTAAGGCAAATTGAAGGAGAATTACTTAGTTATACTGGATTTATTAAGTGAATATAACAGAAGTGGTAGGAGTAATAGTAGTAGCAACCCCATTATATTGTCAGAGAAGATGGCAATATTTTCCCCGTAACAGAAGCTTTGTGCCATTGATTTTTGCAAGTCCAGCCAGAGAAACTGACAAGAAATGACACTAAAAATCTAAACTGTATGAATACACATTTTGAAAACCACTCCACCCTGTTAATTAGAACTTGAATGACAGAAAGTTTCATTCAGCAGTGTAATGGTATGTGGTAAAGACACCACTGAGGTGCTGTTCTGCAGAAAAAAAACCCCACCACCTTCAAACATTAAAATAGTACAGGCAAGATGGGGTACATCAAACAGTCCCACATTTTATCATCACTCTCCTGCACAAATTCATTTTTCAGTCCATTTCCCAGAGCCCATCCAACCAGGAAGGAAGCGTTGACCTCCTCTACCTGTAATAAATCAAGAGTGGGTACTGTAGAGTATCCACTCAGCATTTTATGCATTCTAATGAGGGGTCTCATAATGGCACAAAATGTGAAATATTTTTAATGACTTTTTGTTTGGATAAAGTGAGCATTCCTGAGAAACAGACTGTTCCTTTTTCATTGTTTTCCAACTTCAGAAAGCGGCAATATGCTAGTGAGAGGGAAGGGAATTGTCCCGCTGTAATTTGTCTATTTCTATCACCATGCATAATTTAAAACACAGGGCTATTTTAGGGGCATTGTGCAGGCTGGCAAGAGTGCGGGCAGAGTGTGAGCCAAGTGAATCTGAGTACAAGACTAATGATGGTAATGGCCGCAATTATATATATATGGTCGTGTTCTCATTTGGCTCACAAAGTCACTCCCTTTTCATCCTCTCTCCCGGCCCATCTCCCTTTATCTCCACCTCACAGTGAAAGACAGCCACCTGATCTGCCCCCACCGTCTTTTTTTCCATTTCTCACTTTCTCTACATCTCTCTTAGTCTGTTTCACCATCTGTGTGAGTGCAGACAGGTGAGGAGAGAGGCCCCTAAGTCGTCTCAGCGCTGCTAACCCATCTGTAGCCACGGTGACACTGCCGTCGCGATGACAAAAATCCCAGAGTGCATGACACCAATCAAAAGGAGCTGCACTGTCATCAGCCGTCACCCGGCTCACACTTTGACATCTTTAGTGCGCTTTTTCCGAAGTTTGGAAAAGCACTCTCCGGAGACATAAACATTTTCAAATTGTCAGAGCCATTTCAAGAAAAGTTTTATAATGTTTTAAAGGCGTTGGTCTTCAAAACTACACTTGACAGCATACATTTTGTAGAAAATATAGACATTTTATAAAGAAAAAAATACCTTCAATCCAAAGAGAGATGCCTAATATTCTCCTTATCTGCCCACACAAAGTGAAGCTGTTTAGTATAGTAATCTCTGCTTTAAGTAAGAGAACTGTAAGTATAAAAATGGTCATCTTGAGCAAAGGCATTGTCCCAAAATAACCTTTATTAGTTGTTTTATTTTCACTGCCATGGATGTTTTTAGTTTGATTTGTTTGGTTAGTCTGCGGGATTATAGAAAAACTCCTGGTCTGATTTTCATGAAACTGAATGTTGAATGCTGTAGCTAGGGGCAAGGAAGATTACCCATTACATTTTGGAGCCTGTCTAAATCGCAGGGCAGACACAGATAGGGCAGACATAGCAAGATAGGGCATTTGGCCCAAAGTCTGTATAAGATATGGACAAAATCTCTGTGGGCCCACAGGTTTCTAAAGAGCTGAAATGAAGGTCAAAGTGGGTGGCTCCCACAGCTCCAGCTGTTCTTGAAATGAGTTAAGAGTTTTGGTACCAGACTGTAAACATGTTTATTTCTACTATAAATGTGGGCATTTTGACATCGCATTGATGAGGATTGACTCTCTTTTGAAGCCATCCTCAAGTGGCCAGTCAATGAACTGCAGTTTTTGGCTTCACTTTTCAGACCTGTAGGTTGCCAACTTTGTTTTTATTTGGTTACTTTAGCCCAGACCATGATTATTTCCTAAACCCTACTTAGTATTTTACACCTAAATCTAACCAAACTAACTTATTTTAGGTAGTATCTTAGCAGCAACCTCCTGGTCTGAGCAGTGAAGCAATAGTCCAGCACTGTGGTTGCAAAAAAAGTCCGGCCCTATCTCTCCCAATACAAAATGAGACTCCTTCTCACTTGCTATATTACCTCAGTAAAAATACTTGTGGCAACATTGTGGTCTCAATCGCTAGTTTCAAGTCTTGTTCAATACAATATGATGTTAATTTTATGAAATGGTCCCAAATAGAAAGAAATAGATGATAAAGTCAGGGCATGATTTGGAGCTTGGCTTCCTTCTGATTGACAGGTCGCTAAAACAGCCAGAGTAACGTTGTCAGTTCTCAGGCAGATCCACCCCTCACACCTCAACAGTCCAAATATAATGTTATCCGGTTTCATAAAACACAGATGGCGACGGGCTAAACCCCGAACTTGATGCTTCAAACAGGCAGTCAACAAACCACTCGGTGACGTCACAGTGACTGTGCCCACCATTTATATACAGTCTATGTGAGTATCATGTAGTTTGCCGGTCTTAATCAGCCATTCCAGCTCACTTCTGGTATCTAAACTCCTTTAATTATGAAGATACCCGCAGCACTGGTAACTTTCATTTCACAGCTTGCCGTACTAGCTTTCCTTCTTCTTCTCTTCATCTTTTCCAACTTCTTCTTCATCGCAGTAATTATTCATGTGTAGTTTAAATATTTTAAACTGTCATGTACATTCCCGTACCTGTGCGCTCATTAGCGTATTATAAAACTGCATGTGCTCTTTACATTGGCCTAGTTTTATGAATATGAAGAAAACTATGAAACTTTGATGTTTGGCCTTCTTACGCTTTTCAACGCTCAGGTTTTTCTCTAGAGGCAGACGTTAGCTCAACACTCATACTCACAGTGCAGGTGTCACAGTGTTCGAGGGGGAGCTAATTCTTTCTACACACACATAAACACACAACCATGTTCGTATTTCTCTACCTCAGTGGGCATCTCATGCTGGTCAGTTTGACATGATTTATAGAGTTTCTGTATAAATAATCCATCGCAGTAGTGGGGAATCAGGAATGATGCATAGGCTTACAAGACTAATGAAGAGGAGTGGGAATGGGACAATGTAGAGGATGAGAGTGTGCAGGGAGTGAAGGTTATACAGGAAGAAGAGGGACACTCGCTGAAGTTGTTGGTTCACTTTTGAAAAGCTGTTGGCCTGTCAGCCTGTTACTTGTGCATTCACTTCTAGTGAATCAACAAAGCAATCTAACATGCAGTCAGATTGCTTTCAGTGGGTTTGGATTAGTTTTCCTTCAGAATCCATATCACGTTCCCGTAGAGCTAATAATTGTAGTGAAACAGCTTCAGTAGCTGTTAGATTAGGTTTTCAATGTTATAACACAAGAGTCTATCCAAATATATTTAATGCCAAGCTGCTGGGAATAGTTTTCACTTCTGCATAATGTTGTTTGGGTGCAAATACAGAGAAATCAGAGGAAGATGGGTGGAAGAAGTCACACAACCAAAGTTCCTAGTCTTCACTACAGCAACTGTTAACCTCTTAACCCCTTAAAAGCCAAACTTTTAACAGACAAAAACTTTTTCCCTTCTTTTTTTACTGACTAAGTTTAACTTGTGTTTTAGTATGAAAGAGGATTAGGGCCAGGCAGGTGGGAAAAAATGAGGAGGAGGAAAAAGTTTTTTATTATGCACTTTGAGATAAAAGTCGAAATGTCTCAACATTTTTTCCGATATTTTATTTCAACTGTGATCTTGACAATTCAACTTTTTTATCGACACTGTATTTCAGCTTTATTCTCAACATTTTAACTTTTTTCTCATTTTCTCTCAGTGCATAATGAAAAAAAAAAATCACATTATATTTCTCCTACCTGGTCTAGTCTTCTTCTGTAGTTTTAGTCACATGCTAAACACATTCATTTTCAAAAACTAAAAAATGTTACCTATCAAATACAGCCTCATGAATTGTGACCTCATAGTTCTTCTATTTTATGTCATTTTTACCCCCATTTTTTCCCCTAAATGTAACCCCACTCAGACAGGAGTGGAATCAGTGGAATCAGGCTCTGGAAATTTTGCATAAGCTGCAACGTTATCTCAGTTGTCATTCATTACTGAAGCCTCAGCAGATGGAATGTGAAGGTGAGGGGGAAAAAGCAGCAGCACAAATGAGCAAGGTTGTAAATAAAGTGTTGTGATAGACATGAACATGTGATGTAAAGCAGTAAGTAGGGGTTACGGTGTATGCGGAGAGCGATAAAAAAGCAATAGAAGAAGCAGATAAACAGAGTGATACCCGGTGCCAACTTGAAAGATATTTACAGAAAACATTATTCACATGGAACAAATCATCAAATCAAATCATGTCTTTAACTCTTTGAAGCTCAAAATTACACACAGCGTTAAAAAATGTGCACTAGTGAAAAATACATAGGATGAGTGAAGGTAGGTACACAATATGATGTGTCTGTCATGAGGCACTCAACCAAAATATAAACAAGATATTTTTAGGCTCGCATAAATATATACAAATTACATGTACTATTGGTGTTTGCATGAACTCTTCTTCCATTAACTTCCATTAGGAAGCTGCAGTTGTTTGAACTTTGCACATGAATTATGCATGTTATGAGGGGCATTTGCAAAGCATTTATGCAAATGAGACTCATGTGAGCATCTGGCTAGTTCAAAGCTAGCTAAGGTGAAGGTGATGGAAGTTGAAGCCACAGCAGTGAATAGGGCGAGGAGGAGGCCACTTACTTTTGTTGACGCTAAGTGCATCATGAAAAGGAAGCGATTCTGAGTGAAAGAAATGCAAAGCTGCCACAAGCACCTTCATGTTTCTTTTAAGACAGAATTATTGTTATGTCTTTGATGTCAAACGGAGCCCTTGAACTTGAAAGTATTTGCATTGTAAATTACCCCAATATAATGCTGAGAGGGAGCATTTAATCTATCGTCATGGCCGAAAAGTATTGTTCAGGTTTCTCTCAGATAGAAGGGGAAGAAAAAATGAATATAACAGACATAATATTATATCATTCTCACCATGTTCACCCTGATCACATTCAATTGGAAACTAAATACGTCAGTAGCTCTAACCCTGTTATTTTCCCTTAACTTTAACCAAGTTTGATGACTAAACCAAACCAGATAGTTTCCTCTCACAACATTAACATGTTTGGACATTTGGTTTCTCTGAAAGAAATAGAGGAAGCTGTTGAAATGCACAAAGAGAAGTAATGTAAACTCAGTTTAAAATGATGCTATTACCTAATTTATTATGTCCTTGAAGCATGTACTCTTCATGGTAACTTAAAACTTAAACAGCTCTACTATGAGCTTTGGTGTAAACATTCCAGAAAAGCAGACTGAAGCACAATGTTCTGTAATTGTTGTTTGGTCAGAGAAAGGAGTGGAGAATGTGAAAAAGAGATTTTTTTTTATCTGGGCCAGCTGGATGTGTGTGGGATGGAAACTAATTGTGCCAAAAGTAAATTTCAAGCAAAAATTTAATTCATGGTGAGAATATGATGCAGTATTTTTTGGTAAATTCCTTGTAATCCATGAGTATAAATTACTTCTTTTTTGACTAGGACTAAAAATTGAACCAGTATTCTGGATTGCACCCTGGTTGGCAACCAGTAACATTATAATGATCGAGTACAGAAAAAGAAATTAATGAGAAAAATCTATTCACAGGGGAAACACAAGACAATAATATCTCCTTGCCAAATAGGTTTCAAGTTAAGGCAAGCTACTGTAACATTTTATGATAACTATAATATGTGGATGGACCATTCATTTAATGGTAATGTTAATAGGTGAATATCAATTCAAGGAGTCTAAAGTAAAAATGTCAGTTTCATGGGGCTGCTGGCTTATTTTACTGTATCAGAATGGCAGCAACAATCCTGGGTTATACTGTCCGATATCCGCCATCTGGGTGGATATATAATGCAATAAACAGAGTGGAAGGTACAAAAATACCAAAGAGGTGCTAAGTTTTTTAAAAGGAGCAGTGTGTAGGATTAATTGAGCAGTCATCTAGACTCTAGCAGTGAGGATCTAACTGAACCTAAAGTGGCCTTCACTATAAAATAAAAAGCAAAGGACCAACCTAGAGCCAGTGTTTGATACTTCATTCTGGACTAGAAACATTGTTTTACAATGTGATGGTCTTTATGGATGAAGATCTACTCCCTGTATGGATATGAATGTCTCATTCTGAGCGAACATAAAAAAAAAACTATTCTTGTTAACAGGGGATTAAAGACCAATGAAAACAAGATTATGAAAATTATATCACGTCTGCCAAAAGAAGCCTTTGAATTCTACCAAAAGTCTCTCAGGTGACATGGCAGCCACACTGTGTAAAAGCCAGTTTAAGGTCACCTAAAGGAAACTGAAGTTAAAACTGTGTAATTACACAGTTCGGCCACTATGTGAAATTGGCTGAAAGGCCCATGTATATACCATACCATGGGCACCATGAACACATTTCCAATCTGTTTTCATGTACTTTTTCAATTTTATCGATATGAAGTTGGCATATCAATAAAAGGCCACCTTAAGGAAAAATAACACAGCCGGTTACTCCATGTTACACAGAGACAGAGGAAACAACCTGCAGTCATTATTTAAAGATAACAGATGGTAAGAAACAACGACATGCCATGAGCTACTGTATAGAGAAAGAAAAGAACTAAATGCTCCGTTGGTTTTATCTTTTGTAATCTTATGTTTTCTGCCTTTAGTCTTTTGGTGACTATTGTTTAAAGCATTTTCTTTTGTGACTAAAATACACCATGACCTGCAAAGAATTTTCCCTTGGGGATTATATTCACTCAAAGCTCTCATTTTGTTTTTACTCTGCCATTTTTTCCATTGGGGCTGCAAACAATCTGAAAAAAACAGTATCAGAAATTATATAATCTTATAAAGTTCCAATTCGAATGTATCACACAGAAATGTTCTCCGGTGACATAGCAGTCACTGTGTGTGAAAGCCACGTAGGTCCACTAAGGAGTTGGAGGGAAGTTGGTGGATGTGTCAAACCAAACCACAGCTTTCACCCACGAGACCGGTGTTCATGTCCCATGTGAATTTATATAAGGAAGTAGCCCTAACCCTGTTCTTTTTCCCTATAACCAAGTGGCTTTGATGACTAAATCGGACATGGCTTTCCTTTCCGTTTAAATCAGTGATCACCAAGTGCTTAAAAGAGCTATTGGTTATATTTTTTACGATATCAAACAAATCATGCTGCAAGAGTTTTTGTAGCAAATCCTATAAAGCTGTTCAAATGTTGATCCTGAACACTGCTCCTTTAAATCATCTCCAGCCAGTTTTATCCACCATTTGCTTGTCAAGCTGCATAAACACATGGACATTCACATTTTTATGCAGCAAGAAGAATAAAGTTTATTGCCAGATTGACTAACAGACCTTGTGATCAGATGAAGTTCATCAATTTGCAATCGTTATATTCCAGCTAAATTAGCCTAATTATCATTACCAATCCAACACATCTATCTACATTTGTGGTTAGAGGCTGAATCTGTATCCCTGTGGATCCAGCTGGTTGATGTGAAGCCCAATCCCTTTCCTCATCAGCAGCGCCGTGCACCTTTCTGATGGAGCGAGCAGGATTTATGTAAGGGCTTGTAGTTTAATGCTATGGCCCCTCCGTTTACAAAGTCCCTGCTGGGGCCTGAAATGTCTTTGTTATAGTCAGTAGGAGAAATTGTCCAACATTTGCTACCACTTCTTCAGGGAGCCCAATCAGAGTGGTTTGAGTGTCTTATAGTCTCTCATTACAGTGATGGAAGACTGGATCAATCTCTATGTCCCAGAGATCATTATCCAGTCATTCGGATTCTGGTGCTGCTTCCAGACAGACTATTGCTAACAGACGTGTGTAACTCATCTCAGCTCGGGAAACTTCAGTTGCATCATTACGCTTCGCAAAGTCATTTGGTCAGATTAGTGCACTTCAGATATCTGAGAATAGCCTTTGATGGAAGTAATATTCAAATTGATATGCAGCCCTGTTGACTGGACTTTGGCAACAGTTGCAGAGATGTGAGAGGCGGATATGACTCGTGAATATTTTATTCAGAAAGCATTCTGAAGCATATATCAGTCATTCATTTATTCATGCTTTCTCCTAAAAAATACACAGTACACTACACTACAACACCAGCGTGCACCAGTACTTGATGTGATTTCAATTCCCACACGGCTTACCTGACCTGTGTTCTACATTCAAGCTGTTATTGGAGTGGGGCAGTAATGCATCACTGGGAACCAATGATATGCCGACAGAGAGCAGCAGAGCAAGTCAGCGTCAAAGTGAAACCACCCACACTGACCGACCCAATAGAAGGCAGAACAGAAAGTCAGGGAAACAGACTGTGGTCCAGTAGGGATATAATGCCTTCTTGTTGTTCTTTTATCTCCCCTTCAGGAGAATCCGGTGTTCTCTTTGATATTCGTCCCACATGTTCTTCAGATGAGCACAAGAGTGGAGTGAAGAGTGTGTTTGAGAGTCCTCTGTGATTGTCTGTTCTGCTTTGTCTGACCCACAATCCCCACGTGTGCACACATGGACACACACTCACACTCTCTCTATCTCTCTCGATTGATTGCTGTAATCAAACAGCGGGCCGTAGCTGCGGCCGTACAAGAGTGCCGTGCTATTTTCCACTTCTTCAACCCGTGCTGGGCAGAATACTCCCATTTTCTGCGCAACCAGGGCACGGAGTGAATGAGGTCACAGGTAAGAGGGGAAACAAAAGGCAAACACAGAGGCAGCATTGTTGGAAAAAAGGAACACCCGTCCCTGTTGTAGAAGAGTCAGACAGATGTGCTGTGATAGACCTTGTGTGGGTGGCAGAGAAAATGAAACAGAGGGGAAAGAAAAGGTAAACTGTGAAAATGATTAGGCTTCGTTTTGTGTTTCATCTCATAATGCAGCATTTTTTTCCCTGTTTAAAAAGGAGAATATATTCCTTCCTGGTATGCGGAGAGACAAGTGACAGGAAGTGCATGCAGGTTAATGGGTTGGCAGAGAGACAAGCTGGCAGACAGGCAGCAGATAGGAAGTCAGAGCAGACGTGGTGCTTCACAGCAGAGACAGACACAGGCTAAGCTCAGCCTGCAGACCTTCAGGCTCAGGTTAGAATCAAACTCACCGCTGATGCTTTTAGAAGACTGTTTGTGTCTGATCTGTGATGCAACCCGCATCACATCCAAGAGGCAAGTTAACAAGGTACGAGTCAAAATAACAAACTTCAAGGTACCACACTGTAAGAAGTGAAATGTCCGTGTCTTTTTTTATTATGAAGGTCTAGATGCTATATAAATACTGTGAAAGTCCCAGAACGACCAATCCACAGAGAAATGCACACAGCCTGTATTCAGAAACTGTGCCTTGAAAGGAGATAGGAGTCAGGACACCTGTACGGTTGGGATGACACAACCAGACTATATATCCAATCCAATCCAACTTTATTTATAAAGCGCTTTAAAACAAC
>CAFUXE010000253.1:186694-207582 GCA_903364295.1 Serranus cabrilla
TATATAGGTGGAATGTGCTGCTACAGTGTCAGTGCAATCATTCCCCAGCTGCAGTGATGGTGCACCGACCAGTTATGGATAAAGACAACTGAATTTAGCATTGTAAGTGAGGCCCCCATTCATTTCTATGAAAGTTGTTCAGTGGAAGCTAAACCATTTCACTTTCTGTTTACCCAGGCCTTATATAGATATTCAAAAACATCCGGCTAAGTTCCGGTTTAGCCCTCCAATAACTTGAATAAAGACAAAATAATTAATGTTGCTCTAATTTCCAAATGTTATCAGATTAAATTCTGATGGTGAAATGGGATTGTAAAGCTAAAATGAAATATGCACTGATGCACAGACATCTCTTCCCAATGTAGGTCTATGGCTTCACATGAAGGAGTTGGAACAATAATTCCACAATTTGGCCACTATGTGAAATTGGCATTGGTCCCTATCCATATTTTTTTTATGTACTTTTTCAATTGAAATCATTATTTTTTTATTTTCATGTCAATGAAAGGACACCTGAAGTTAAAAATAACACAGCCGGTTACTCCATGTTACACAGAGACAGAGGAAACAACCTGCAGTCATTATTTAAAGATAACAGATGGTAAGAAACAATGACATGCCATGAGCTACTGTATATAGAGTAAGAAAAGAACTAAATGTTCAGGTGGTTTTATCTTTTGTAATCTTTTGTTGTCTTCCTTTAGTCTTTTGGTGACTATTGTTAAAAGCGTTTTCTTTTGTGACTGAAATACACCATGACCTGCAAAGAATTATCTCTTGGGGATTATTTTCACTCAAAGCTTTTCATTTGTTTTAACTCTGCCATTTTTTCCATTGGGGCTGCAAACAAGCTGAAAAATCAGTATCTGACAGAATATCATCTCATAAAGTTCTTATGACAAACTTGTTAGGAAGCAGTTGGGTGCTGACATGTCCAGCAGACACAATGTAACATTTCCTTCATTTGGAGTCTCTTGGCATCTGATGAATGAAGTACAACAGCCACTTTCCATTTAGCTTTGTTTTTTCCCTCCAAGTCCAACTAGCTGCTAAATGCTCCGCTACGTTCACCAGCTACAGCTGTTCAAATCTGTCTGTGCTTTAGTGCTGGGCAGGTAGCATACAGCGGGTTTATCAGGGCTTTCTTTGCTAAAAACAGACGCCTCCTTCACCAGGAGACTGATGAGGGTGAAATCGAGCAAACTGAAAACAATGAGTGAAAGGAAGCCAAAAAGCTCTGAGTAGGTGATAGTTCTCTGTTGGTTTGTCACCACAAGCAACACCTTTCACATTGCATGTAGCCATTGGACCTAACTGGCCAATTATTATCAAATTACCGAGGGATAAAATGCTGATTAGTGCAGCTTTAATAGCATGCAGAACTGACATGAAGCCAAACAGACTAATAGATACACAAGCAAATGGAGAGAGCCAGGAAAAGAGAAGGTGAGACATGATTTTTTTAGTACATTCAAAGGACTGGATAGATTTAAGTCTTGTGGAACCAAATTATCTACTGCACTAATGGAGAAATATACTACTTTATATGTGTGGCGCTGTGAATATTTTTCGAGTTTTAGTTTGCTGTCTAACGTCTTTCCCCCGTGTCCTTCACACAAAGTACTGGTTGTTTGATCTTGTGAAATGATTATAGGAATCTGCGTGTTTGTGAGCATGCTGGTGTGTGCAAACAAGGACAGAAAGAGCAGCGGCAGAGTTGAAGGGAGAGGCAGAGCAGGAGAGTGCGATCGAGGCGCAGAACAGTCAGAAAACAAAGAAATGAGACATCACAAGACCCCGTAAGGACGTGACGACAGATGAGCAAGTGAGAGATAATAAATGAAAAAAAGAGAAATGAGAGAGCAGAGACAAAAAAAAAAGTATGAGTCAAAGCAGGACTGAGAGAACAAGAAAGAAGGAGGGAGATGGAGGAGTGAGAGGGACAGAGAAATGTGTGTCTGTGTGTGTGTGACTGAGTAGAGGCAAGATTAGGGAGGCAATATCAGACTGTCCATCAATGTCACAGCGCTTGTGTCCTCTGTAAGCCATTTCATCCATCAGCCTGGAAGGCCTGGCTGTGTGGAGACGGCGGTCCCCGCCTGTTTACCTATTTTACATCGAGACACTCAAATCCCTTTCTCTAATACCTGCTATAGATTAGGGATTTCTGGAATCATGCTACTGATGCTATGACTGATAAAGTATTGAAGACACTCGAGAAATGCATAATTAGAGTATTTTGGAATATGGGGAAGGTGAATGTGTAATGATACATGTACAGTGGAATGTTGTAAACAGCGAGATACATTGCACCAATTACTTCTGTGCAGCATCTCAAGCTATAAGCCATGTACAGATTGAGTTGATAAGCAAATGTTTTGGACTCTGTGCAGGCAGCTTTGCAGCTTTTTTACTGCATGGTACGACACGGTTTGTTTCAACTCAACTTGCTCTCGCTTTTTTGGTTATTCCCAAGCAGCAAACCAAAGCAGAAGTGCTTTAAATCTGCATTCTATCTATTGACCAGCAGGGGGCGACTCCATTGGTTAAAAAATAAGTCTGGTGAGAAAATGAACCTACTTCTCACTAGTTTTATTACCTAACATTTTCCTTATGAGTTTGTGGTATCAATTGCTAATTTCAACTATTCATCAATGTGTTTATTTTACACATTATTGTCCCATTTAGAGTAAAACGGATGATAAAGCAGGGTATGCTTTAGGTCGTGGAGGCCTTGTGATTGACACGTTGCTACAACAGCGCAATGTTTGTTTTCATCCTAGAACTACGCCCCTTTCACAGTGTGTTTTCAGTTCATGAATATTCATTGTAACATTTTGGCCTCCTAAAGTTGCGGACCATACAGAGTACTTTTGTTTTTTTGCACCAGCAGTCAATACTAGAAGGTGGAATTATAACACTGCAGGCCATCCTGCATCAGTTGAAAAAAGTTTAAGGGGCGTGAGTAGCAATATTTTTCTAAACATCGATCTCATCTCTCTCTTAGAAATATATATGTTTGCTGAAACCACCACTATTAACCACTTTTTTAGATAACATATAGACTTTAACTAAAAAAGGAGCAAAATGTTTATTCCACTAGTCAACTCACCACCCAGCTCAACATTTATTCACTCTTAAGTTTTGACAAGGCGATTAGAGCTCAATTAACACAAGCTTTAATGACTGAACATCACATTCTGTCAGCGTGTTCTTAGCACTGATGCTAATAAAAAATCTGAAGGGCTACAGAAATCCCCTGTGTACCGCTGTCTAAAAGTGACATTGCTTTGAAAATGAAGTAAGGGCTTTTGTAGGTTACAAGTGCTACAGAGTGAGTCCGGGCTGATCCAGCTGCTGTGATTAACCCCCCTGCCCTTCCTCCTTAATACAGAAGTACTGGCTCAGTATCAGTATAACGATATCTGTTTCCCTGCTCAATATGTAAATATCCTCCACTCTGCCAGATAAGTTTTGACAGAGAGCCTGTCGAGCACGAGGCGAGACTACCTAAGGGGCCCTTCGAGGCCGTTTTGCACGCTGTATTTTAATTGGTTTGGAGAACAGTAAGAGCTTTTTAGGAATATTCACAGATTACCAGGCTGAAACTCAGAAAATGTCCTAATTAAAAGACAACATGTGAGCAGGAGTTTCAGCAGCCTGTTCCAAAAAAGGAGATACTATTCTTAGCTTGCAGAGACATTATGCAAGGATCAAAAGTAAGTCTGGTAGGAGGAAAAGTCAATACCTATAACATTGGATAAATCTGCTCATTTTATATTCCTCTTTGTGTTCGAGCCAAATCTCTGTCTGTTTATCATGCTGTTTTGAACACAGGGAACCATGTATATTTCTTCACCTCTGGCTTGTTTGTTTTGTTAGCATATGGAGTACAATCTGTAATGAAGGACTGGTGCTGTTTCATTCCAGGAGACTGGCTGACAAAACTGCATGTTAAGTAAAAAGGGAGTGGATAAAGTAAAAAATGTTTCTTTGTCTTTGGTGCAGCAGATCCTCTATTTACATTCATGTAGTTTCTGAATTTTACATGAAAATTGTTGTCTGATTTAATTAACAAAGGTAATCCAAAGGGTAATATATAATATATGTATTTTTTGGACCACAGTATTGTCACAAGATGTCAAATCAATAGATTCTGACAGATATTGAACATATGATAAAACTATTTTCATAAACTTTATGAATTCCCCCTCGTCTCATCCATCATCTATTTTTTTTTGTTTACTGGTATTTGGTCGACCATGACAGGGCTTTATTAAGTTCTGCCCCACGCAAGAAATCACTGATTGTCACCATTTTTCTGGCTCGGCTCCGGAGAATAATCTGGTGGGACCGCTCACTGCAGGCTTCAAATAAGATTTTAGACCCTACATAATTCTACCCGGGGGAATTTATTCATTTTCTGCTCTGTATGCATGCGCACATTTCGAGAAGCTCAGACGTGACAATGGTCCAAGAAGTGCAGTCTATTCACACAGCTTGGAATGAAGGTGCCTTTATTCAAATGCTGTGTGTGTAAAGTGGTGCATTGCAAAGAAGGACAGATCAATGTTTTAAGATGCAACTCAGAGAGTTTTTATTTCTCCTCTAAGTGAATGTAAACTGTGTGGTGATGATGATGATATTCATTTACTGATTACTGCAAAGAGAGATGAGGAAGGACGTGGAAATTATAAGCAACTTCTATTCCAGCCCAGACATATTTTTTCGGTCTTTGTCTCTCTGTTGGCTAAAAAGAAAATCATATCCTCATTGTGCTTCATAATGTGATCTGACCCCTGTCTCTATTTCAAAAATGGCCTCTTCTTTCAATTCTCCAGCAAGATGTTCCAGACGCTCCATTTACATCAGTCATCAAAGTCCATTAAAGGACTGTTCATCAAGCAGGCCGCACTACGTCACGCGCTGACACACGGTGAATAATGCATAATTTGAGAGTGGTGGGGGTTAGTGGGGGTAAATTACTGGCATTGATTGAGAACCAGGTTTTCATTGATTACCTCTGAGCTGATGGAGCTCGGAGACACAAACCTTGGCTCGCTTTTTTATATGGAGTGTGTATGAAATATGTAAAGAAGACGGAAGAAAAGAACAACGGGGCAGTAATAAAGACAAATTAAAGGGGAGTTCATTTCACCGCCTTGTGGAGATTGAATAGCTGTTGCCTTGGATACGGTGAATTTAAACAGAAAAGGGTGATAGAGACAGCAAAATGGGAAAGGACTGAGAACTAGACAGAGAGAAATGGAGAAAGAGAGAGAAACAGCGGGACACATCGTTTAGCATTGTGCCTCTTATCGATTCCACCCTGTCATCGCTCAGGTAATGGCCGAGACTACCTACCAATTAGAAGATTAGGGATGAGGTATATCTCACACGGACAGCTGGATAGCTGGAGAGTGGAGGGTTAGAGGGAGAGTTGAGTTTGGATTCGAGGCCTGTAAGGGTCTCTCAAAATCCAATCGAACATGAAAAGCAACATACGGTTAACAGAGGATAACAGTGGAAGAGGAAGACGGGAGCAGTTGGGAGAGATTTTCATTCTCTGTGTTGTCCTGCTGAGTCACAAGTGTTGCTAAAGGGAGCTGACATCTGGCACATGAAATCCTTCAAGCACACATGCAAACGCGGCTACCAACACCTGCCTCCCGCAATCAGCATTCACGCTATTTTTGTTTTGTTTCGATGAGTCTAAGCAAGCTTCGATTTCTTTCGAACAGATCTAGAAACCTCATAGACACACAAGAATGGCTGTATTTTTAGTTTTTACACCAGAAAATCTACAAAATAAAAGTAAAGAGATGAATATTAGAAATGCACAGATGCAATGTTCTTGGCCGATTCCTTTTTTTAAGTACTACAATTGACAGCTTATACAAACAGAAAGTATCAGAATCAAAACGCACTTGACAAATTAAAAGTAAAAGTAATTATGTAGAAGGGATTGTTGTTAATATACTGGTATGTGGTTTAATTTATAACAAATGTTTAATGGTTTTAAATAGATTATGTTTTTCATGTTAATATTCATCTGAAAAGTAACTTAAGATGGCAGCTGGATGTAGTGGAGTACAAAGTCCAATATTTGCCTCTAAAAGAAGAAAAAGTTTAAAGAAAAAGTAGAAGTCGAAAGTTACATAAATGGAAACACACACAGTCGTAATGTGCAGTACTTGAGTAAATGCCACTACTGCAAACGTCTTTGTAACTTTTCTTTAATGGAAAATGTGATTCAATTGCATGTTCATTATAAAGCATCGACCATTAAAAAACCTCTCCAAACCTGCACCAAGTTACACAACTTACTCTTACTCTCACTCAAACAAATCTCAAAATAAAAGTGCTCAAGGTTACTTGATAAAAAAGACCAAACTGAAAATGAATTGCAGTATATTCAACTTCTTCTTCCAGTAAAATATGAATAGATGTTTCAACATGAGGGTTGGTTAACCTTAACTGTGGCCTGTTAGTGAAAAAAGATCCATCTTAAAGAAAAGTACTCCATACATAAGGGCATGAGAACCTGGCTTGGGTATTGATGGAGTTTTCGCTGCTAACTTTATTTTCACACACATGCAAGACGTGCATGTTGTGTGTTTTAGAGATTTTTGTGTTTGGTAAGATAATAGTTTGGGGTTGAATAAGTATGTTTGAACAATATGGTTAGGTCCAGGCAACAAAACCACGTAATTAGGTTTAAAGAGGATCAGGGTTTGGGTTAAAATAACTCAACACGATGTCCAACCTAAATGACAGAATAGGTTGTTTGCCAATTACATACATAAAGATCCATATCAGCATTTGTCAAAACAATCCATATTAGCTTGGCTCAAAAATTGCACACATGTACGTTCCTCAGTTGTAATTCCATTGAACTAAGGCCACAAAACCACTGATCTAGTTTTAGGGCAAAACGCCTCCTGGTAAGCCGTTATAAAAGACAGTTTAAAAAGTAACGCAAATGTGCGTAAATGCTGGAAGTGAAGTAGTATAAGAGGGTGATGTGACTACCAGAAGTGACAAAGCGTGAGGCACATTTAACAATGTTTAAATCACATTATGTAATTTTGTTTTCACATGGGACACCAGCTCCCTACTCCTGGGTTAACCTCCCATCCACCCAGCATGCAATTTCCTTGTTCTTTATTTCGCCTTGCTGTCATTTATAATTATTATGGCCACTAGAGGGTGGGGACAGTCTCAAAATGTAAATGTGTGTATTATTTGTTACATGAGACACAGCAGTCTCCTTTGAGTTATGGAGCTAACGTAAATTACGAAACACGGTGCGTAATGTTTTTTCCTGGGTCAAAGCCATGTGTTTATTTCACCCATCCATCCACCCTCCTCCCTGTGTGGGCTTTATTGCTCTTTGTAGTATGTCACCTGACTTTCTCTTTTAAGGCAGTGCTGCACATCCTGCCTCACGCCTCATGATTTTGAGTATAATATTTAAATCATAGTGCTTGGTGTAGGTATACTGTGAGAACACAACAGTGAATGAGAGCAACCTAAGTTAAACCACTTCTGCGGAGGACACAAAGGCATGACTGAATTGAAAGGGGGATAGTCAAACCTCATAGAAAATGATATGGGAAACATGATGGAAATAGGGCATTTAGATTTGTGTCATAAATTCTCCTTAGACTGAAACTAAAGCAGCTGAATAGAACTGTTGCAACGGCTCTGATGTTTCCATCTGCCAGCTTTTCCACCTCATCTAAGCGTCAACATTTTGTAGCGATATCTCCACTTCAAATAATGTTCAGTATTATCTTTTCCGAATGGAGTGGGCCAGCATGTACAATGCAGGTGAATGGAATTCAGCCATTGTTTATGTTACCTCTCCTACTGTGACATGTCAGAAAAGGCATTTATTTGAGCCAGTGTCTCTGAGCACCTTCAGAGAACACATCTATATATCCTCCTGATAACAGAAACACAGATAATCTATTGTGCTTGTCAGCCTCCCTAAGAGTATGTTGCCGCTGGCAGGGATAGTCTGATGTACTGTAAAAGCTTTTTACCCCTGGTGGAATACAGACCCTCCTACTGTGCCATCTGGGCTCATTACAGGACAGCGTCTGTATGTTATTGAGCAGTAGGAGTCTACCTCAGGGAGACTGACAAATGAGCCAAACTGTGTGTGTACTGTATCTGTACAGTATGCTAGAAATAACTACTCATACACATATACAGTACATCACTATGGATTTGAAGTGACAGTGTGTGTGTGTTTCTTTATAACACAGCAGATTTGATTGGATGCCACATGAGTGAAAGCAATATGAGTAGCTTCGAGGCATAAAATACCTCTGAGCTGCCTTTTTCTCAGTCGCAGATGCTTAGGTACAAGATTCTACAGTATGGTTAGATAGCTCAATTAACAGACTGAAAATAAACACTGTAAAATCTTCAGCTAATATATAAAAAATATGAACAGTTAACACTGTGCTATCATCCCGTATTATAAACTGACATATTTTTGAAAGGTTTTTTTTTTATTTGTCAGTCAATTTCCTTAAAATTGAATCCAATATTAAATTGGAAGGATGGATGGACGTGAATGAGTGGATGGATGGATGGATGATGTTGTCAAAATAACTTTTCTGTGTGTCTGTTTTACTAAGATCATTATCATATTTGCAGTGCATATGACTTGTCATACATAAAATACCATATTCTGTGTAACCACATTGAAGAGAATCAGTAATAACAGTTGAATTCCTTAAAATAAACACAAAACGATCACTTAAATTGCTGTGAACACATTTTACTTATGGTGAGTGTTCCCATTTACCATAATTAAATTGAATTACACATGACATTTCTACAGTATCTGTCTTTTAGCGAGTATATCTGAAAGTGAAGAGTGACAGGGATTATGTGCGAGGGAGAGCAGATGATTATGTGGGTTGGATTTCATCTTTGACATAGTGAGCAAATGGTACTGAACACTCATGCTTCAGCTTACTGAGCCAAAAGAACTCTGTGTCATTTATTAGAAATGTGATTACTTCTCATCACGGTATATAAGAAAGCAGGTATTTGCTTTAACTTCGTCATTAATGACGGCTATATGTATAAGGGGACCTGCCTATTAAAAAAGCATAAATCACACACTGTGATGGGTGTGTGTGTGTGTGTGTGTGTAGAAACTGAGAGACACCATATGGAGCTCTGTCACTGAGCTGTATAAGAGCTAAATGTAGGGTGTCAGAACACAGCCTGCTCCCAGTATACGAACACACACACACTCACAATGAGACATACACACTCATGCTCACCAGCTGCGTAAGACGACGAGTGGCTTAATGACACTTAACGTGAGACTCAACTCTGGAGACGCTCTAAAAGTCACAATGAGCCAAAGCTGTTGTAGCTAATGACCCAACACAGATGCACACACACGTGAACACACACAAAAACACATGAAATTAATTAACTAAACTGACAAAATAACAGCACAGCATATACCGAGGCTTCGCTTAGCTCCTTGTTGCCAAAAAAATTCAAGCAACATCATCCAATTTTTTTCTATTCATTGGTCTGAAATTGTTCCCGCCATTTGCATTTCGCTTGGAATCCACAGCAGTCCTGACACATCACTTTACTGCCAATTACTTTTGCACTCTGTCATGCTCTAAGGCTCTCTCGCCCCCTGCTATGTGTCTGCATGTATGAATGTGGGTGCAAGAGAGAAAGAGTGTGTGCACGAGCATGTGTGATTTTGTGTTGTGTCTGTGTGTTTGGACGCTGTGCCCCACTTCCTCAATCTCCCCATCATGCATAGTCCCTAATGAGGCCCCTGGGAAGCTGTCCAGAGCTTGTGGTTCTCCAAAAACCACTCCTGTTCCAACTCTATTTCAAAGCTGTTCTCTTCAAGGCTGCAGAGCCTTTGAACTGCCGTGGTCGGGAACAGGCAGTCCAGTTTTGTCACTGGCTTTACTGACATTATCACCATAAGATCTGGATGAAGTTTGAAATATTGACAAATACCAATTTGTTCACAATTTGCACACACTCAGAAACTGTCCAGACAGGCGAGCCAAACACTCGCACACAAATATCTTCGAGCCACTTGTATGATGTGGATTTGTTTGCACCAAGCTGCTTCTATTTAAATTTTTTCGTAATTTCTCTCCCATTTGTCAGGCATCTCATCGCATGCGGCACTTGAGGAGAATCGCTGGTTAAACAAATTATGTCTCTAGTTTTAACAAAATGCCTGCAAATGGGAAACACAATGGATGACTGGCAGGGAAGCAGTAATAAAAAAGCTGCCGAATAAATGAGAAAATGAAGCAGACGGAGGCTGCAGGAGAGAGGCAGAGAAAGAGAGAGCATCGGCATGTAGAGATTTACAGTAGGTTACGTTAAAGAATGTCACTTTCCCTCAGGGAATCTTCCTATTCCTTTTGGTTCAGCAACCATGCTTTTTTTCTTGCACATCCTGTCCTGTGCTGTTTTCTTTAAACCCACCCTGCTGGGAATACTTCAGGTAAAATGGGACAACTGCAATGAGCCTTTTTACAGATGATGCTCCAGACTGAGGCACTTAACATAGAGTAGATGCTCGGAGTGGAGTTTAAAGAGAGGAAAAGCAGTTCTAGAGTTCATGTAGTGTTTTGTTCTGCAGAGTTCATGGGGATGAGGTGTTAAACTCTCATAAGCATGCACTCTCACAGCCACCTGCACAGAGAGGAAGCATTAAACGGAGAGATTCACGACACCAGAAGATGGTGTCGTAGTAAAACCCTGCCTAAATGCCTAAATTGAAAATTATCCGTGCTGGCCTTGGACCAAATCTCTCCAGAGCTCATCGCATCTGTTTCGCCTCTCTCTCAATAAAGGAAAACAATTCTGGAGCATGTGGCCGCTCGCTTTTAAAGAGTAAAACAAGTCGAGGAAAAAAGGAGAGCATGATGGAATCAGAGATAAAGAGGCCAAGTACAGAGAGTCCTGCCAGGACGAGAGGATTTAACACCACGATAAGGTTGTATTGATCAGACGCCTTTCAGTCTGTATACCTTTCAGAGCCAACAACAGCCTTTCTTAATCTTTTGATTCCTCTACTTTTCAGTCAATCCTTTCATCACTCCAGCCATCCATCCACGACATCCGCATCGATCCCGTCTGAATCCAGAATCACTCATGTTTGTTTAAAACTCGTTTGGGCCTTGAATCTTGTGATTCAGAGGAGTCTTTTTGCAGTTTGTTTTCTGCATCTGGAATATTTCACATGTCTGCATGAATTGTTCCTGACAGTCCACCACTTCTCACAGTCTCCCCAGTCATGCACATTTCTGCATCCAGGCTACAAAATGGACAACACATTCACTGCCCAGGCACTTGAGATGTCTGGCTGCAGACTCCTCAGGGGAAATCAGTGCCAGTCCCATGAATTGTTAAATTCAAGTGGTCACATGGGGATGTGGTTGACTGTTCATGAACTCTTGTAGAGCTGTATCCAGCAAAAGGCAACACAGCAATAAATAATTAGTCATGTTTTGCATGAAACACAGTGCATTGGCGTACACAACAAGGTCTTCAGAGTCAAAACACATTTTTTTAACAGTTAGATTTGTTGACTGGATAAACATCAACATTTATCATTATCCATTATTTAAATAAATACATGCAGACTTTCTAGTATGTAACTGATCAGTGAAAATGCTTTAAAAGATATTCAGCCTTGGTTACTGCACCCAGACTGATCACATTCAGTCAGCGGCACCCTCTAATGACGCCAAAGCAAAAGATATCATACGAACCAATTCATGAGGATACGTTGATGCACCAAGTGACCGCTTAATTTCCACCTCCTTGTAGTTACAAACAGCTCAGTCATGCAGTCACTAATGCAGACAGTGTTGAAAGTTGCATTACAACGGACAAGATCCGTGACTTAATTAACAGAACGTGGTATAATCATTGCCTCCCAGAAACAGCCTGCCTCCTGGGATTTTTTGTCATTCGCCTCCAGAGAATGACAATAAACAAAAACAGCAGCAGTTAGACAGTTGCAGTCTTGTTGATGAAAACATTGCAGGAATGAGACATGTGAGAAGGGGAAGCTGTGATTCTTGTTTAACATTTGCTGAAGGCAGATGAAGCCTCAAAACTTCTGATGGGCCTCGGGCAAAAGAGGGTCCTACCTGCTACAAAGTGGGTTTAACTGAGCACAGGAGGAGGCATGATTGTTTTATCAGTTGAGCTGGCTTAGTACTCTGTGTAGTCGTGCGTCACTAACAGGCTATATTGGATACTGGTTTATGCTTCTAAAGGGGAGTCATTTTTATAGACACCAAAAAAAGATGGCACACAGCTTTCTGATCAAGCATCACAGGAAGTGCTACTGAAGCGCCATCATCACCTCCTATCAAGGATAGATCTACAGAGGACAGATTTAGAGCAATGACTGGGGAAGATGTTGAGGAAAAAAGACCTAAAAAGTGAGACTGAAGAAAGAAAAAGAGACAGAGACAGAAAAGTCTGCAAAGGCACTCCATTATGTTGGCAGAAAGGGGTAAGAGGGGTCAGATGACAGATTGGGGAGACAAAGGATGGAGATTGATTGAGAATGGATGAAACAAGTGAGCGACAATGAGACTGATAGTGACCATAGGGGAAGGGAAAGGAGGAGAAAATGAGACAATGGGACTCACTGCTGCTAATAACGAATGAAAAAATTAATAAAGTCATCTTATAAAAGATGAAAAATGGATGATCATTTTGGCGAACGATGGTAATGGTGGAATTAAAATGAAATGAAGTACCATTTAACCTCAGATTCCAGCATTTGAAGCCGAGTCATCCAGATATCACAGTGAGCACAGAGTCAGGATTACTACAGTCAGGAGGAAACATTCAGTAATCTGCTGGCAATTACACTTTTGAAAGTAACCTTCCCAACCTCGTTCGTGTGTGTATAACGGATGGATAATGAGTGAACGTGTGTGACGGGGACAGAGATGGTGGCTGCTGAGCGCTCTGCTGGGCAGTGATAGTGCTCATGCGATTGTTTGCTGATTACACTCTGTTTGTTGATGCGGACATCATAGATAATTCATCACTGAACATGGTGTGTATTACTCCTGACAAGTACAAATGCTCTGACCGTGCGCACTTTCATTACCACAAATGAAGAATACTGTTGTGTACACACGTCTTTATCGTGTAATTATTCACAGTGTGTTACCTCTATACATTTTTTTTTGCACTTTTATTTCAACCTGTCCTCATAATTAAATGACAAAACAGGTTGTTTGCTAGTGAATCACACAATGAAAAATACGACTGTTCTATCTAGTAAAATTTTGCTGCCTAACAACAAATGTAAATATGGATCATAATTGGCTGCTTGCACAGCAGGGGCGGACTACAGGGGGGGCGCTAGCTGATCCATATAAAACTCATATAATAGAGAAAGACCAAATATTGTACTGAGGATCACATTTATTGGCATTGTTTGGGTCCCTGAAGGAGCCAAAATGATCATGGGATGTATTTGAGTCATTTAAGTTTATGTCAAAGTCCTAAACTACCTATATAACATAACTTCAAACAGACAATTTTCCTTCTTCTTAGGTGGCAGGAGTGAAAATTAATCATACACATTTGTTGTGTTATGGGTTCAGAATGACTAAGATAGTTAACTTTAGAAGATAGCTTTACATTATTTTTTCCTTGGCAAATATCATGCTTTTCCCAAATTACGTACACGTTTTAGGCATTCTATTAATAAACAGCTTGGAAAATAGTGCATATAGCTGCTATAAATATAGGGGGGTAGGGGTACAATCTATATGGGTGGGTAAGGATGGTCGATTTTTAATTGAACACCCAACCACAGAAATCAACTCTTTTTTCAGGAAGTTTTGGTCTGATTTGTTTTCCATTGAATAATGATTTGTTCTAGTTCAAATTATAGCAGCACTTATACTAAAGTGTTATAGATTTGGCTAAGTCGGCCTTTCTGAAGTTGCCATATTTTCCTCCCTGTCACCTTCCACCCCCTTGAATATAGAGTTTATTTGTTTTATTTTTTAATAACGCTGCACTTCCCTATATGTGTGGTCTGTATTTACTTCTACTGCTGGGGGCATGGTGCCAACATTTTGTTCTGCTTCAGGCCGCTCGCTCGGTTGCTTTCAGATTAAAAGCCACTCTATTTTTCCCACTGTAAAGAATCACCTGGTCATAGGCTCCAATTAATCACCCATGTTTGCCCAGAGGGGACACAGTCACATGTATATATTTGAAATCAATAATAAGTAACTGGGCAGGTAATTTGCAAATGGGGGTTAGGGTTAAGAGATTTCTTTTCTCACTCTCAATTTTAATTTTAGAAGAATTTTGTTAGATAGATGGATGATAAATACATGGATGTGTCAAAGGTAAAGCACTGAAGGAGAAACAGTGGATGTAGAATTGATTGACACATCAGTGTTGTGATGGATGGCTTTGGATCAACCCAGGAGATAATATCACAGACCCGCAAGTAGCAAAAAAGCTAACTAACATACATTTTATGTTCATATGGGTGGTTCATGCAATAACCATGTATTATCATGTAATAATAACAAGTCTTACTGGCTGTGACAACACTCTGCGTGACTATGTATTATAAATAGCCATAAAATGAAGAATGCATAATGCCAGTGATTCATCTCTTCAACTTATGTAAGAAACTACAGTTTTTTACTTTGAAATGTTCTCTGCAAACATTTATTAATAAAAGCAGGCTTATTAAAATGGACTTTTAAAAATAAACAGTAACAGTATGAGCACTGGTGATGGCCTGGCGTCACTGTGAGCTGGGAGAGACAGACCAGAGTCTGTGGTTCTTCAGAGAAGGATCATTAATTTGCATCATGATGAATGTTTAAGAGAGCAGTCTGGATACGGTGGGTTGAAAGTAATAATTTGCAAGTATTATTAATGAATGCCGGCAGAGGCTGGTGGTGCCTGTCAGAGAAAAAAAACCTCTAAAATGAAACTTTTTGAACATTTGGAGAGGAGGCTTGATTAGTAATCAGTAGGATTGGTCTTCAAGAGGAAAATGTCACAGTGGCTGCATCAGCGCAGCTACTCTGAAGTTTCAAACTACCAAGTCCCCATTGTTACAATTAGGGCACTGCTGGCCTGTGTATGACGTGATCATTTTCCTTCATGTTCAAGTCAGCTAGTACTTCAAACCCTACTTCAGAAAATTACCCACTATTTTCTGGATGTATTTTTTCCTTGCATTGCTTTGTTCTCCACCTCCCCCTGCTACTACTAATAGATTCTTCTAAACATGCAACTTGAAATCAGAATAAAAAGCGAGAGCCTGTGCTATCACATTTGTTCTCGGAACAAGTTTTGCCAAAGTGCCTCTTGTTATCTCCGAGGAAAAAGCCTGCCAGTGTGCTTTTGGAACATATGGTGAGTTATACATGCACTGGCGTGTGTTACATACATTTTTAGACATACTGTTTTAGAGTACTGTGGCTTTATAGCAGACACACCAAGATTTACTGCAAAGTACTCTCGGAGAGGAAGAAAATCAATACACGGGAAGAATGAGGGATAGGAAGAGGGGAAGAATTGTGCTGCTCGAAATGGAAACTCCTGTCACCACACAGTGTCACTCTCAGGAGCAAAATGTAACACCTGCTCTTAGGGAAGAGGGGCTCAGCGGACACACAAAACAAGCGCGGGTGCAGAAGCACACTCACAGAGGTTCACGGCCTCTTAAGTACAGAGGTTAGAACACGTCGGCATAAAAGAAGTGGCTGGTTTAAGAAGCTGAACAGTCAAACACATCATTTCACGCTGCCTTGGGAGGGACTAATTATGCTGCATCAAGAGAAAAGACAGGGAGAAGAAGAAGAGAGGGAAGGGGGATAAGAAATGCTTCATTCTCGTTATCTAATATGCCAACCTTGCAAATATAGCAAGAAGCAACAATCTGCTCAGAAACACACGCCTCTTGCATTCTGAATTTGCTGCTTTTTCATTTGGCAGCTGACATCTTTGTCCAGAACTCATTCCCAGGGCCAGGGACAGTTCAATCAATATCTGACCGGCCGAGCTTCTTCCCCCAGCTAAAGCCAGACAGCTGAGATGTAAAGCAGCTCCTGCAGACTCCTGACTTGACCAGCATCTGTCATGTTGAAGTGTCCTTGGGCAACACTCTGAATTACTGCATAAGTTTAGTTGCTGTTCCTTTGACCTCCCTTTGCCCTGGAACAGGGCATTTGAAAATGTAATCTCCTCATAGGGATAAACATATTAGCGCATTTTTATTACATTTAACCTGTGATGGCATTAGGTTGTGCCTTAGCGCCTGGGAGCTGCTCAGCTAACAATAAAAGAAGGCTGACTTTGTGCACCCAAAGAGCATTTGTCTGAGCTTTTGAACTAAAATAAAATCCATTTTATAGCAGTGATATCAGCTCTGAACCAGAAAATAGACTCATATGCCCAGAAAATCACACAGGGTACAGCCGGCGTCTCATTTTCCCTCTTTTCTGATTGATTCTCTATGGTGCTACACATCGGTCTGATGCTCAAGGGAGGAACAAACTCTTTCTGTCGATCACTTTGTTTTCTGAACACTCACTCGTATAATATCAGCTTTCCCTGGGATTGTGGTAATAGCATATGAGAGTGGAATCCATTAATAATTCAGATTTAATTGTAGTATTCAATGTGGTGCGGTAATTGATCAAAGTCTTCTGACTGTAAAATACAGTGGAAACTTGTGCAGTGTGAGGCTTTGACAAAGATGTTATGTCTTACTCAGTGGACAGTGTCTCTCAAATAAAAAAAAAAAACATGAACATACTGAATTATGGAAATGAAGCATCTAAATAAGTCCCAGTCCATATTAAAAGAGCGGACTAAAAGCTGTATACCACTTGTACAGTTAACATTTAAGCACAAACAGGCATGTGGGCCAGCTGACACGCAGGGACATAAAATAAAAGACCTAAAGCCTGCCTGATAAAGGTTTGTGTAATGCCAGAGTCATAGATGTTTACGGAGGAATTTAAATGACCGTTAAGTATTTTACAGCCACAGGTTGAATTGGGTTGATATTTCATAAACCCCCCGGAGAACAGTGTGAAACGGGCTGAACAGAAGTAAAAGAGGAGAGGCAGGTTGAAGGGAATGGATATAAGAAAATGCAACACATCTTCATACATAAATAACAAATGATGTATTAAAGTTGTGAAATGGAATGACTTGGTTAGGTTTGGGCACCAGAACTGCTTTGTTAAGTTTAGAAAAAAGTCCAGGGTTTGCAACGAGATATCCAAACTAAACCTCAGAATATGTCGTTTTTCAATACCACTTAAAACGACCCATATGAGTACTTCACAGTACAGAGTGGTGCAGAGTGTTCTAAAAGTAGCACACACATCATTATACATACAGTATGGTTCACTGTTGTAAAAAAAAAAAAGGCTGCAGTTTTGCCCCAGACTAACCTTTTCTGTGTTTATCCCATATCATCCTAACTTCTTGCTTTACTCATGTCATATTTACTAGGGCCACCAGAGGTCACCTCCTAACAACCACCGTCAGTATGTAGTGTAATAAACGTATTATTATGTTGGTTATATACGGATTAAAGTGCATTACTTTTTGTAAGCATTACTACAAACGATAAATGAGATCAGTCTGTTTATTCCCATGTGTAAGTTAAAATACATAAGAGTTAACTTCTGGTTTTACACAGGACCGGAACAGCAGTACTCTGGGTGGAAGTCCTGTGTTTGTTTGACACCCTAAACTCCTCCTTGAGTGGACTTACACACTGAGCAAAATATAAACGCAACACTTTTGCTTTTGCTCCCATTTTTCATGTGCTGAACTCAAAGATCTAAAACTTTTTCTATATACTCAAAATAACCATTTCTCTCAAATATTGTGCACAAATCTGTCTAAATCTGTGATGGTGAGCTGAGATAATCCATCCCACCTCACAGGTGTGGCATATCAAGATTCTGATTAGACAGCATGATTATTGCAGAGGTGTGTCTTAGGCTGGCTACCATAAAAGGCCACTTTAACATGTGCAGTTTTGCTTTATCAGGGGGGTCTGGGGGGTCAGAAAAACAAGTCAGTATCTGGTGTGACCACCATTTGCCTCACACAGTGCAACATCTCCTTCACATAGAGTTGATCAGGTTGTTGACTGTGGCATGTGGAGTGTTGGTCCACTCCTCTTCAATGGCTGTGCGAAGTTGCTGGATATTGGCAGGAACTGGAACACGTTGTTGTATACGCAGATCCAGAGCATCCCAAACATGCTCAGTGGGTGACATGTCCGGTGAGTATGCTGGCCATGCAAGAAGTGGGATGTTTTCAGCTTCCAGGAATTATGTACAGATCCAAGCAACATGAAGCCGTGCATTATCATGCTGCAACATGAGGTGATGGTCGTGGATGAATGGCACAACAATGGGCCTCATGATATCATCACGGTATCTCTGTGTATTCATAATGACATCAATAAAATGCACCTGTGTCCATTGTCCATAACATGCTCCTGCCCATACCATAACCCCACCGCCACCACGGGCCACTTGATCCACAATGATGACATCAGCAAACCGCTCACCCAACGTGCCAGCCGGGGCAAACGCTCACATCGAATGTGAGCATTTGCCCACTCAACTCAGTTACGACGATGAACTGCAGTCAGGTCGAGACCACGATGAGGATGATGATCGTGCAGATGAGCTTCACTGAGACGGTTTCTGACAGTTTGTGCAGAAATGATTTGGTTATGCAAACCAATAGTTTCAGCAGCTGCCCGGGTGGCTGGTCTCAGATTATCTTGGAGGTGAACATGCTGGATGTGGAGGTCCTGGGCTGGTGTGGTTACACATGGTCTATGGTTGTGAGGCTGGTTGGATGTACTGCCAAATTCTCTGAAACGACTTTGGGGACGACTTATGGTGGAGAAATGAACATTCAATTCACAGGCAACAGCTCCGGTAGACATTCCTGCGGTCAGCATGTCAATTGCACGCTGCCTCAATTGCAACATCTGTGGCATTGTGCTGTGTGACAAACTGCACATTTGAGAGTGGCCTTTTATTGTAGGTAGCCTGAGGCACACCTGTGCAATAATCATGCTGTCTAATCAGCATCTTGATATACCACACCTGTGAGGTGGGATGGATTATCTCGGCAAAGGATGAAGTGCTCATTATCACAGATTTAGACACATTTGTGAACAATATTTGAGAGAAATGGTTATATGAGTATATAGAACAAGTTTTAGATCTTTGAGTTCAGCTCATGAAAAATGGGAGCAAAAACAAAAGTGTTGGATTTATATTTTTGTTCTGTGTATATACTACAACACCTGACTTCCTTCTTTGCTCCTTTCATAATTATTTTGGTCACTAGACTTGCCAATATTAAGCAAATAACAGAAATTTAAAGAGAGAAACTGTAGGAAAAAAATGAATTGAGAAAAAATGGAAAGTGACAAATACATAACCTCAATTTGAGCAAGAAAGACAGAAGAAGATTGGTGAGACCGAGACAAGAAGGCGGATACGGAGGGCTCCGGGAGCGAGACACAGTGGCAGAGAGATGCAGAGAGCAGAGCTGAGGTGGGACACAGAAAAAACTGATGGTAAGGAAGTGATGGATAGAAGAGGTTTATTTGCTTTTGTTGTGCCAACATCATTTATCTCCGGTGAACAGCCTCCCAGTGCTGAGAGGCTGTATGACAGAAATCAATCAGAGGGCAATCGTCCATACACTTCCACTGATGCGCCAGCCCATCGATACAGGCATTAGGGGAGGAATGGTAAGGAAGAGATGCATGGGGAGTGGAAGAGAAAAAGGTTAAAAGTACAGTCAAAAAATAGAGACGGCACAAGTCAAAGGAATAAAAATAGAGGAGTAGATGAAAAGAGGAGAGATGGGAACTCGTTATTACAAAATGAATGTTGTGCTTGTGTTTATCTACTTATAACCGCCAGTCAAAAGTCCTTTCATGTTCGTATGACTACCAAACACTCCAGCGGCTTTAGCCTTTCCCTTGTTTTGAAACAGTAGTCAATGGGGAGACATAATTTATTTTTCCAAGAATAACCCAACATGAAGAGGGAAATAGGACTCTGCTTGCAATATTGTGGCAGCAAAGTGGTTGAATTGAATGTGCTTTTTGGATTTCTTGTTTTGGTTAGGGGAAATGGCAAAGGGGTCCTTTGACCTCAGACCTCAAGTTACCTGAATGAAAATGAGTTATTTGAGTACCAACAAGCGTCCCTTTCACAGACATGCTGGCTTTGTGCAAAGACAAGTCAGTTTTTGACAAAAAACATGCAGTTTGTCTGCATGCAGTACAAATGTGTTGTTTCTGCCAATTGTATTTGAATATTTCTGCATACTTGCATACCAATCAGTGCATAAATATGGTATGACTGGAAAACTGAGACTCTTGTGGATTCAATGATTGATTCAATTATGTTTATGTGTGAGGATGTTCATCCCCATAGTAGTCATTAATGTGTAGTGAGGCCATTTTTTTAAAACTTGATCTCACTGTTTAAAATGACCTGTAGTGACCTTTTGGATAGTCTCAGCCTCATAAAACAGGGGATGTATGATTTCTTCTACATATATTGCCAATGGATGAGTTTCTGAGCAATTTCAAGAAGAGGTAATCGCCAACTAATTGCCGGTCGGTAACAGAAGACAAAACACCGTGTTGTAATTTCAGTGTGTATAGGGTCAGTGTTTTGAATAGTAGCTGATGTGAGGAAATTATAGATTAGGGATGATATATATTGCTACGAAAACGGTTTGTACTGAATGTGTGTTTGTGTGTGTGTTATTTTCAGGGTGCA
>CAFUXE010000253.1:221156-248887 GCA_903364295.1 Serranus cabrilla
TTACTACGTCTGCCTTTAGAGACAGTACAAATCATCTGAGAGTCTTTAGATACAAAGCATATGGTAATTTTGAAAATGTATGACGACAACCAATAAACAAGACATTCTGTACAGCGACCTAAGACTTGTTTTAATTCCCACTTCTCATCATATTTGTTGTGTTACTCACAAATCCTCTGGGGTTCACACATTATCAAAAATAGCCACATTTTAAAGGTGCTGTAAACAACCTTCATGATAAACAAATATTTGCATGTGAAAGCATACAGTGGAGTAATGTCGTCCTGATCAGAAAATGAAGTCAGGCTGCCTCCATGTTATCCACCTCCTCTTTTCTCTTTGTCGGGGTAGCCAGACCTACCAAGCATGGTGTGTTAAAAGTGGTGCCAAGGGGCATCAGCAGGAATCTATATGTGACATGTTAGGAATGAGAATGAGAGCCATGTGGAGGCAATCCCTGCTCAGGATCTGAACCACACAGCACCATTAAAATCACGACTGCTCAGCCCCACATAAGTATGCTGTCAAGCTAATAGCAACAACTGCATTGATGCTGTATATGTATATGTATTGGGTACTGGCTGCAGAACATTTGCCTTACTAGTTGGAGCCTGCTGTAATAACATCAGATGCCTGGAATCCCTGCAACTGCAGCTGTCAGCCGTTTACTTGACACAAGATGACCAAACATTTCATCACATCAGTGCAATACACTGTTTACGTCAAAAACAGCTCCATGTGTGCTCATTCCATGAACTAAAAAACATCGACATTGATGGAAAGGCACATCTGTATTTTTTTGTTATTTAGGTGCAGGAAAAAGAGGTAGTTTACTGCATGTATAGTGTAATACTATAGTACTATGTTTACTATCAATCCATTTTATTTGGGTGTCTCAATGCCAAAGGTGAAATATGCAAGGTCTGAAAAAATCTTAAAAAGGTACAAAACATTGTATAATGTCCATGGCATGCACACTATGTTATCCCGTTTGTCCCATAATGCATCTTTGCCAATGCAAACACATGCAAAAACAACAGTTGCCTAACTTTACAAAAGTAGAGTGTTTACTATAAAAACAGTAGATAAACAGTGATTTTAGACACTGCCATAGATTAAGATCTCACATCTACTATAGCCCTATATAAATTTAAATTTAATCTAAATTTAGACATTTGATTGAGCTCTGTGGGTTTTTTACAGCAGGCTATGACAGAACTTGGACCCATTAGCAGACTGTCTAGATGAAACAGGTAAAGTTAAGAGCCTTCACTCAAAGTTCAGTCAAGCTTACTGTTGGCAAGAAACTGACGGAGCGGAGAATCTGGCAGAAACCAACAGTTTAGGTGCTGCAGCCAATCTGTACAATCTGGCTCACAACAAGGGTAAACAAAGGGTAAACTGTACATGTGCTGTACTGTGCTGTACTGTATGTGCTGAGGGGCTAATGAGGAAATATGAGACAACTGTGCAGTCAAGTGATTTGATCAGGTGATCTGCAGGAAGGAGGGAGCTGTTCAATGCTGCCTGCTGAGGCAGGAATGCAAGAGACAGGTACACAAAAACACAAGCTGTGTCTTATATGCACACTATACATTCACACACTGCAAAGCTCAAGTGATTTAATGATACAAGAATTGTTCTGTATTATTTGTACTAACATGAGAACATATTCTCATACAACCATGATTCCAAGAAAGATGAAACAGTGTGTAAAATATTTCTAAAAATAAGCATGCTTGAAAAGTTTAATATACAAAAAAAAAAGTTTATCGGTTTTAAGTAACTACATTTGTTACCTAACTTATATCAGTTGAGTGCATAAGTTACATGACATGGGACACAAATAGTGGTCCCCTGGGAGAAGATCCTGTGTTTGTCTGACCTGTCCATCCACCCTGTGCGGACTTTCTCACTCATTATACTGCGTCACCTGACTTTCTCCTAGAGGCGGCCCTGCAGGTCCGAGCTCATCGGCCGGTTAGAACATCGGTGATGTATAAATTATAGTGCATTCCTTTTCCAAAGTGTAAGTACAAACACTGACTGAGAACAGTCTGAACAGGAAATGAAGCAAGACAACAGCCAAGGGATGTAACCTTGAGAGTGTTTCATGAGTATAAAGACTGTGAAAAAATCTATGAAAAAGTAAACAGAAGTACTAGTGTGTATTATAGGATCGGGACACATAGTTTTTGTTGTTAAAGTCTGCAAGGCTGTAGAGATTTACAACTGTCCAATAATATGGGAAATGAGAAATCAGAACAGAATGCAGGCAAGAACAAGAAGACACATAACAGAAGGAAGACGTACCATGTCTGGTACTTCATTTAAAAATGAAGGCCTGATTATGTGGATTATTGACATAAACTGAAATATTTAACTCAGAAACACACAAACAATCACTAAATTATGAGTCATGAACTTTCCTGACCAGATATTTTTTAAACTCTGTTATATTAAACTTCAAATATGACAACCCCTTCCTAAATGAAGCATTTGAACTAATCATGCATCTGAGTCTATTGGGGTTCAGTTCTCAGTGTGGCCACTGAACCAAAGACTAATTAGAAATAGGAGATAGAAATAAAGCAGGAATCATGATGACATATTTCTTCTCAGTGAATGATACAGGCATGATGAAAAAAAGAAAAACCCATATTAAAAACTTCTCTTCTACCTATTTCAAGTCCTCTGACAAAACTTCAAGACAATTAAATCATCTACTTAGCAATGGCATATGGGGAGGAATCTGCTATTTCTGTCAGTCTGGCTCGTCCCCTGACAATACAGTTAATTATGCTGATTTCAAAGTCACAATCAGGAAGAGTGAGTCTGGTTTGTGAGAGAAGAATGCATGTTTCATGTCCCTCTTTGTGGCTGCCAGCTCTCCGTGGAAAGGAAGAGGAGGGAGAGTATGCATGATGGGCTTAAAATAGCATCAGTAAGATCAGCTATCTTCTCAAGATCAGCAGACGGGGGCTACATGTGGCTCTAAGAGCTGGCCTGAGCCAGCGATGAAGAGACTGATAAAACAAGAAATGGCTGGACGTGGGGTGTGGATGGAAGTGTGAGGGAGAGGCGATAAAAGAGTGCTGAAAGAGGGAAAGGTATTAAATTAGAATTAGAAGTGAGAAAAGGGAGGGAAATAAGACAGTGGGTGGAAAGGTTAGATGGATAAGAACTAGGCCTGGAAGATGGAGGGAATGAAGATTGGAGGGAAAGAAAGGGAAAAAGCAGAAATTGTGGATTAGAAAGGGCACTTTGTAGGCAGCAGAGGAGGGTAAACAAGAAGCAGGTGTAGAGACAGGTGAAGGAAGAAAAAGAGCAAAAGAACAACAGCAATGGGACAGAGGTGCCGAGGAGGAAATAAAAGATTAAGAGCGAGGAGGGAAGAAAAAAAAACAGGAGGAAGCGTACAGAGCCTGTGTTGGCTGTCAGCATCCATCTCCAAGATAAGAGCTCCAGCTACATGATCTGTTTTCCAGCATTACAGATGAAAGCGAGCGCTCCTGCACCGCAATCAGATCAGCCGTGTGTATCGCCATTGTTGCCACTAGCCAGGATGATTTTCTCAGTAACACAGCTGAATGATGCACACTGCCAGGCATTGTGGAGCAAACAATGGTACAAGCCTTTGTGCACAATTGGCTGATCCAGCTTCAGCTGTGTCCTGGAGCCACTATCACATTGACAAGATTAGTAAAAGGACGTTTAACGTGTTATCGCTTTTTTCCCCACAAACTGAATGGAGTCAAGCATTACTTGAGGTCCTACTGTGCAATGAAAGTCACATGATAAATACAGTGAGCTTTTTCATATACAGTATGGAAGACATGTCTTTGAGGGGCTAATAGCAGGTCCAGCATTTCTTTGAGAAAGAAATCGATTTCCAAAAGGGACAAATAATCAAAATTAGATGATACCATCAGCGTCCTGTTTTCCAATAACTGCTTGTTTTCAGATAGCTGATCAAATTGTTTGATTATAAACTGTATTGCTGAAAGTAGTGGTTCTCCATGTCATTCCAGGGGGTTGCCGGATGGTTGTGGAGAAAAAAAACAACATTACATTGGGGAATGTTTGTGTGAGTTTGTAAGATCATTTAATTTCACCAGGAGGTCCTGAAAACCTGAAAGGGTGCAGTTCTAAAAGGTCAGTGGGAGTGAAAAAGTCAAAGAGTGCATAGAAAATCCACAGTCCACAGCCTCTGGTCCTGGAAGACTAGCTGTACATTTATAAGTAAACATGTGTGACTTTGTGTTTGCAAAGCTAGAACCAGCACTATTTTAGTCATGTCTGCCATTGCACAAAATGTCCCCTTGTTTGTGACACCTCACGACAATGTTACAAGCCAAGAAAAAACAAATTTACGCATCTACGTCAACACTGAATACTGTTTTTCTGACAATCTGCCCCTGCTGGGGCTCAGCATGTCAGCTTTATTGTCAATCAAAAGCAGACTCTACCATGCCTCTTTATGCATAGAAATTTTCCCTAAGACCATTTTCCTATCTTTTAATAATAAAAAAATAATTTAAACGTCCCATGGCATTGTGTTTGGCTGCAAAAACAGATGACTACTTGTTATTCTGTTGGACTTTGTGACCACCGCACTGTTTTGTTGAGGGAGTCCCTGTGTTGTTTGTTTCTCTTGTTTTATTAACATGCAAAAAAGGACACACATAAAAGCTGGCTGGCGACGGCATACACATCGCTGCCGTCAGTTTCACTCTATTCTTAGTTGGCGCAGTAGCAGCACTGCACCGTCAGAAGGCGGGGAGGAAGAGCATGGATGTAAACACAGCTCCAAATATTTAATAAATCAGTATGGAAAATCTTTTATGAGCTGGAAATGCTTTCAACATTTTGCTAAGTTCTAATGATTCACACAATGCACTTTAGTTGAAAACTATGAATGTAAATAATGGTGTTGTTTACAAGAAAACTCCACAGGGAGCCTTTAATAAGCCTTTTATGTCTAGTGCAGGATTTAGGTTTATTATTGTATGTTTCATTGTATTCCACACGCACTAACATTGAGGAAATGGTTATTGATTCAAGATTCAACAGTGCATTATATGAATACATATTCAAGAGTGATATTTTTAGGTCTGATTAACTAAAGACTGTAAATTGTAGTCTTCTGTACATTTATAGCAGGAGACTGATAATTATAAGCCTACTTTTAAATTGGGTGTTCTTTTATCCGGTAGCTTCTCTCCCTCTTTTGCTCCCTCACTACCACATGTATCCTACAAGGACATATCTCTAAAGAACACATGGAAACACAAAGAGGAATAAGAAGTGAACAGAACAGACAGATAACAGCAACGCGTGACAGTTTGCCAAATAAAGCTCCAGTTGCTGCTCTGCAGGTTGGAGATTTAATTTGCTGTTGACACATTACTTACACATCTGAGCTGTTTAACAGTAAAACAGTGACGAACTGGCAACTGTAAATATGAAAGAACACAAATTAAGTGGATGACTAGGCGTGTATGATAGGCGTGTACGTTATATAAATGCAAAGATAAAAGCACATTTTCAATTAATTTTGACATTCCATTTGAGCCAATTATAATTTATCATTTAAAAACAGCATTTTTTTTTCATCTCTGTCTATTTAATGTACCATTTAAATGCAAATTTGATCAATCATTTTATTAATTTATTATAATTAAACACTGGAAAAGTCTGTAATTATTGCAGTGGCACATCAGACTACATAATGTATCAGTCACGTGTAAAATAATGTGAAACTTTAATAGCATGTTTAAATAAAATGTCTAAAAGCCTTCATTTAAAGCATTAATAGTGATGAGAAGGACACTGGCGTTGTAATTTCTGATAATGATGATCATTTGCATTGATTTTAATGATGTCCCTGTGAATTTCCAATACTTCTAATGTTTCTCATAAGTGATTTTCAAACCATCAAGATCATTTATCACCTCGGTGCCTGTTTGTACAGTGTGTGAAGCAAATGACGGCAACGCCATTTCCAGTTAGAGGAGTCGCAACCCCAGTCCATTAGCCTGCTGTTATTCATACTGATGTGCTAATTACAGGGTGATATGTGTGAGTGTTAAATGTATCTGCTGTGTTCGTGTTGTGTAAATGGAAGAGGATTTTATTTCTATATTTAGTGTGTCGAGCGTTGGAAGGAAGAGATGGAGGTTTTCTTGGGGTGGTGAATGAAACTCTGTGCTTTCTCTCTCCACAAAGTCTATATATTGATCATGAATTGAATAAGGATAAATCAATAGATACTCGAACTGGTTGAAGATTTCACAGTCTTGCAAACACAGATTAAAAATAAAATACTTTTTTGTGGCTGACATATGGTCACAATTAAAGGTAACTAAAATGTGCATTTTATCTTGAAAATACTATGTATATGAGTTACTCTGAAGTATGGATTGCTCATGACAGAGCTACAGAACTGCTTTTTGTTTACATGGGATTTTTTCATTAAGAGAACACTACTTCTGAGTGCCAGACACAAGCGAAGATGAGCATTAGCCACTCGAGTCTGTTACAACGACAAACTGCAGACAGGTCAAGATCCTGCAAAGTACGACAAGCACGAAGATGACATTTACGGAGACGGTTGGTATGAAATTTTTCACAAGTCAGTTCATCATATACTGATTAAGATTATAGAGATGAGTGTGTGGGCATATCAGGCATAGCCCTAGACTGGTTTAAATCCTATCCCACTGACAGTCTTCCAAAGAGACGGTGAAACTTCTGTCGTATGGTGTCCCGCGGGGCTAGGTCCTGGGGCCCCTGCTATTCTCCAAATACCTACTGCCCTTGGGTCAGATCATAAAGAGTCATAATATCGCATACCATTTATACACGTATGATATCCGGCTCCACTTCTCATTTTAACCCAGAGATGCTTTTAAATTGCTTAGGCTTCTTGACTGTCTATTAAGAGCTGGTTGACTGGAAACTTCATGCGGCTGAATGACAATAAAACTATGGTTCTGGTTGTTGCTCCAGACAAGGTCATCCCCACAATCGCCCAGTCTCTTTGTCCTCTTTCCTCTGCTGTCTGCTCCAACCTACATCATTTAGGGGTGTTTTTGACCATTTCTTATTGTTTGACAACCATGTAAAGCAGGTGACCAGATCTTGTTTTTTCCATTTAAGAAACATTAGTAAACTCTAGTTTCAACAGCTCAACTTCAGATGCTTATACATGCATTTATCTCATGTTGTATAACTGTAACTCACTATTATCCTTACTTAGTATTTCCACTCTTGATCGTCTTCAGTCAATTCAGAACACTGCCACAAGACTACTCACTCGTTCAAACAGATGGTCTTAGATGCATGCCTTTAGTCTCCACCCTTGTCCTGAAATCTCTTCACTGTCCCTGTTGCATAGGATGCAGTTTAAAGTTCTCACGAATGGAGCATTACATGGCCAGGCTCCTCTATAAATAGATGAGCTACTTCACCCATATTTGTCAGCTTGGTCTCTTAGGTCAAACACATTATATCTTCTGTCTGTTCCTGCTGCCCAGCTGAAAATATGGTGATTGACTATTTGAAACTGTGACACCTTAACTCTGGAATTGTGTTTTTAAATGTATTATGTTCTCCCTTTTTCTGTAAAGCACTCTGTGATTTTACCTGTGAAAACTGCTCCATAAATAAACTTTACTTACTTACTTTTAACAAATGTTGCATCAGCTGTCGAGTGGCTGGTCTCAGATGATCTTACAGGTGAAGAAGCCCGGCAGGGGGTTCATCCAAGGACACTGTTCTGTTATTTTAAGCCTAACCCATTAGACAAGTGGTCATGTTGCCTGACCTTTAGTATTCAATTTTACCAATGTGTTAAAAAAAAAAACATCATCTATTTACTATGTGTGATGCGTTTTTAAAACACTGACCATTATTTGGATTTCGTAAAAACCCTGTTGCAAAGGTTTTCATACTAATTCAAATGAACCTGTTCATGAGAATACATTGTTACATGTTGTGTTGTGTGACCAGCCCTAGCACATGCACGTAATGATCATGCTTTTTAATCAGCATATTGACATAACACACCTGACATCTGTGGAATCATTATCTTAGCAAAGGTGAAGTGCTCGCTTACACGGATTAGAACAAATTTGTGATGACATTTAAGGGAAATAAGCCTTGATTGACTGATGAGATAAGATACTCAAAGTGTCTTTTGCCATTTCATAATTTAGGATTTTTACATAGGCCAACATATATTCAATCTGCTAAAATGTTATTAGAAAGATGTTTTTTGTAGGTCTAACATCAAATCCACAGCCTCATCAGTACAACCAGTGTTTGCTTTAAAATCCTTAATATTTCTACTTTTAAATTAATTGATATGCATGTTTTAATTACTTAAAAGAGCAGATAACTTTGCAGCATGAAATATCCCAGAGGTGCAGTACAATCTACCACTAAACCTACAATTTCCAACAGCCTCTGATACTTAAGCATAATATACATAGGATATTAAAAAGAGAAATAAAAACACATAGCTCAAGAGTCGTATCATTAAATATTAAAGTTTACAGACCTGCAGAAACAACCCTGTATGAAAAAGGTTTTTAAGAAGGTAAATAGAGTAGAATTACATACACTGCTCAAAAAATAAAATAACACATCCTAGCTCTGGATGAATGAAATATTCTTATTAAATACTTTGTTCTTTATATAGTTGAATGTGCTGACAACAAAATCACACAAAAATGATCAATGGAAATCAAAGGTATTAACCCATAGAGGTCTGGGTGCTGACACACTCCAGCCACATGAGGTCTTACATTAGGAGGAACCCAGGGCCAGCCGCACCAGCATATGGTCTCACAAGGGGTCTGAGGATCTCATCTCGGTACCTAATTGCAGTCAGGCTGCCTCTGGTAAGCACATGGAGGGCTGTGCGGCCCCCCCAAAAAAATGCCACCCCACACCATTACTAACCCACTGCCAAACCGGTCATGCTGCAGGATGTTGTAGGCAGCAGAACGTTCACCACGGTGTCTCCAGACTCTGTCACGTCTGTCATATGTGCTCAGTGTGAACCCTTTGTCATCTGTGAAGAGCACAGGGCGCGAGTGGTGAATTTGCCAATCTTGGTGTTCTCTGGCAAATGCCAAACGTCCTGCACGGTGTTGGGCTGTAAGCACAACCCACACCTGTGGACGTCGGGCCCTCATACCACCCTCATGGAGTCTGTTTCTGACCGTTTGAGCAGACACATGCACATTTGTGGCCTGCTGGAGGTTGTTTTGCAGGGCTCTGGCAGTGCTCCTCCTGTTCCTCCTTGCACAAAGGCGGAGGTAGCGGTCCTGCTGCATGGTTGTTGCCCTCCTACGGCCTCCTCCACGTCTCCTGATGTACTGGCCTGTCTCCTGGTAGCGCCTCCATGCTCTGGACACTATGCTGACAGACACAGCAAACCTTCTTGCCATAGCTTGCATTGATGTTGCATCCTGGGTGAGCTGCACTACCTGAGCCACTTGTGTGGGTTGTAGACTCCGTCTCATGCTACCACTACAGTGAAAGCACCGCCAGCATTCAAAAGTAACAAAACATCAGCAAGAAAGCCGAGGAACTGAGAAGTGGTCTGTGGTCAACACCTGCAGAACCACTCCTTGATTGGGGGTGTTTTGCTATTTGCCTATAATTTCCACCTGTTGTCTGTTCCATTTGCACAACAGCAGTTGAAATTGATTGTCAATCAGTGTTGCTTCCTAAGTGGACAGTTTGATTTCACAGTGTGATTGACTTGGAGTTAAATTGTGTTGTTTAAGTGTTCCCTTTATTTTTTTGAGCAGTATATAACACTGGAACTCAGGTTTTATTAGAATGTTTAACTGCTTGAAAGTTGAGAAGAAAGAGAAGACAGAGAATCTGGTTCCAGGTTCTATCACCTTAACCTGAGAGGCAGAGCTAAGGTTAAAAAATGGGCCAGTGTGAGAATACTCAGTAAGTTCTTCACTCACACTCCCAACTGCTTTCTATTTTTATCCCTTTGTTGACCTGTTATATTTTTAGATGTGTTGACTCACAATATTTGGCTGCCTCTGCTGTCAACAGCTTGTGTATGTTCGCTGCTGATGCCCGATCAACGGAGCCAATCAGCTCATGACAGCTCAATCAGGAGAACGTGTCATTAGCGCTGTTTGAAGGCCTTGGATATTGGACCATGTTGTTATTCCACAGAATGTGTTCCAGACGCATCTATTATTCCATCCCATGACAGAACGCCAAATTTCACAGGGGCCAAAACTACATTCAAAAACTAAAATTAGCCACCATTTCTGTGGTGCATTTGGCAGTTGGCTGTGACTGCGGGAGACACATTTCCAGCACCTCATTAGTTTGAACAATAAAAGAAATCTTCAAAAGCAGTTTATATACAAACACACACACAAGTGTATTAGTTGTCAATGCATCTAAGCACACACACACACACACACACACACACACACGCACACACACACACACACAGTCAGCCTTTAAACACCATAAAGAGGGTAGAGGAGGGTAGCACCACGTGTGAGATGTTATTATTGCACCATGTTGTAATATTTAATGTGTTAATTAAAGTGCCCTGTGGGAATACAATCTAACACGCTTCATCAACTTGGTGCAAAATCACCTTTAAATCCCTCAAGTCAGCAAAGGTATGTGCACAGTTGTATTCGTGTGTGTGCATAACCATTATTGTGTATGTGCATTACCAAATGTAAATTTTTGTGTTAGTTTTACACGTTTTGTCCAGGCCCTGTTAGCTACGCTGCAAGGCTGTGACTGTTTATGTAACACTCTGCCGGATTAATAGAGGATGCTCATTAATACAAGCACTGTAATTAATTGTGCTATGCATGGCATGGCTGGAAAACAAAAACGGCATCACATAGATAAGCACAGTCTTGTCTTGTATAATAAATCATGTTTGATGTGTGCTGTCAAAGTTTCACTTTACCTTCAGTGTGTGCTGTATGTTTCCTTCAAAATGTCTTTCATTAATCAGAAACTACTACATACTGTTCTGCCAGGGCTCCTCTAGTTTAAAACAAACAAAAAAACAAGATCAGCAAACACAAAAAAGCAGAAAAAAACCCATCCTACAGCCACATCAGTCTGTCTAATTTGGGTCAGTGGTGTAGCCCATCTATGAAGAATAGGTAATAAGATGCACTGACCGAAACACAACTATAATTATAGTCACTTTAATTATGTGTAAAAATTGTCAGTACCCGCTATTTAATTTAAGTTTATGTGAATAACAGTGTGGATGGTTTTTATGATCCTTTAAAGTCCGTCCTGTTGTTCACTTGCTGGACCTGGTGGTTTATCTGTGTTTTGTGTTTGAACCCTGCTGTTTCACAGTTCAGTGTAAAAGAAAAAGAACATTGTACAAAGCTGTTAAATAAAACTATTTGGTCTAAATTAGATGCCCAAACCAGTTGCAAGATTATCTAATTAGTCTCTGTCACACCATAGTATATAAAAGAAACTCCTAAAACGATTCAACCTCACCGCTGATAGTCAGAGTTTCCAGGTTACCAAAGTCTTTGAGAAGAAGTTTTTGAGCTTTTGAGCCCAAACAATATGGACTTAGATTTTTGAGGATTTAAGGAAAGCTTGTTAACTTTAAAACATAAGCTCTTTCCACTTCCTTAGTTAAAGCCTGCTGACACAACTCCGCCATTCCCACTAAGTAGTAAAGAACTGTGTCATCTGCATACATTAATTAAACAATTGGTCATCTGTTCATTCATATGCAACAACAATGAAGTCACAAAAAACACTGCTTCATCAGGTCAGGTGCAAAGTTTTGTGATTTCCAAATTGCTGGGACACAATCATTTTTCTAGTTAATAAAAATGTGGCAACGGGAAAATGTGTGATAGTTTTCAACCGCCTCTGAAGTTACACCAGAAAAACTATCTTCCTTGAGGGGGTCGGAATGCCAGGTGATAAACAACAACAAAAAAACACTAAATATAGATGGCGCTGTCATGCACTGTCATGCACTGTGCAGGCTACTGACCGGCAAAATAGTACCTTTCCGAGAAAAGATATAGAAAATTGCAGATGGTGAAAAAGAGTGGATTACAAGGGAAAACAGGATGTTTGATTGACGCTTGAGAGGAAAAGCAGCAAATGAAAAGCTAAAAACAAACAAAAAAACAGCCCATAGAACCTAATTACTTCCAAACATGTGAAATTGTTGCCCCAATAAAGAAAAATTAAATTTTGTTCTAACTAGAGATATTCTGTAAATAAAGACTTTTTGGAGACCAAATCTCATGTGTTTGTCCAGAAAGCTGCTTCTGTACCAGGGTTTTGGACAGACTAGCTGGCTTACCAAATCACATTGCCCCCTTTTCTGTAGTTAGGCTACGTCGCTCACAGGGCAAATGTGCATCTGTTGTTTACAAATGTCTGCAATTTGTCAAAAATTTAACTCCAAAGTCCCAGTGTCTAAAAATACATACAATAATTACTGCCAGTAATTGCCTGACTGCTTATTTACATTGCCTGATCCATTACTGGGCTTGTACGGTCACATTGTACAGCTCCCAGTGGTAGAGAATAAACAAAAAACATACAATCTCTAAAAAAAGACTATTTCCCCTTTCTGGGAAGAGTGACAGCAGCATTGAATTTAAGCCTAGCCAATGATTACAAAGTGTGAAGCCTGAAAGCCAACATGTTACAGCAACAAAGAAACAGCGGAGAGGGTCTGACTATAGAGATCTGGAAACAGCCTGCGCTTTATGTGGATACCTGTTAAGCACTGCCAAGGAGGCCACTGGTGATTTTAATGGTGGTGAACACAGGAGCCTGCCAACATGGCGGTCCAGTTATTATCGTGAATGGAGCCTGACAGCTGAGTGTGGCTCTGTGCTGAGCATGAGGGGTCTATGTAAGGGTGGGAAGGTGAGTGCTGTTGAGATTAAGAGACGCTGAAATCCCCAAGCATCAAACCAGGGTCAGCTGCTCAGGGCAGACAGGTGTAAGCAGACAAATGAGTTACTTCTTCATGCGGAGAGCTCATTAGTCAAGGTGGTTCCCTAACCTGTATTACAGTGGTATGAAATCCAAAATTAATGTCAGCTCAAATCCTTACAAACCGTACTCACAGCATGAGGGCACCGTTTTCCAAATTATGTTTTAAGTCCAAGTATTTTAAGGCTTCAAAAGGAACCATATTATTCTGTTTCCATCTTCAGGCTTACATCACCTCCACTGTGAACGATTTTAGTGGAGGAGGGGGATTGGAGTTTCCCTAACCAATCACTAGAGACCACCGTATCTACTTAAATCTAACAATCAATCAATTAAAGTTGACACTGATGTATAGAGATGCCAAGACTCTGGTTCGGCTGGGGTTTTAAGAGTGCAGGGGGCAAATTGAAAAAAGAACGATGTTGGGCGGTATTAAGAAGGCATTGTTGTTATTAATCCTCTTCAGTTCCAGTGCACTGCTTGACAACACTTGACAACAGCTTGACAGTGGTATTAGCCTTCCCCCTGTAGCACTGATTGGCTAATCTCTGGTGTCCCCACAGACCTAATTGAACTGATTACTTTTCAAAGGTGTAATTTGCCAGATTACTTGTTTAAAACATTCTAAAAATGGACATGGGTATAAAGAAGTGACAATGTTGGCGTCATGTTCAAGATATCTATGTATTGTGTTGTAGAGATATCTACCAAAACTAGCATGCTACCCAGCAAATATCAGTAATATCACTTGTGCCTCGACAGTGAAAGTGAGTCACCATAGCGTCCAGTCTGCCCTCATTACTTGAACAAGATAAAATATTGCCCCGTATTTTTTGGAGCAGGTGGCCAATGATTGCAACTTGCACCATTAACCAGGTAACTAATGTCTCATGTCATAATGCAAAATCTGTCAAATTGTTGGGGTGGGTAGATAAAATAAAAGTCCTTGACCAAGGCAAGGGGGTTGTAAAAGACAGTGTAAGTACTGCAAAGAGTGTTTGGAAAGACGCCCACTCATCTCAGGGTGAATACAATTATGTACGATTTTAGTTAACTTACATTTTTTCGAATCAGAAAGAGCTACTGGATCTCTTCAGGTCAAAGCAGCTGCTCTACCTGGCTCCATCAGCTACCAGTGAGATTGTCGCTTAGCGTGTGTTGAGGTGCGCCGGGAGCAGCAAGGGGTGGCTGGCTTTTGGCGTCAAAAGTCTGTCGGCTGTGGGTGACTGTTCAGTCTCTGTTGCATTCACAGCAGGTCATAAAGGCCCAGATAGGTGGAATTTGTGGGTTCTGAATCAAACATTAATCTCTAGCTTTGTTTGCAAGAATGACGTCTGTTACTGGCGGCCGTTCAGTATGCACACGTCAATAAGGCAAAATAAAACGTTGGAACAAGAGTTGTTCTTCCTGAGAAAATACTAGTTACTCGTGAAGTAGAAGATTAAGTTGATAAGCAAGGAATAATATAACTTGCTGCAAACGTGAACATTCAAAAAGAGCGCAAAATTAAAAGGGGAGCAAAAAGATGGCGAAACTTAAGTCAAAGTCAGCAAAAATGTAAAGAAACAAGAGAAACACAAGACAGACAAGAGAAATTCAGGTATCGAGTACAGCTTTTTTTAAGGTATCCTATTATGGGCGTGATTTCCTGTGAAGACCTATCTGCTCTGCACTGAAGACAGTGAGCCTTTGTCAAGACTTTTGACACAATTTATAGAGATCCATAATTAACCATGCTCCACTCTGTAGATTACATTCAGAAATATCAGTTCGAAACATGAATCATTCAAACAACAGAGTTAACTTGAGGCAAATTTAAACAGAAACTTATTAACATGAATTGACTTTTCATCAATACCTTTTTTTTTTTCGTTGAACAGAGGGTAATAATGGTCACCAGATGTTCCCTATCTAAAGAAAGCTGCGGAGCAAATTGTCATTAGCACTTCGCAAGGTCAGGTGGGGGTGTGAGAAGGAGATTTCACATGAGAGATAGAAGGATCCTACAGTCCTCGAAGGCAGCGCTGACATCCGTCAGTCCATGAATACATCACTGAATGGCATCAATACGTCTGCTAGCTGTCAGTGGATCTGTTTCATCTCCTCAGAAGTAACAACACAATAGAGATGGGAATTGCTTTTTTTTTTCAGTGCAGATTTGTATGTTATTGAAAATCAATATTAACACAGTGAATGGAATAGAAAGTCTTGCAGTGCTCCAGGCCTTCATAATGAACTTGTATGTACTGGAGCTGGAGGAAGTATGACCCTAATTTTCATGGCAAAGGAAATCTTTTTTTTTTTTTTTTTTTAAAGCAAGACTTTAAAAAAGACTGCACTGTTTTATTCTGGCACAACACTACAGGAAAATATCCACACAGCGTGAGTTAGCTTGCACTCATTGTAGTATTTGGTTTGTGTCATTTCACGCTGCAGTCAACACAAGAAAGACAAATGGACCAAAACAATGCACTCAACTATCTGCAGTATGCATGAACCATGCTTCCCAGTTAAAACAAACACAGGAATATTTGCGAATGTTCACCCTGCTGTATTTTCTGACATGCTCAGGATCTCAGACAGAGTGCTGCGGCAGGATTACTTGGAGATGGCAGTCAAATCCTTTCAGCACCAAGAAGGTATTACCAGGCAACAAAGAAATAGCAGAACAGTGAAAAGGCATTTTCCACGCAACATTCTGACTGTAAAATGCTCCATAAAATCTCAAGACTCAGCCTCAGAATACCTGGAACTGCAAATGGAAAAAGTTTGATTTGCTTGAAAAGAAAAGTGCTTTCAGAGCTGTTGTTTTTTGGAAAATTCAAACTGTCTGAGTTGTTTATGTTTTTACACTGTGTGACGGAGATGAAATAAAGCGGACAAACTGCTTTAGTGTTTTCTGTCTTTTGGTAATTTCAAGACTGAAGCTCAGTTCTTTTGACATCTGAAAAGGCATTATCTTTCGATTTGAGAGAAGATGAGCCTGGACGGCCACAGAGCCGTGCGGTTCTGCCCCCAGATTCACCAATTATGTTTATTTCATTCAGTGATTACATAGAGGAAGCTGGCAGAGAAAAAGGAAGCTTTTTATCTCACAAAGCAACCCCAGGCGCCTCCAACGTGTGATGCGTTCATGCTGCCACTGGGTGACAAATCAGATGTAATAGCTCTAACTACTAGGGTACTGTGGCAGAGATCTGGCTTTCATCCATCCAATTAAATTGGCTCAATCATTACAGGAATGAGATGTAATAGAGGTTAGATGCATCTGCACAAAACCCAGCCAATCACATTTAATGTATTCAGTGATTAGGTCTGTACCCTAAAGAGACAGGAAGGAATGTGGCGGGCGTTTGTGTTGACAGGGCTTCATTTTTACAGGAGAAATATTCTAACAAGGCACAGCCCTATATGATCCTCATCAGCACACCCGGGTCGCTGCCGTGACATCATCGTCACAGCTCTGATTTCATTTCAAGCCATCACAGAGGAAGTCCCAATCTTTCTGCTCCAGCAAATCAACTCCTTTCAACTATTGTTAGAGACTAATGCACCATGCCACACAGAGAATAGCCCCCTTATACGGCTCTCTATAAATAGCCTTCTACTTAACCTATTCAAGATTTCATAGATTTACCTCTGATAGATCTGCCTGCAACCAGATGAATCACGGCAGAGGCTGAAAAAGGCCTCTCACCAGTCAGTATCAGCCTGAACTAAGCATAAAGGTTCAGGATTAAAGAAGAAATGGGGAATGGGATTTCGGTACGTTCAATAATTTCGCCATTCTTAAATGGAAATGTGGGTTTTATTTTCCTAGTTTTGGATATTGTTGTGTTCTGCTAAAATAGGATTATACTCAAAACAACTGTTGACATCTGGTAACACAGCAGCATTGGGAGAACAAAGTCCAATACAGTAAGTAGGTTAAATCTGTAAACTGTTAGAATACTAAAAATAGGATGAGTGAGTACACCAATAACTGTATCGGCATCCGTTCAACCGACTCAATTAAATGTACTTGAATTCATACTCCGGATAGGTGGGATTTAAACTGGAAGTAGGTGGGGCTTAAACTGTAGGTTTATCTTTTAGGCCTGAAATTGATATGGGTTGATGAGAAGTAATTTAAAAAAAAAAGGCCTCAGAGTTAAACTTTAGGTCATTGTTTCGGATTACAAGAGCAAGTGAACCGTTTGTTGTTAGTTTTTTTGCACAAAAGAAAAACAGCTGTAAAATAATAAATATGATTTTCGAGAGTTAAACTCTCAAAGGATTGTTGGTATTTTCATAGTTGGCTAGGTCCAATAGAAATGATGGTTAACAGTGCATAGTTTGAGTAGTAATTTAACTGCTTGCCTTAATTTTCTCTTCCAAATAACTTTGACTAGTGCGGGGTTCCATTAAAAACGGTCTATTTAACTGTGTGTTGCTTGGTTTCTTTCCAAATCTAACTCATTAAATTGGAGAGTATTTTATTACAATCTTATCAGTGTGAATGACGGAACACTATGAAAATAGGAACCAAGTTTTATGTAAAACCCTTAAAATGAGATTGTTCATGGTGAAATCTAAACATAAATAACAGCAGAATACTTAAGCACTTGTTGGCAGAAAGCACATTGGCACAGTTTTCGCTGAAGCTCATGTAATATTGAAACTTTAATATGCTTCTTGCCTCTGATGTGAGATTTATTCCGTGTGTCTTACTTTTTCTGCAACATCATTGCAGACCATTTTAAATGAACAGCCTGACCAACCATGAATGAAAACACTGAGCCAATTGTTTCTATAATAATGGCCTGCAGTTTTACCAAAGATTTCTGATTTCAGATCCCCATATATTCCCGCACCTGCCATGGGAAAGTAGGACATATTTTTGCTTTGTTGTACAGAAAATGGAACACAAAAAGATGAACGGTGGAGTGTATGGCGTTTGGCAGCGGGTGACAAATACATTATTGCTTTGCGCACAGCAGCAAACAATCCAAGTGCTGCTTTGGAGAGTGAGCTGTCACAGTCCCCGCACCCAGACAACATCACCCCATAAATATCAATAAAAGAGAGAAAGTGAGATGTCCTCGGGAGACTGCAGCGAGGTACATGAATTAGAAATGTCACCAATAAGTTTGGGGAAAGGGGAGCAGGTCTACAGCGTGGTTTTCAATTCATTCCTGCACAAAACAAATTTTACCTTGAGGGAGATAACATCACATGATAGCAGGCTGTGGACTCCTGTCAGCCGTAATGGGAACAACTAGATAACTATCTATCAAGAGCTGATACAAAAAAAGATGAAAAAAAAAAAACATAAAATAAACTCATGTCACAAAAATAGAGCATGAATGTACAACCCTTGTGGAGAGCAAGAAATTAATGTGGCATACTGTAATTCAGAGCAGCAGCATGTGATTATTTTTATTATTTATTGTTTGTTTTTCTGAATAATCACTCATCAAGTGGAAATCTCTGGGCCTGAAATGTGGAGCCAATACAGAAGTGCCCTCATCCTGCATTCTTTCTAATAGACAGCAGGGGACGACTCCACTGGTTACAGAAAGAACCCATTGATCTGTAAGTGAATAGGAAAATGACCTCAGCATATATTCAGAACAATAATGTTCATCCTTACTGGCGTATAAAAGTACCTGCATATTTTACTGTTTGCATAATTTTCATATGAATTATTTGATCAAATAAAAACAAAAAGGATATATGGAATAATTATTAGAAAAAGTACTGCATTTTTTTAATGTACTTACAATAGTACCCTCTAATATAGAGTGATGGATAGTAGAACACTGATCAAATTAAAAATCATATTTTATAGGGTACCATAACTTAAAGCAGAGTTCACAGTGAGTGCTTATACAAAATTCCAATTCAGATTCTGTGAAAATTAATCATTATCCATTTGTGTCTCTGGGAGATTTTTAATCAAAATGCTACCCCGAACTCCACGGCCTGTGGTCAGGCAGACGCAGTAATATATCATCCTTACATTCATTGACTCGGGCTTTAATTAATAGCATGTTCACAGTGATTTCCCACATCTCTAATGGGCAGAAATGCATCCATACTCATACCAAAGCCAACTGAGACATAAGAAGCATTTGAACTAGAAGGCCTTATAAATTAGCCGAGTTATTTCCTCTGAGGCGGGAAATAAAGAGGCATTATGAGCCGCACCTGGCAAGACAGATGTCCAGATGAGGGCTATCTGGAAGCCTTTCGGCCCCTTCTGGTGACTTCAAGGCTGAGACGCGTTTGTAACTGAGACGGAGCAGCGGGTCGACCGGTGATATGTCAGATGCTGTCTCACTGAGAGGCGAGGGAAACTAAGCTTTAACCTGTTGTGCTGCTGAGCTGAAGATTGATGTGCCTGCTTTTTGGCCTGTCCTGGTGTAGCTTGTCCCATTGTCGAAAAAAATTGGTAATAAAAAGAGTGCCTATCAAACTAGGTGGCTTAAATGTATTTTCTTCGAGTTGGGACAAGATTTAAAGTAACTCTTGGCTCGTTCTTGATAAATCTCTTTGAATTTTACACTTCTTTTTCTGCAGTGTATCTTTCCTCCTCTAGTGTTCAGCATCTGGAGCACTAACCTCCAACAAAGGTATTACACTGCCAAAATACAGCATGTGCTCTGACCAATTCCTGCTTATTATTTCAGTAGCTGCTCATTTATTTGCCATCCACAGCAGGAGAGTTAGCCACAGACCTCCTGATCTGTGCACATTACTGTGGTGAACTCCTGGGCTTTTTCCCGCTCTTTTCCTTTTCATAGATTTCCTTCTCTGGCTAACAAGTCATATATTAAGCATCTGTACTGTCTCCCACTGGGAAAGTATGCCAAACACCTCTGACCTGCAGCTCATTTTAGCTCAGCAGGTTCCACACTTAAAAAGAGCACAAGATGCATAGAGGTAGAACAAAGATGGTGCACATAGCTAGACGGCCATTTATTAGGCTCTTCTGTTTCCCAGAAATGGAGACTTGGAGAAACCTCTTTCTGAACTGCAACCTGATTTTTGCTTTATAGCAACTATGCATAGAAGCTCAAGTGAACAATGCTTAATATGAAAAATGGCTTAATCCCTTTGTTGTAGGAAGAAAAACAGGTTAAAGCGGTGTTTTCCTCTAATAGACATGTTTTCCATTTCAAGATTATCCCTGCAGTGGTTTAATGTGCTGCCTACAATCTCAATCCTTTTTCCTTCTGCCTAAGGCAATGGACTGTAAATGTTTCCCCCCATGTTTCTATTCAGTGTACTGTATGCAGTTTTTGACCAGTGCTGCTCTGCATATTGAGAGAAAAACATAAGCATACTCTTTTTGTTTGTTGAGACATTTTGGATTTTATCCTTAAAAATATTGTTCACCAAAAATATTGAGCTTGTTTCAATCTTGCACACAGTGTATATCCTAATTCATTCTAAACATTTTCAGAAACTGAATTATTTTTCTCAAGCAATTTTGAGACCCTTGGAATTTTCTAAATATTTCATAGAATTTTTATAAATTAAAAGGGGATTATCGCCAAAAAAGATCCATGTCAGCGTGAAATATGTCAGCTGTTTTCGCTCTGCTGGTCATGATAAGCTGTCATGAAAGAACAATTAGGTCGCCCAATTGAATCCAATTCCTGGTGACATATTTTCTGTCATGGGTGGCCAAAGTTGTCCGATTAGCAACCTCTTTAATTATTTATTCTGTCTCTTATTTTACTGTTTTCTTTCTCACACAGTCTCTTCTTCCACAGTTTGCTGACGGATTAGCCTACAGCAATACATTACACTGCTGTCTTCTGATAAAGGTTTCTGCAGCTTTGTTTATTCGCTCTAAACCCGCTGATAGAAACACCCCTAATTCACATTTTCCTCAATGCAACATTTCAAAATCTAGCTTCAGAATTTCCTTCGATGAATCAGAGCTCGTGATGTCAAGTTTATAGTGTCATTCAACACAGGGGACGGGTAGGGCTCTCTGAAATCTGTTTATATTTTTTCCCCCAATTCCATTCTAGGCTTCCCCTAAATTCTGTTTTCCATTAAACATAGTTCTGTGTTTTACAATACAAGCATATTTTGTCACCAGAAGAAATGCCTAATCATGTGATGAATGAATACAATCACACATCATCAAATTTGATGACTAACAACATTTCCTGTCTCGTAGTACTCATTTGGAAATAGCTGTTTGTGTCGAATTGCTTTAATTTTTTCACTGACTTAAATACTAATGGTCTTCACATCCATATTTTGGCAAATCTCATTATATCTTGTATTTTAAAATGTATTTGATTTTTATCATGATATTTTACGATTCTGTCTGTGTTTTCCTCACTGGAGAATCATAGGGCTCTTGTCTAGTGCTTAAAGTCACTGTAGCAAAATACTTCTAATGTGAGAAAAAGTTACATTTGCATTTGCTTAAACGTAATAACATATAGTGTAATGTAACATATTTAAATACTATATCTTTATATCAATATGGGGGTTTTTCACTCCCTAATATCGGTATTGGCCCCAAAGATGCAGTATCAGCCAGGCTTTATTATTAATGCTCATAAACCCAGTTTTAGTCATGGATGCTTGGTAATAGAAAATACACACAAAATAGTGTTTACCTGAAAACACTTTGCCACAGTAAGTGTTTCACATTCAGCTAGCTGTGTCATTTAGTTTTCTACCAGTGTGTAGCAGTCACTCTCACCCACTTCAACTGATGTGTAGCAGCCAGTTTCTGGCACCAAGGTGTGTAATTATCTATTTTAGCTGCTCCGGATAGACGAATCAAGACAGCACCAGCAGCAGCCATCTGGCTGTGTGAGGACTCAAGTCTCTGCTGGCAGAAACACAAATGTGTTTTCCCCCTCCCTGTTCAAACACCCACCATAAAAACCTCTGCTGTTCTTGTTTTACAGATTGTGTATTTGTCACGGTCACTTGGACGCTGTCTCAGTGATTTTGTGTGCTCCTTTATTCCAGCTGCCAGTCAAATGGCCAGTTTGGCTTGTTTTACTCCTCCTGGCCTGACAAGTATTTATAGAGCATCACTGTAATTTTCAGATAAAAGGCGACTTCTTTCAAATCTTTGTAATTTTCAAAGTGGAGGCTCTTTGTGAAACATGGTGAACGGCAACTTAAAATTCAGGATCAAAACTGTAAATGATAAAAGTCCCCTGTCTAGAACAATATGGTTATTTTACAATGCCTGCTTTCAATCAGGTTTAGATAAAGGAGGATGTAGATGTTGACTGAGAATGTAAGCTTTCCATTAGTGCTGGGCCAATGAATATAAACTATACACAGAGAAGTTATGCTTTTATTTTAACTATAACCAAGACGGTGGGGTACAAATGTGGGACATTCCTTTTGGCAATTCTCCAAATTGAGACTGTAAAAATACTTAATTGAGACTGTGTGCAGTCAGAGTCACCCTTAATTGAAATTCATCGGTCACTGCCACAATTTTTTTCTTGCAAATCAAAATTTAAGATCAAACTAGTTACCCTCACAGTGAGGTGGGATTTTTTTTTTATTTCTAAGGAACATATGATCAAATTATATGTTTGTATTTATATGTAATCTATTTTAACCAACAAGTCCCCTAACCCACACAACACCATGAATCGTTTGTTCCTACCCTGAAATACAATCCACAGGAGCATTTCTAAAATGAGAGCATTGCAGGACATCAACACTTCCTCATTTGTAAAGGAAACAGTTGGTGTTTTAAACACAATGTGGGGAAATGGTTGCAGATTGGTTGTGATTAGGAAACAAAATGTATTCCCTAAGGTTAGGGCAAAAAAGTACATGGTTGGGCACTACAGAACATTGTTAAAAATGTGAAAGGAAATTAACTACTTTCAAACTACTTTTGATTTCACACAGCACTGGGAAGCTGATCTTCTGGGCGAAAGTCCTGCGTTTGTTTGACATGATGATATAATCCATTTAATCTCATTTCCATTTATGTATTTCATATATACCCTAGTCCAGGGGTTCCCAGAAGGACCACCAAACCGCGCTAGCCTCTGGCAGTGAACCCCTTCTGTAAATTACATGCACATCATGATGGCAGATATCAAAAATCACACAAAGCTTTTTATTAATAATAAATAATCAGTTTTTCGTCTGTCATAATATTCAAAATCAACATAGACAGTTGCATTTTTGTTTTATAATATCTTTTTATTTTGTTAGGCCTATTTATTCATGACATCCAGTGTCTTCTGTAATAAAAGACATATATTAAAAGAAAGATGTAGTTTCCACGACCCCCTACTTTGAAAAACAGTGCCCTAGTTAACACCAGATTAAGAAAAAAACAGTCATACACGTATGCTTAAACTAACATCACCATATCTGTCACTTTGAGCTTGGTCCCGGCTGTTTGAATGCATATACCATCAGCTAATTTGACCCACCAACCTTTTTTCTTTCCTGATAATTTGATTATCTCATTATCTCAAGATAAGCTTGTTTTGTTGACATAACGTGTTAATTATCTCATCAAGAGAAATGAAAGAGCAATATCTCAAGATAATGGCATAATTAACTTGTGTGTGACAACGGCATTTAAAAAAGTTTGAAGCATTGCTGTTCTTAACTTCCAAAGATAGGAATGCCTTCCTGGAATGCCTTTAATGTATTTTGCTCTTTTGAACATAGCTATTACTGGAGGAAGCCTAGAAAAGAGCCACACTGACCTTGTGTGACTTTGTAACAAAGCCCACTGCGCACCCTTGGCTCTTGTAAGCAATACACCACCACCCAATAAAGCAATGTTGTTGTGTGTGATGGAAAAAAAGGACTTGATCATAGGTCATATGCATGGGTCATAGCTATCTTTAGTCCAGACTGAAGGCCTATTGCAGTTGTTATCTGTGTGAAACAGGGCCAGATGGGGCCTAACCTTGGCTCCATCCCCGCTGGGCATTCATCTTAGCTCTAATTAGCTGCTTTTAGAAGCTTGCTAAGCTAGTTATATCACTCTGGACACAGACACCTCTGCCTCTCACACCTTTGCTCACAGCAGCGTCCAGGTCGTGGTTGGAATAGGAAATCTAAGCAGTGCAGGAACTGATGAAATCCACTGATGTTCATTACACTGTTTGAATAGAAGGTAATTGCATGATTTATTATTTCAGCCACAGAAAACTAAGAGTAGGTTTAACCTTATACTGTAGAGTGGGCATCTACAGGTTACCTATTTGCAGTACTGCATACATATGTAATGCAATCCAGTACAGTGATCATATCGTATATGAAACTTTTTTTGTTTCTGTGCATGGCAACTAATGTACGAAAAGGGAAAGGATGCAAACAGTTAAATTAAGGGAAAGAGTTGTTGGATTCATCATGACAGAATTATTTAACAAAGTCTTGAAAAAACACAGAAGCTCAAAGCTAGATTACAAAGCTTCTTGAATAATGTCACTGAAGTGCTCGTTCGAAGGCAAGGTTTGAAAGTTGGAATCTAAGAGTAAAGACTCAGTCTTTCACATGCAGCTTTCCAGTCTTTTCCCTGTCGTATCCAACATCATGAGCTCTACAGTGTCCACTTTGTCAGACTCATCAGTCCTGTTCAACGATTGCTGACTAGACAGATTCATGCATGCAGCTGAAGCTAATCAGGCACTTCAACCACAGCACCCCCGCATGAGAGACACTAATCTTGTTGGTGAAAAGTTAATGATCGGTTAACGAGGGTTGGCTATCTGTCAGAAAACTATAAAATAGCATCCCTACTTTCTATATAGAGGACACACCACTTCCTGTATTTGAATTAAATGTTGGCATTGGCTTTAAGTAATTCTGAAGGACACTGAGCTGCAACACAACTGCCCTGTAGTAAATCCAGTGAAGCTTTATTGCTTAGTTTTTGCTGACATCATGTCATCTTTTGAGTATTTTTTGTTATTTTGTCAGTGGAAAGAGTACTGTAGGGACCAATGTACTGGTTCAATAATGTCTTGAATGCAAGAATAGTGTGTGAAATCTCCTTTTTAACACGATATTGAGCTCCTCTGACACTTCTGCATAAGGAATATTGGATCTGCAAGTCCTCTCTTTTCAACTCTAATCTATAAAAAAGGGCTTCTTTCAGCATTAACACCATCTCAATGTGCAGCCTCAAAAACTGCAGTGGAGTTGACACACCTTTACACACACATTGTATATCAATTACTGTGCAACCTTGACTTCTTGAAAAGGTTTTTCTTACTTTCCTCCACAGTGAATGGAGAATCTACAAACTATTTAAATTTGTAATGAATTGAAGTAAACGACGACCATGCTTAACAACAGCAAAACTACATAAAAACATCCATTAACAAACTCACATACAACTCTACATCACTATAATACTGATCACATTTAACCCATTATATGCAAGCAGCAACATCCAGGTCAGAAAGGTGAAGACAGGTCAGAATTTTGACCCTTAAACTGTGTGTTTTCAGTTCAGTTCAAAGTTCATCAACGTTAATTGGAACATTTTTGTCCCTTACAACTGTCTTGGTCACTGTCTTGGACACAAAGACACTCCAAAAGGTTGGCTGTTTGATTTGAATAGTAATTGGCCTTTTGCTAACCAAGCTAGCAATCTAGCACAAGCGTTAGCTGATGACATAGCGTCATTCCAGAAAAGAAAAAAAACACAATAAGCCAACAGCAACCTGGAGTCCACAAACGCATGATGAAAGGAAACTACCTCCACTATTTTTAAACAGCTGGACGCTTATTCATTCACAAAGACATGCATTTCCAAGCCTTACTATTTACAACACTTCCACCACTACGCTACGCTCCACGACACTGTAACTCCTGGTCAAATGGTCATTTCAAAGGTGAGATATTCATTTGAGACCAAACAGACCCAGAGGGCTTTACAATTGTTCAATAAATGAAACTGGCACTCTAGCACTCATACAAACATGAGAAGGTATTACAGAAACTCAATTAGAAACTACAAAAAAATATAACTTAACATTTTCATGCAGGGGCATTAAGCTGAAAAATGACTTATTCCACGTTGAGCACTGGAAAATCTGCTTTGCAGGTTCATGTCACCTAAGTGAAATAATTATTGGGTGCATGTATTCAACCTTGTAGAACAACGAGACTCATTCACATTTTTTTCAGTATCATGTTTTAGTTTCAGTGCGACCTTTTCACTCACTCAAAACCACTTTATTTAGCCCACAAAAGCACAAACGGTTTTAACTAGGCCACAGCAGGCTCAGGCAGTATTGATCGTCATTTCTGCAGCTGATGATGGATTATGGATCGGATAGATTTTAGCCCTCAGACAAGCAAGACATGACATGTTATTCTGTTAACACAGGAAAATCCATACCTACATTCAATTGGACACCTCCTACCCTCTTGAGTTCCCTCCTTCCATCTATCATCCCTCCTTATTCGCTTGTTTTAATTTTTTCATGTCACTAGTTTTTTTTTCTTTTCCCTGCATCTATCTCTTCACCCTCACCTCTATTTTGTTACTTTCTTCTTATTTTCTCCTACATCAAGTCATTCGGCCTTCTTCCTCATACCCACCTTTCTCCCCCCCAATTTCATTTCTCCTTTTATCCATTTTGAATCAAAGTGCCGCCATCTGAAGACAGGTGTTAATTTATCAGACTTCAAGTGGGAAAGTGAATTTTAAATTTGATGACATTTAAAGTGCTGCTCTTGAAATAACCAATCAGTTTGTGAGATCTCTCGCCTTTCTCTGTGTGACCGTGGGTTAACAGGAGGAAGGTAAATGACCATGTGCAAGTCTTTTCTTTTATATCATATGTGCATGTATGCAAAATTACCTATAATTTCCTTGGTATGGTGAAGGAAAGCATAATGCAGGAAATGTCAGATATAGAATTGAAATATGCAGAACAACATGGTGCTCCTGGAAGTAGGAGGGGAAAAAACCTCATCAGGCTTATATTTCCAGGATTCGGCTCGAAACAACACAATGCCCGGCTTGAAGCCGCGCTGCCATGAACAAAAAGCAGTAATTTTCTGTCATTTTCATCGAGGCTCAATTGGTCGTTGATCCATAACCTATAATAATAGGTAAAATGCATCTCTAAGAGAATACTTTCAATCTGGGTCAGAGCTATAGTGCAGTAATTGAACTATTATTGCAATTCATTCGTGATTGCTGTACAAATAGTAAATGTGTGAGTATTTGAATGTGTGCAATGCACAAAAACTTTTGCTTTAAAACTTCCAGGCAGACGTCATGTTGATTAAAAGGGAAACTATTAGACTGTTAAATAATACACTTAATAAAAAAAAGCATTTATAACATGAAGCCTTATATTTGTTTTGAATGAATAGTTTGCTGCATATGTGGCATAAAGTCTGCCTGCAACATGTTTTATGTAAAAGCCTATTTAAAATACTCTGCCCACGCTACCGAACGAACGAGAAAAGAGTCGTGGCAGGCAGCTGCGACCTACAGATTTAGTGGTGCATTAGGGGTTGCATTATCCGTCATTGTATACAGTTTTTCATACGTCTCCTGATATGTGTATGGAAGTCTGACTTCAAACTTACAGCAAATATTTAGCAACTTCTGACATATATCAAAAATTGACCCCATATACTGTGTTATGTTTGTACTGTACAGTTTAATGAGACTGTGGGTGGTTTAAACCAGAGGCGCTGAACTTGAAGACACTTTTTCTTTTGAAAAAACCGTCATG
>CAFUXE010000253.1:249033-260101 GCA_903364295.1 Serranus cabrilla
TGGGATGTTTGGACAGTGGGAGACTTCTATAAAATGCCAATAGAGCATGAAGAAAAACACAAGCCTATATTCAGACCTTGGTAACAGATGGAGGGAGGTTTCAGCAGTCCTATCAGCGTCTGTGGGAGAGCCAGACCAGAGATGACAAGGTCGCTGACAACACATTTACAGCCTTTTACTGCTAACGCCACAACAGAACTCATCATGCAATTTTACATGTTTCTGGTTATGTGAAGTGAAAAAGGACATCGAGAGAGCATGCAAAAAGGATAGAGATAATATCTACATATAATAAGGTTTCATACATTTTTACATTTTCCTCTTATCACCTTAATAAGATGTTCAGAAAGGCTGGGAAGTCTCTCTGATTGCTCTCTTCTCCAGGTGGGGATGTAACCGAATACAAATTCATCATGTGGGTATGAGCCGACAATGCGCTCTCAAAAGAGACAAGTAAAATATTAGCCTCTTAAAACCTTATTTTTTTTATATAATCATCAAATTGACAGTTTTTCTTTGGGATTAGAAGTAATCAAAGTGATTTCCATCTCTTCAGAATTGTTGAGCAGTGCAGTTCAGAATAAAGGCCGACTGATGTTCCACAGGAGGTATTTTAAACTTGCAGTTCAAGATTGAAGACTGCCACCTTCACTGCCTTGACAGTAGACAGGAAAATGAGTAGCTTGATTTAGGGGCCATCATAAAACTGCTTGCAAAGTGGCTAAGGGAGCTTTTCAGGCTTTTATCAATAGCTGTCATCATTTGTGACAAAGACACTTTAAACCAAATTCACGATCATGGTTTAAAAAGAAAAAACATGCTTGCAGCAATTATGGTACATTTCCATTGTTAAAACCCCTGTTCTGTTTCCAGTACCTGCTCTACTATCAGTTACACAGCTTTTATTTAGACCAGTTGGGAATATTTTGTACAGCTAAACTCCTATATAGGAAGAGGAGCTGAACACATTTTAAAGCATATGACTTAAAGCCACTTCTAAGAACTTCCTGGTTTCATCCACTTCATATATAATTCTGAGTACTTATTCTTGTAAAATAAACAGATAGCAGTACGCTGTACTAGAGGACTACTAGCTTCGTTTTTCTCAGAAATGCTTGCTGAACACTTCGATGCTCTTCCGAGGTAAGTTGTGAGTGAAGGAAATCTTTTGTTTGTTGTTTGTTTGTGTTCTCTGTAAGGATTTCTACCCGTAGAAGGCTTGACTGCTTCTCTGCAGCCTCTGAACCAAACCTGTCCTTGAAGATACTGATGCAGAAATACCCTCCTCCTCCCCTTTTGCAGTGTAAGAGTGAAAATGAATACAAATGTTTAAGAAAGCAGGTGTTTGACTAGGTGTTCAAATGATCTCCATTAATTTGTTGGAATGTACTACTTCATTGCTTAAAGGAATAAAACGGTGTATATGACCGTAAGTCACACACATTTGCATGCTGACATGCATACTCAAGAGGTTGGCATTGACAGTACCTTGAACCGCAGCAGTGCCCATGATCCCCCTCTCCAACCTCCTGACCAGCCTCAACTCCCAATCCACACAACCCTGGTGATTTACATAATTACAGGAACTCATCTGACCTGGTGAAAATGGTGTGTCATCACACTGTCAGGAAATGATTTCCGTCTAAAAGACCAATAACAGGAGGGAGGCAAGAGGAATAATGGCAAATTATAAAAACCCCTTGTAACTAATTGGAGAGAAGTTGCGCTAAAATAACCGTCTGTACTGATTTATGATGGATGAAAAAAGGGTGATCTCTGGGAAATGAAGGGCAGGAACGGTATCACGATGTCTACTGAAGGGTTTCAGAGATAGACACTTTTTTAGAAAAGAGACATTAACAGAAAAATCAATGCTGCTTTCATAGCACATACTAAATAACTGCAACGTCTGTGGTAAGAGCCCTAATAGTTCTGTGTCTTTCTCTCAGACTGTTATGTAATATTTAATTGAATTCACAACAAGGAAAACAAGCAGAGAAAGTGGGAGCTGACAGGGTTGGTCAGGGTTAAGGTTGGGCACCGTTTGCATTTAAAGAGATGCTGGCACGATTATAAATGACAGCAAACATGGTGAAGAACTTTCAGCTTAGCTCTGAGGAGCCGAATTGAAGCTCAGAGTGGGGGCTCCTCTGGCTCTGGACATTGCCATGCTGGCAGTGACTGAGGGTCTAAGTCTGGGTAAGATGGGTCTAGCTGAATCAAATGGCCGTGTCCTTAATTATGCACGACTTTAAGCCTTAATATAAATTAAACTAATGAGCCAAATGCTCAAGTGGCCAGTTGAAGTTGCAGTTTTTGACGTTTTCACATTTGCCTCATTTTTAAACCCCAGAGGTTGTCGCTTGGCTTGAACTACAAATGTAGGTGTTTTAATGTTGAAAAACCTCATTAAAATGGGCAAAAATCTCCTTTTTAAATCCGTTTTGAATTATGTTTGAGTGCTGCTTAGACACAGACACAGAATTTGTGGCTAAGATGACAAAGAGTTATACCATCGGGCTGGAAAAGGGGTAAAAGATGGTGCATCCACCCAGGTATCATACTTCCATTACTGCAGGTAGAAGAAGGAGCCAATAAACAACCATGACTACTACAGAGTCATGTGCCCTGAAAATGAATGCCGATTGTAACACCAAAGACAAAAGCCATATGTTGGTGGGTGTTAGTGGGGTTTTTGTGCAATGGAAAAGGGGCTCAGGTGACATGTGGGAATTAGGTGAAGTAGAAAACAGCCAGCACTGAAAAACAGTTTTAGTTGTTTGTTTTAGGAGGCTTGCTTAGAGGAAGCTGCTGTACATCCAGATGGGAGATGACTAAGATTGGAACAACAAACTTAGGTGAGGAAGAATCTGAATACATGTTGAGGGGATCAAATCTGCAAGATCACGCCAGCTGGTTTACTTCTGCTGGGTCTGACTACCGTAATGGGCTCTTCTCAAGTCCTTCAAGAAAAGCTTGCAGACAGTTTACCATTCTTTTTATTTCATGTCATCAATGGGGCTTCAAGCTTGACGTCTTATGTAAAGTGCTTTAAATTATGTATGAACTATGATGTGCTAATACTTCCAGCTGTCAAGGTAGTGGTCACCACAGTGTCGTCAGTGTCGATGGAGCTGAAGGCAGCATTTCCAAGTAAAAGAGCATCTCAGTCTTGTTAGACATGAGATATCAGCTGAAGACGTCAGCGAGCCACACAGAGCTGCGGATCGAAATAAGAGTGTAAAACTTCACACAGTTGTCAGACTTGTGTGGATTCTGGTTAAATCCAGCCGTTATCCCTGTGATTAGACAGTGCACTGTTTGCAATGGCACCAAGTCCCCGAGGTTGCAGCTGCTAATGACTCTGTTTCAAAAGAAGCAATGCTTTCATGTCTCTTTTGATTAGTCAGGTTAGCCGTGACTCAGAGCTAGAAAACACTTTGGAAACAGAGTGAAAGTGTAATGGTGGTGTGACCTGGATTACAATGTCCTTTTGGTTTAGCCTGGAAAAACTGTCTGCAAAGATTCTTCAAAGTCAAACCGGATTTCTGAAGAGATACACGGCCATCGCAGCATGAATAGGCGTTTTGTCTCTTGAGGAGATACTGATCACATCTATTTTCTCATCCTTTCTTCCAGCATTATTTTTGAAACTTCAAACCCCAAGGATCACAGTGTGATCAGTCTGAATCTTAATACGTCTCCAACATGAATGATTACATTATTTTATTTTTCTGGGGCCAGTCTCTCTCTGACTCTGCGTCACACACTGCACTTGCTCTCTCTTACACATTCCAGCACTCTGCAATATCAATTACAATATCACACTCCACTGGGAATAAGAAGTTTGTATTCACTGTTTATTTGTATTTCTTCAAATATATCAATAATTTTTGTTCCAGTTAAAGTGGTCTGCCAAAGTCGATGCTCGCACCCTTGGGAGAGAGGCGCAGGTGAACAGAATACTAAAAATGTCTACGTTTGTGTAGAACAAAGCCTGCACTCACAGCGGCATCGCAGTGCACAGGAGGAGTTGTTTGAGTAGTTGTTGTGTGACAAGTTCTGCAGTTTAGCTGGATGCATTTGTGTTTAAATTTAAAGTCAGACAGAGGGGCTTAAAATCCAAGTGGGGATAGTGATAACTATTTGGTCAGGGCATTAGAAACCTACTGATTTTTCTCATTAGTGCCCAACTCAAGGGCGTCATGGCTGACATACTTTAAGGATAAACAGCATTATCCATTCTGTAGCTACGGTTGGGGGAAAGTGTCTGCCTGTTGGTCCCTCTGTATTCCCATCTGGGTCAAAGGTCCATACTGTACACTGAGAACATGATCAAGATGCAGAGCGTCAGCCTTGTGCTATATGTGAGTTGCATACTATTACTGTCTGCTGTCTGCTCTGTAGAGCAGTTTACAGGAAGCACTGTTAGCTATTGCTATACATTCATCGGTGAAAGAATAGACAAAATCTCTGCAGCATCAGCATACACAAAGCAAGCAGCCAGAACAAAACAATAGCTGCACTTTAAGTACATACTGCTGCTGTCCTTACAAAGTATGGGCTGTTACATCCAGAATGAATGCAGTTGGAACTACTACTTCATCATAAAATGAAAACCAAAATTTTATAAAACTAAAATAATTTATAAAAATTGTTAACATGCTAAATGGCAGATTAAAATGCTTTTTCAGAATAAGTTCTGATGTAGCAAACATTGAACTCACATGACTGATCAGCTGTTTCCCATCTGCCAGTCAAGACAAGCTGACATGAAAAAACAAGTTGACCAATTCAATCTAATTCCTTCTCTCCATTTTCTCTTGTTGGTTCCCCCTGTTGTCAGATAAGCAAGCTTGTTTTTGTTATTTTGACTCCGTTTACTGACGATTAGCCTACAGCAATACATGACACAGCCATCTTCTGAGGAAAGTGCGCTCCTGCAGCTTTGTATATTCACTCAACCAGTTGATGCAAACGTCCCTAATTCACATCTTCTTTAATGCTGCATTTCAAAATTTCGCTTCAAGATTCAAGATGCTGCTGTTCTATTTGTATTTGTATTTTTGGCATACTGCATTTGACATACTACATATTGGGACATACTAAATATTTTTCTGGGATACTATATCTCATAGTATGGGTATAGGAAACCCCAGCAAGAGTTTGCAGTTATGCTCTGTGAGATTTAAGCTAAATGCCATATGTGCCAGTGCAAAGTATGTCTAATGCAGTAAGCAAACACCAGGATGTTCTCTAGTTCTCTATCAGGTCACATTTTGCAGTATGTGAGCCAGCATGCTTTTCAATCCACTCATCAGCAATAATATGAGCTGGGGGGTCAAAGTTCAAGGTGCAATGTCATGATGAAGTAGTATGTCCAAAATGTGTGCATACTGCATGCAACTGTATATACTTTGTATGGGCAGCTGCAGTATGTACTAAAAGTTTAAAGAAAAAGACCAAATGATGCTATCAGCACAAGGTGGAACTATAGCCATGATTGTGCTTTAATTCTGTCCAATATCCCTCATACGCATATATTATTTCTCATTTGTCATGCTAAGTAAGGACTGGAAGCTCATGAATTATTTTTAGCACAATATTAGTGCTTTTAAGAATGAATACTACCTTGATAAGGACTCAGCAGGAAGTATAATAACTAAAGGCCTTACATGGTCTTTAATTTTCTTATACAGACGTGACAGCATGTTCATTCAATAGGATTTCACAGGAGGAATAAATGGAGATTGAATTATTCCTTATTACATTTTATCCTGAGATTACCTGAACTAGCAGAACAAATATAATATTTAATAGTGTCCGATTCATTCTCCCTTGGGCATTAGCATCGCACTAATATTACTACAGACTACATTATGTGATAGATTCGGGCCACAGTCCTGTAATGGTTGTTCTTGTAATAAAAATGCCAAAGGAAGAGAGGGCAGCATCTAAGAGGAATACAGAAAAGTTTACTTTTAGTGTTAATGTATTTGTGCTCTTGTTTTCGTAGGTGGTCTGACTTCTCATGTGCTAACTCCTCATTTCCATTTGGAGATGTATGGCACCCAAATGCTGTTTATTTGACCCCTTGACTGAAGATCCATTTGTTTCGCTCTTTCTGGCCATTAACTGGACCACTGGAGAGCTGTTCATGACCCTCTAGCTTTGTTTTATATATCCTGTGTTGATCTCTTTTCTCAGCCGGATGTCCCTCTATTTTTCCTTTACTGTTTTTTTTGTCGTTAGATTTTCATATAGTGCCCATTTTCTAAGGACCTTTACACATGTCCAGACTCCAAATGCCAGTTAATCTCGTAGTGAGCCATTGCCTGTCTCAATTCCCCTCATCTTCTGAATGTTGCCTTAAGTCAGAACTGAGATAAAGTACTCGCACACTTGATTCTCTCTCCTAAAGATGGCAAATACTGAATGTGTGATATCCCAACTGTATACACTTTGAGGAATATCTCACATTTAAATGCAGGGAGCTGAAGAATGTTATTCTAGACACATCAATAATTCACTTCCTTCAAAAATGGACGTGCAAGAGACTAAGTGTTTGAAGATAACCACTGAGGTTGTAAAACCACATCTGTTCCATAATCTAGAAATGGAAAAAAAAAAGAGTTGTTCGCACAAAGCCACACACATTTAGACTTGAGCAGATGGTTCTCTTCTTCTTTCCTGTCAGTTGCTTCTTATGGCATTGAGGAAGTTAATTGGAAACAACAACATGGATTGTAAAAAGCTGAAACCTTGGTGGAGATAAAATGACTTGATTTTCATTTTGTTTTTTTCTCTACCCAGCTGAACTACTGTACCTTTACAACAATGGGTATTTTTGGCTCAAATGGCCTCATACATGAAACATTTCGCACACAGATTTTATCTTAATTGTGCGAACAATTTAAGAACTTTTGTGGCATTTGTTGTTTCTTTTGAACTTCCCATTTCTTTTCAGGTAAGATAAAAACATTTTAAAGTTCCCTGAAACCAATACTCACAAAAGACTGATGAAAAAGCTTTTTACTTTAAGACAATACAGAAGAAATAAGTACAAATTACTGAGGTCTGTGTGGTCATTTTAAATGTTTACACTTACCAAAGATGATTAGATCTAGATAGCCTACCAACTCTCAGAGCAGCAGTAGGTGGTCTTTATCTAAGCTGATGCATAGTCGCTCAGTGGTGGAGCATACTATTGGCCTCCTGAGCGACCGGTGAAAGGGGGGCAGTCTTTTACACATGCCAGAAAAAGTGTGCAAAATAGCCATAGCCTGCTGTGTTCTGCGCAAAATTGCAATGCACCACGGTGTGCCCACACCACCGAAAGACATGAGGGTGATGACCTGACCACAGCCATTCATTTCACTTCAACTTTGAAGCAGATCAGTTTTGTAATGCTGTGATTAAGACCTGAAAAAGGTCATGGCAGTTATTTAATAAAAGGTTTTTATTCCTTGTTTTGTCAAATGCCTTTTCATCAACATTTTTTTCGTGGGTAAGAACTGACTGGCCAGGTTTCATGAATCCCACTTGGAATGTATTACATTATTGGAATTCATTAGGCCCAATGTTTCTTTGTAGCCCTAGAGGATAATACGAAACTTGCACAAGGTAAAATACTGCACCTATAATTTTGGTTCATTTGGCCAATAACCTTTAGGAGTAACAGTGGTGACAGTGATGCAGAAATAAGCCACAAAACAAACAGGAGACACGTATTGGGTCACAGCATTCAAATGTGGCTATCAGAGTATTCAACAGAAATGGATAAACCAACAGATGGTAAGTTAGAAAGAGAGGCTGAGAAATTATTGAGATCAGACAGCTCTGTTGTCACATACTCTGTTAATCGTGCTGTATTTCCATAAAGAGATTGAGATTATAGAGATTATTTTCACCGCTGTGGTACAACGATGGAGGGAGATAGCCAGCAGCTTTTACTTTCAACTCAGAAGCTGATATTGTCTCATCAGAGCATTAACAGACAGGGAAACAGATCTGAAATTGTGTTAAATGGATGGCACATGTGTTATACAGTGATGAAAGGTGTGCTACTGAAGATGGTGCGGAAAAGGCAGCAACAGCCCAAATGTTAATGTGTTTGTCAGGGTTTAAGCACTGACTACTGTAATAAACTGTAACAGGATCATAGCTGCAAATAAAAAAATCTATCTGAACTGAAGCATGTGTTAACTCATCCCCTGTGATGCCAATATGCTGCAAAAATAAGTTGAACTTTATTTGCTCTGGTCCAAATCAGTTCATGAGTTTGTAAACTTGGAGTTTTCTGATGGTTTGGTTTCTTTTCACAAAGATTAAAATCCAAGCAAACGAAAAATGCATCACTGCAAACCACATGAGAATGTACTCCGCGGCCAGAGTATTCCAGGAACTTGGTCTGAATCAAGGTCGCATTGTATTCCCACCACAGACATACAAGTTGAGTGGCTGTTTTGATCTGCACCCAAATGCGATTTCTGTGTTCATACCTGCACGAAAGAACCACACCAGATGGTGAACGAACCATTTAACTGGACTGAAAAGTGCTGGTTTAAAGATGCCCTTTTCCTCCAGGTGAATGATGACGACTAATACGACAAAGACCTTTTTAAATAAAGACATAAAGACAATGCATAGACACAAATAATAAGGCAATTAATCATATAACGTGCTTTTCAAGTTCTTATGTATAGAAGCATTACATAACAAATTATTGTTCGCTAGATGCAAGACTTACTGATGTTTTTATTCTGACTCATAGATAGCTCCTGCTTGTGATTAATTTCCATACATTTGAAAATGAACTTGAACTTGAAAATGAATGTGGTTTTGTTTTAAATGCTGCAGTAATATAAAGTATCCATGTACTGTTAATGCACTAAAAACATGAGGAGAATATTAGTTTGGAATTTTAACACTTTCTATTGTGGGTGGAGTGATAACCACAGAAGACTATCCTTTCTCACTTGCTTCTTTTATCTGGAGATGTAAACCCCCCTGGGGATCCATGAACTTTGCAGACTATCAATTATGTAAGTCTGGTATATTTAAAATCGCTGAATGTAACTTTCCACTCCCATAACTTCCATTATTTGTCATCTGTACACAGGGTCACTGTGGCTATTAAACCATTCCAGACATTTTTGCTCCTGTGGTCATTTTTTGCAGTCATTATGGACATAAAATATAACATCAAACTGTGTTTTCTGGGTAGAATATAAACATATCTGGAAAAAAACTACAAAGCAAAGCATCCTTCCACTAAAGATATTCCTGTGCATTTTATACAGTATTCAAACATTTCTGGAACATATGCCTTTTCTCTCTCTCCTCCTCTCTATACACCCCAAGTCTCTTTATTTCCCCATCCATCAACTTCTCAGCCACCTCCTCCCTTTATCTTTACTAAACCTCATCAAACCCTTCATAAGCTGTGATCAAAGACCCCAGTCCATGTATCTGACAGCCTGCATACATAGTGAATTACCATCAGCTGGCAAAAGCGGTCATTTCCCTAAGTTATTACCAAGCTGTATTCCCCAGAAGGCAATAGAATGGAGATTGATGTCTTGGTAATGGTCATTCAGGTATCACTCTGCATTAAGGACTGCTAAGGGGGAGACCACACAGCAGACCCAATCTGAAAAGGGTCACACTGGTGGAGGGTTTAAATTGATCCTGTTTGGAGAGGAACACCTGCTGACTCGAGGACACAGTCAGATTGTTAAATGTGTTTTTGTGATTTAAGAGTTTGGTCTCCTAATTTTCTCATGCAGTAACTTTGGCCTACTTCCACCATCACTATATTTGGTTTGATGAGAATATTTCAACAGAGCAGGTTATAAAAACCAGTCAACTAAAAAAAAAGACTGCTAACTAATCATTGTCAAGATGTTATGGATAAAGAGTGTCAATAAATTGCATTGCATACATTAATCACCCAATCAGGGAAACCATAGCTATTTAATTGGAGCACTTATCCCAGCAGTCCAAGTGGGGCCTATTTCAAAGCCTCCTTTGGTAAAACAGCTGCTCTAAACTGTAGCCAGAGGGTTGCAGGTGCCTTTCATAACAGAATCCCATGAAGGAACCATCAGGTTGAAAGTAAAGAGCTACAAAAGTCCTAACATGGCAGAGAGGTACCAGCAGACCAGATGGATAGAAGCTTTGATAGAAGATAAAATGTGTGTGTGGCAGGATTTTAGAGAGTCAATAGAGGAAGGTTTTCTGTTCTCAAAACCATCAGATGGCTTTGGAATGAGAGGCAGAACTTTAACCCAGACAGTTGCCATAAAGGGTGGGGAATCAGACTTTGAGGATCTCTTTATCCTGACTGCCGTGTCTGTATGGAGATGCATGCTGTAGGCCATGATCTTTGTATGACCAAATTAAAAGTTGCTTGTGCTTTCTTGGCAGTAAGTCAAGCATGCTCTCAGAATGTAATTGACTCTGCAAAGACTGTTTGGCCACTAAAATGTGCTGTAAGGAGTTTAGCTGGTAAGGAAAAGTCTCATTACATAAGCAAACAGTGCCATCAGTAAGGATACTGACCATTTCAATATAGTTATTCTAAATGCCTGCCATAGGTCCACAGGCTTGGATTCCAAAGAAGTCAGACAAAATCATAAATGTTTTCCAGGACTTCCTTTGGCTCAGACTCCAGCAGGGCCTCCAGCAAGGCCGGCATGGATGGACTGAGCTTCACTGCTTTCAAGTTGCAATCTGAGCTCTAGTGCAAGGCATTACGTTTCCAGCCGGAGGTGGAGAGCTCCGTGCCAGTACTTTGCCAGTTTCCTGGGAGCCAACTCCAACTTCATGCTGCTGGAGGCCCATTGGCTGGGCAAGAACAAGAACCAATATTTATCCAGGCAGAATGTCAGACCATGCTGCATTAAAAAAAGTTTTCCAACAGCAGCCTTCTGCGCTTGGAAATTCTTGCTTTCGACCAATGGGTCGCCAAATTCAACACAAAATAAATTAATTGTAGGTGTTTTAATCTGATGGTGATTTTAATGGAGAATATCAAGGTTCTATTCGCTCGTCCCCATGGCGAGAG
>CAFUXE010000253.1:260317-280362 GCA_903364295.1 Serranus cabrilla
CTTCATAGACAGTCATAAACTTTGGGTGGTTTAACTGAGAGATTTAGACTGCAGATACAAGCTGTAAAAAAATGTTTCCTTGGCACAGTGTTTGGGCTTGGCAGCTAGTTTGGGCTTGGCAGCGTGGAGAGCTCAGAGATTGTAGAGCTGCTACTCCTTTGCATTTAAAGGAGCCAGTTGGGGTGGTTCAGGCATCTGATCAGGATGCCTCCGGAGTCCTGAACTCCTTCCTCCATGTGGAGACATTCTGGGCACATACAACTGGGAGGGGACCCTGGGAAGGCCCGAGTACAGTACATACCAATCTCAACTGCCAAATTGAGGATGCACTTGAAAGATACGTCTGGGCTACTTTGCTCAATTTGCTGCACCATCAGTCTGGACTCCGAAAAGCCAAGCAAAATAGATGGGTGGACAGACAGATCATTAAAAAAAATGAATTTTTAATTCTTGATCAAATGCCTAGGATTGCCATCAGATAAACACTTAGAATACAGAATTGGACAATTTACATACTTTAATACTCTTGATATTTGTCTTGATTGCTCTAGATTTTTAATGATTTTAGCTGGAAAATTACAACAGTAAGTCTTTCACACTTGGTAAACAATGCTCTGACAATGGCAGCTGGCTCTGAATATTTTTAACGCAAGCGAGTAGTTCATCAGCAAGTGAAAGAGGCAAAGCAGTTCAATCATTGCTGTGGTCACAAAACACTTTGGTTATTGGAGAGAGCTTAAAGCTGAAAAGACCGATTATCTGCAAGAGAACACTCGACTGCCTCTGCCTAGTTATTCTCATGGGCGACAAAGTACGAGCTGTGCCAAGACTTGCACAAAAGCTGTTCTACATTCTGAAAAGTCACATGGCTTACCTCACATTGTGCTCAAACTGATTATAACCTTTTCTAATTGACCTTAACAACTAATAAAAGTTGGAAAATGCGAGGAATAAATAAGAAAAGCGAATATTTATAGCAAAAGACATTTTTTTCATACAAAATAAATGCCAAATATAACCAATCAATTAAACCAGCCAAGCCACCATAGCAACAGGACTACACATATTCTGGTGAAAGAGCTGAATACACACATTCACCAAGACAAAATTTCACATTCAGACCAGAGCGTAGGATGGAGTGTGAGGTTGTGGGGGGATAAACATGGAGTGAGGAGGGGGTGGATCGATGTTATACTAATAGAGAAGAAGGACCATGTGAGGACGGGAGAAAAATGGAAGAGAGAAGAAGAAGATGGTGGCAGGTGTGAAGAAGAGCAAAGGAAGGGCATCAAATACAGTGGTCTCATTATGTCGCTGTTTGTTTTTCATTTACTCCAGGAGCTACTTGAACATGAGTATGTTTTTGGTGAAATGAGGGACGAAATGTTGGTATTTGGAGGCAGCAGCAGTCCAGCCAGTCGTTGAGGTGCACCCACACCTTATTAACCTCTGATTTGAGAGCAGCAGTGGGAGGAACCTTGTCGATCTTTGTGCCAGAGAAGTGGGATGTGTGTCAGCATGGAAAGGCTCTCTCTGTAGACTCTGAAACAAACTGTTGCATATACGTACTGAGCTGCTCAGAGGGAACTATTGATTTCTGTTGGATGTATTCCCAAAAGGGGAGCCACGAGTGCAGATGATTTATTTATATTGTGTGCATGACTTTATTGGTGAACAGAGAACAGATTGATCCTTCTGTTTCTTGTTAGAGGCTGAATGTTGTTACAAAGTCTCAAGGGACCTTATGGATATTACTGTTGGGTTGAGTAAGTTTGGCATTTTATTTCTTTACATGCACAAAACTGACAGTTCAGGTCAAATTGATGAGTCAGACATTAATAGTTTCCATTAAAAGTTCTGATGTATCAAACTTGGCAGTAAATAAATAAGTGTCTGAACAGAATAGAAATATGTTTGGCTTTCTTTTCATATTCTTTCCAAAGAAGTCTGCCTCTCAAATAACACAAATTCAGTGTTAGATAACTTTCTACTTTTGCTGGTTGACGTCAATATTAGCATTAGCTATTAGCTAAATGAGTGTCTAAAACAAAATGTGGACTTGGTCAATGTGAGGTGGGGCTTGGTTGTCGTTGCAATATGTAGCCATAATTAGAATCAATTTACAATGTGAAAGGGTCAAAAATCTAAGAAAAAACACACAGTGCATCCATTTATTTCCACATCTTAGAGCTGCCCTAAAGCTAAACAACATTATCATCTATTTTAATCTAAATGGAACCATCATTTACAAACCATCATGAATGAACAAAAATCATGCTTTTTTTTAAGAATTGAAACTAGTGAATGAGACTATAAACTTATTAGGAAAATGTTTACTGAGGTACTAATTCAAATAAGAAGGGTCATTTTCCCTTTTGCTTTCATTGCGACATACTTCTTTTATGAGTGGACTAGCCCCTGGCCATTGGAAAGAATGCATGTTTAAGGCACTTTTCAGGCCAAGAGGCACTTTACCTAACTACACAAATACAATGAGTATCTTTCCCACTATTACCTCCAGTCTAATATGACAAGGGTGTACAATCTTACAGTAAGCACTGGTGTCCATTCGTGTGTCCTGGCAAAATATGATTTCAAAAGAAAAACTGCCCAAGATGCAGAACAAATGGAGATCCCAGATCAAAGAGGATCATACTGTGTGAATAGTCAGCTTAGAAAAAGAGTGAAAAGCCTCGAGAATAATTATATGGAAAAGCCCACTCCACCAAAGAAGCTGTAGTATGTTAGCACAGGACAAAAAACAGATGGAGAGACACCTGTGTGGCTTAATTAACAGCACAATCTAGAGCACAAAGTAAATCTCAAACTGTAAAGAGACTTTGTTTTACTTCTGCCCTCCCAGAATAACTGATATGGAGCGCTCTCTAAAGACAAGTGTTTTCTTGCCACTCCAGCACTCTATAATTATTTCAGGTTAAACTCCAACCAAATGTTACACCAGCTGATTTTCAGTAATTACCTTCCTGAAGAGGGTTTGGTGATTCTTGCATGGTTAGCAGGGCTTTGACTGAAAACTAGGGTTCACTGCCTGGCTTGTTAATGTTCTGCATCTGTGACAGCATGGAGGAATGGCAAAATGTAACTAAGTACATTTACTCAAGTACTGTACTTAAGTCAAGTGCAAGTACCTCAAAATTATACTTAAGTATTCCCATATACGTAACTTTATACTTCTACTTCCATCATAAAGGAAGATGGTCACCCTATTATGTAATTTTAATTATAAAACGTACCAACACATTTTAACCACAAGGGGAAAATGATGAGTGAAAATGTTGGTGATCATAATCATGATCATAATCAAGATTTTCATCTCTACATGGGACACAATAACAGTGGGGCCATCTTTGATATAAAAAGTAAAGATTAATTCAAGTTAGAGGCAGGGCCTCACAGTAACTCAATGGTTAAATTCTCACAAAAAGAATATTATGAGTGCAAACCTTTCATCAGCATCAGGATGACATGTTTGCTTTTTCATTCACATTATGGTAACACAAAATAAAAAACCAAGCAAAGAGTGGGGAACAACACTAATAGTTCCTGAATTATAAGGACTTTTGTAAATAATAATGATAGATACATTTTTAATATATGTCTGTTAATGAATCATTACACAAATTGTTCATACTGTAAAAGAATCACAATATCAAACACTTTTAAAAGTATGCAAAAATGCTGTTATGTGAAAGATCAGTGTAAGCCGAACAGAGTTCTGCAGCTCGCGTACTGCAGGCTGCAGCTGTATGACTGGTGTCTGATGAAAATAGACCAGTCAGCCACTACAGTCATGTCTGTTGCGCACCAACATCTGCAATTAGCAGACATATCTGTAGCGAATGGTAGGTGTACTTTTCATGTTGCATGCTCGTCCCCTCTCGCTTCAGTATCTACACTGTCTATTTTACAGTGGCATCATCACTGCATCAAAGGCTAGTGCCACCAAAAGCAACTGCTACAAAATACAAGCTGTGACTTTTTTCCCCATAACAGAATGATGATTGACGCTTTTGTTTTTACAGCACTGACACAGCACTGTGGAGAAAGGTCTGGCTAACTGAAACTATCTGGTTCTACACTGGTAATCAGTGGTTCAGACCCCACCCTAGCTCGTTGGCAAGGATACTCCATAATTCCATGAAAAAATGCTGTCATGGTGGACAAAGTTTAATTCTGAATTCATGGTCTAAATTTATCAGAAGATTGTATGAAGACAGTGTGTTTAGTAAAGCACATTATATCACCATCATTGTTTGTGAATGTGCCTGCTGCAAATAGAGAACTCCGGGAAAATGCGCCTGGAAATATGGGCTGATATTCAAACATTTGCATTTTCCTCGGCTTTAATAGCCTTACCCAGTTTTCTTACAGAGGAGGTGTGACGCTGGTTGTTAAATGAGCTGGTGCTTGATGCACAGCAGGTGTTGGCAAGGCAGCCTTTTACCATCTGTATAACACATTAGAAATCATGGTGTTTTGCATTAGCTGGACAGCATTCGTTCTAATATTTCATTGGTGTTGGGCCAAACCATCGTCATGTTATTCTCAGTCAACTGCTTAAGCATTAAAGACTTAGAAACCAGAAAAGCTTTATTTTCTCACTTTCCACATGGTAGTAAGAATGGGTTCTTCTGCAAACCTATCCTGAATCCACACACACTGATGCTTCACTGGTGTTCAGAGAGTCACTAGTTTGGTGTGTAAATGTATTTGTTTTGGGACAAGAGAAGCAAAGAATATCTTATCAAAACACTGTATTGACTTTTAATTGTCTGTAGCATGGGGTATGTTTGTGTGTGTGTATTGTGTGCCTTTCTCTGCGGCACATTCTGTGCCATATTCATGCACCACCTATGTATAAAAAATGGAGGGGAAAAAAGGTAAGATAGGCCATGTGTATTAGCTCAAAATAAGAAAATATCTAAAATATCAGAATGGCACTTCAAGAGTGAAGACCGCCAAGGCCAATGGCGCATTCACATGTTCCTTTTATGGTCCCAGAGTTTAATCTTCCAACTTTGGTCTGTTCATGAGCATTATATCGTAATTTGGTATCTAAACAACATAATCATGGCTCGTCTCCCCTCAAAAATGTCAATATAGGGCATTTGTACAGGCAGCTACATACAACTAATTAACACTTTAGACTGACCTCCACTGCCAGCTCGCTGACATAGTAGTAGTGATTGACGGGGATAGATTTTAAATGATGGATGCCACACTCAGAGAGGTAGGGAGGCGGGGTGGATGGGTCGAACAAACAGTTTATGTAACTTGCGTTTCTTAAGTAACTTACAGTCATCACGTCACCCCGTCAATACTTCACTTCCAGCATTTACATACATTTAATTACTGTTTAAACTGTCTCCCTAAACCTAGGTAAGTGGTTTTGTTAAATTAAATTTTGCCAAATTCTCTGAAACTGCCCTTTTTTACAACCATTAACCAAACATGTATGTATAATGACGTGTGCTATTCTTAGAAGGCTCCGCTATAGCGCAAACCACTTTTGACGAACACTCATATGTGTCATTACTGGTGGTATTGACAAACCGTCTATTCTGTCGTTGAGGTTGGAAATCTTGTTGTTCTAGTATTTGAATGAAAATGAAGAGCAAAGGAAATGGGTCGGGGGAGCCATGAAATGTGTTCCACAATATTTGGCAACCTAACAAATGTGAATTTAACCAGTCAGGAACACATTTTTTTGATTATTGTTGTGTTCGTCCTTGGCCTGTGGTTCACACATCTACCAAGTTTCATGAAAATCATGTCAGTATTTTTTATTTTTTTGTAATATTGCTGAAAAACAGACAAAATGACCTGAAAACATGACCTTTTTGGTGCAGGGAAAAATACATGGTTAAATATCACCATATACGTTATGTTGTGTTTTGGTAGAGGTATTAATTTGTCTATATATGGCTCAGAGAGATAGTGCCAGGGAGAAGGAGAAGAGCGGACGGTGTGGTGCAGCTTTCATTTAATAGTTCAGTCTTCAAAGAATTGATTCCCCAAGGAGAAGTTGCAGGGAACTATTGGAAGTGAGCTTCTGCAAAAATGAGGATACTGCCAGTACTCTGATGGCGTACACAACAACCTAGTGGGAGAGGACAGGAAGTAGAAAATTACACAACTAGTGAATGCTAAAAATACATGCTTAAAATAATGCTCGTTCATAAAGGACTGCTGGTACAATTTGGACCTTTCAAGAGGAAATTCATTTTCCAAATTTTGTTCAGACATCTTAATCACCAGAAGACGTGTATGAGATGGAATAGTTTACAGACAGAAAGGTGTAAGGTAGGGAGAAATATGGGTCAATCACAGTTGCTTTTACAGTGAGTTTTGCTGAGAAGAAAGCACAGCAAATGTTCCCCTCCATTAATTAAGCTCCTGAGCAGCCTTTGTCTATTAATACAATAACAACATCCTCTTACCCACTCTGTACGCCTCCACTAAGTGAGAGATATGTCAAGATACAGTAGCAGACATTACTGGTGGCGAGAATGCATTTTTTGCCAAGTAAAAGACTAATTTCCAAACATATTATCTCAATTAGGGATTGCAAATGACTCATGATGATATTTATCAACCGTGAAGTTACACCGAGGGCTGCAAGCTAACTGGGTTACCATTGTTCCTGTGCTCTCTCATGTTGAGTGGCTTTGGAAATATGAAATGGATTTAGAATAACATTGTATTTTGAAATCATTACTCTTCCCTTCCACAACATTAAATACTGATTTCAAATAATCAAATTTTGCCAATTCAACCCGAGATGAAGGTTGTGGGTGTTTTCATACAAGCTTTTCTGTTGTGATAGAAATAATATTAGCCTTTATTGCACAGAGACAAAACATAAGTGCAGATCAATAGAGAAGGGAAATTCAAAAAAGAAAACTAGAGTAAATAAATAATAAGTCTGTAAAACTATTCTAAGAGTATGCATGATACAAGAACAATAAAAGACAATGTTACAAGGTAAAGTGGCACAGATCAGTCTGGTATCAGATGGTAACAGATAGCTCTGTTTGGGGGGTTTTCCTATCCCTAATCTTTTTTTCTTTTCTTTTTTTTGGTTCAGTGCAGGGAATATCAATCAAACTGCTGTTGGGTTGTTTTGATATCTCAAGCTTTTAATTTTCTGAAACCATGTATTCTCATTGTGCAATCATGGATAAATCAATCAAATATGGTGTTGGTTCATTCATTTTTAGAATGGCTTTTCTGATCCCTTCGGTGACTAATAATAATACTTTGGGTTGTCTGTATTCAAACAGCAGGACAGAAATATATTATTATATTAGAAACACAATAACAGTTAAAACTTGCATTACATTTATATATTAATTAACAGGTAGATGTTGAGTTGGGCTCACTTACATTGGAAGTGCCTCGGGCACGAGTTGCTTTACGTTCATTACAGATAACAGGTAGAGAAGATGGACTAGACAAGAGTGAAATGTATATTTTCTCTTTGATAGGTGGTATTAGCTCTTATTTTTCCCCCTTTTTAAGTTGCAGCCTGAAAAGAAGGCCTATATTTTGTTTTTAAGTTTGAGAAGAAAATGCTACATTTCACACCTTGAAAATAATTATTGTGTATTTGTCATAGTGGGTGATAATACTTGCCAGCGTTCTTTGTGTGCCACTGAGGGTTTCAGATGTCAGTGGGTGGAGAGGACTACAGGGAGACTTTGGCAGAGATCAGGTTAGTTTTCTTCTCTCTGCCTGGGGGCATTTCTGTAACAGTCTGCTATTGCAGTTGACAACTGTATTTCTGAGAGCCAGTGGATTACTTTAGTTTTTATGACATGTTGTAAGAGTCAAAGTGTGGGGCTACTTTTATGGGCCACTGTCCGTCACTGAGGAAATTCCACACAGAGAGCCAACAGGTGGAGCAGCAGGTGTACTCAACTACCACCTAATCAAACTAAAGTAGCCGTCACTCAAATAAATGGCAAGCCTGGTGTGTTTGAGTTCTGTAGGTGGCTATAATAAAACACTATAGCAGTCAAATGTAAACGCCCACTGAAGTCAGTCTGAGGGTTTGACGTGCATGCTGGTTTGTTTTAACGGAGTAAATATCCAAAAAGTGGCTCTAAACTTCTTGCTGAACTCCTTTATTTACAGAGATGCTGCACTTCTTTCTGAAACTTTTTCTACGACCGAAATCTGACCATGAAGCCGCACGTTTAGTCAATAATGATGCAGCTCAGCACCCCAAAGTAGAAATGATGTTCCTTGTGAACTCAACTTCACTCCGTCTTCTGTATTCTCGTTGAACTATTTACATTTGGTCCGTAGGCAGATCAAAGGCCTCAATCTCGAGATGGTTTTAATGAGAGCTTCCGGCAGCCAATTATTCAGAATGACCTAATTGTATGGGATACTTCTGCCCCACACACATCTCATTCCGTTCCTCTCATTTTCCTTTCTCTCTTTGCTTATCAGCGTTCATCTGTCTGCCTCTTTCCTCCTCAGTCGTTCTCACAAGATTTTCTCTGTTTTTGCAACATGCATTCATAGTGTGCACATAAGAAAGGGTATGATTGATTGATCTGATCAATATAGCACAAATGCATGTAAAAGAATAACTAGTATGTGGCCTATTGATTCCAGGCAAATTCACCTCCTCTTTTCAAAGCCCAGTGCAGCTGATAAAGTGGTTTTGCTCCATTCAATTAAACCAGAGCTGCAACATGTGAAAAAAATAAATAGTAGCATGTGTATTCAGCACATATATCAAGCTGAAGATGTAGCTGCTGCTGCAAACAAAGGAATTCAAGTAATTCAAGTCTCCGCTATTGGCAACAACACAAATAATAATTTCTTCTTTTGTGTCATATTCAATCAGTCCATTGCTTCAACTTGTTTGATTATTTATATGACGTTTATATTACAACTTAAATTCACTCAGTTTCTGTGCAGTCTTCAAGTCCAGAATGTATTTTCTGGCTGAGAAGAGTGATCATTTTAAAGGCAGCTCTTGTACTTTTATCTGCAATGAAACCAGACTTCACAGTTCAGTAGAGCTAGTATTATAGTTTACTTCATGTGCAAATAATTTGCATTTAATATTCTACTACTTGAATATTCAGCAACTGCTCAAGATAAAGTCACTTGTACCTTTTGGACATTTCGGAAATATGATCTTAAAGCTCAAAACCATTACTTGTAATTATTTCATATAACCGTAATTTATATTTTAATTATTTTAGAATATCTATGAAGCTATTAAACCTAATTGCACAACTTTGTGTCCAACGTTGATCAGGGATCCCTGATGGATCAGGAACTTGCTGATTTAGCATCACTACTAGCTACCTGCCCATTGACACACCCAGCATTGCAGTCTGTGCTCACTAAATTCGAGTTGCTTAAACCAGTAATTGTACATTTTGTGGGGTCACTGTCTTACTGATCAAGTCTCCAGTGGCAGAGAGTGAGGCGGAGGGTCTGCAGAGTGCGCCAGTAGCTAATTCCTGTCTCATTTGTGGTCTGATAGACAATGTAACTGGACAATCTTTATTGACATTAGTGGTGGTTAAAGATAAATATGTATACAGTAAATTAATCCCACTTATCTTTCTGTCAATATCAATTCATTCATCCAATTTAAGCTTCAATACACTTATCTGTGGTACTGTTCCACTAGTGTAACAGATATGAGTATTAAGATATTTGAAGTACTTTTTCAAAGAAAGTAAAGTGCCAACGCGAGGCTTTCCAAACCTGCTTATAAAACTTTCCTTAACATTCCCCCACAACGTATTTAAGTCTTAATGAAGAAGTCTTTGAGCTCACAGTGTTTTTGCCTGTGAGCTTCTTTACAGAGTCACACGTCATTGTTTTTTACCACTGATAATTACTCCCATTGCTGCCCTTTATTCTGGTCCAGGAGTGATGGATGCCGCTCTCCTACAGATAACAGCTCTGTTTGGTTTCCTATGCTGCAGTATTGCAGCTATAATTCCTAAATCATGTGAGTGCAGCTCTGAAATAAAGGAAGATGCATCTGTAAGAGTGGCGTGGGAAATGGCTTTGAAAGCAGCAGGATGGAAAACAGGGAATGCATAAAAACCAAGAGAGGATGTTTCAGAGCTGCTCCCTGTCTATCTTCGTCAAGTGTAAATACACACATTAGATATGTAAATTATCTCTATATGTATGCAAAGCTCAGTCCAACCATTTGTTTTCTCTGCTTGTGCTGTAGCAGCAAAAAGACAAGTGATTTTTTCCCTCTTTACCATCTACATCTTTGCCAACTGATGCTGCAGTACCATGTGTATGTGAACTTACCTACCTATCTAACAGTGGACCTGGATGTTGTTACACATTCAGCAACAGAGAACCTCATCGCCAACAGGGAACAGTTTGGACGTGACTTGTTGGTCATGCTTTAAATCATGCCAAAAATATTTTGAAAATCCTCTGGTGAACTCTTTAGCCAAGAAGGGACTTGGAGGTGTGTGAGTGTTTAAGCCCATATTCAGCACTGCCTTTGTAGGATGGAGCAGGGATTTTAATGACTCAATCACACACATCCTTAACACTTCACCATTGTGTGAACATTTGAACTTTTCTTTGTTCAAACATCTGTTTTGGGATTTTTTTTGTCTATCAATGTGCAGAAAGTATTCAGTAACATATACTGTGAAGCTAGATGTGCAGTACATGAGACCCGCTCAGTCAAACTGGGCATTAGTATTGCTGTTTTTGTTTATCAGCAGATTTAATTTGTTCATCATCTGCTGCCTCAGCATCTGTTTAGGCCTTTTCAGATGCCAGACAGCTCTGCCTCAGGCTAAACACTGTTTTAACATAGACAGCTCATCCAGATGATGTACAGTATGTGTTGAGAGGGCCATCTGAACTGGAAGAAGAACAAGCGCTGCTTCCAAAGGGTTCAAAAGTTGCACGGTTAAAAGGATTTCAATGTGGAGGATGTTTTTTATGGTACGATCGTGGCTAGGCCCTCTGCACGACATAATTCTTCAGTCTACACTGAATTGCTCCTGCTGGTCCCCATCTCCCTGATTACTCTCCAGATGCTTTCTGTTGCTCCAGAGTATTTAAGGCACTGTTTCCAGCCAATCTTCATTAAGTTACTCTGATGTCCTGACCATATGTTTCTACAGCACAAAGTTAAAGATTTTCCTGCAGGTCATACTGACTCCAAGCCAAATCTGTTGCCACATGTCAGTTTCCTCAGCTGTGTCAGTTTTCACATTGAATTTCAATTTTCATCCTTCAGTCACCTGCTGGTCTTCTCCTGGACCTCTTGTTCACCCTTTACCAGTCAGCACCTGCAACCTTCTGCATTGGTGCCGTTTGTACAGGAGGGGATTTGGGAGGCAAGGTCAATCCAAATCAGCATTTGTACCAGCGCAAAAATCTTAATTGATTTTATTACAAGGGACTCTGTGTTTCACTTTGTGAAACAAAAAGATTAAAAGGACTGCTGATGAGCATGTCACTAAACGTGTTATAAGCAGAGAATAAGGCAGAGAGCAAGAGAGCAGACAGCAAAGTTGGCCGTTTTTGTTGTTTTGGTGTTGGCTATAGCCCAGAGTTGCCTGTGTTGTCTTTACAAATAAATGGAGAGTGAAACTGGCAGTGGAGCTAACATTAGCCGCATGTGGAGCAGCAGCCCACACGCCAACACTGCTGACGTAGTATGGCCACCCACCCGACCATCATCAGCAAAGGGTCCCTTCAAAGCATTAGCAAATACCAAATGGCAGCAGGCAGTGGGTTTATGGCTTCTAGTCAATTATATAAACCGGCTGTGAATGGTCACAAAATGTGGCACCCACCCTGAGAGGTTAACACCAAAGGGTAAAAGAAACTTCATTAGATACAAATTCTCATACGGTAAACCAGACAGTATATGCATCATTAGTCTTTTCTGCTTTGTGTTGGTAATCATGAGCATGTTGGATCAAAAACTTTAAAACACTTAAACAAAGTTAGATTAGGTTGTACGGTTGAGTTCTTGTCTATATTTTAACTCCTGAATGGTGCTTGGTACCTAATTTTCCATTTGTAGCCCTATTCACAGAGGACAAGTATTACCTGTGGATTTTATGTGATTTGTAATAACTGCAGAGGTTGAGCTGTTAATTCCCTTTTTTCATCTGTAATCTGTGATCTGAAAGTAAAAATTCCTTTGCTGAAGAGAAACCATCAGATATTAGTCCAATGTGCATTAAATTAAAATGAGAAATTGTATTTTTTCAAGCATGCCTTGATCTTTCCACTTCAATCAGAGTTTTATGAAGCTGAGAGAGCACAGATTTTGATAAATTGTGTTAGCTGCAGGAAATTAACCTACAATAGGTTGACAAAGCATGGACATGGAGTAGATATGACACCATGGCAGAATTTTGGTTATGAACATTGGATTTTTTAAAAGACTTAACCTTAACATATTGGTGAATAGTACCGATTATATTATGATTCAATGATAATCTTTGAGATTGCTAATTCTAGTCTAGAAAAAAGGGGCATGACACAACTAGAACTTTCGCCAAACTTATTTTGGATCAACTTTAGTTCGGGATTAATTACAGGCTCTTTAGGAATGCTGAAATAACTAATGGAATGGTTTCCGGTCATTCATGAGCCTGTGTAATCCATTACCTCTATTACTGTAAATGTATTTCCACAGACCTTATTGTATCTGTCTGAGAAGGAAGATCTGAGTTCCAGTCCATGAGGTTTGAGGTCTTTGTGGATAGTCTGTTCGACCCAAAGATTAATTACAGTGGAGAAAAAAGACAATGTTTCTACCCCTCTGCTAATTATATGATCCATTATTGGACTCAAATGAGCAGTCGACGTGACAATCCCATCCATTATCGCTCTCTTCAAATGGACTAATTACATGACGGCTTTTCCACTTTTCCCCTCACTGAGGTCCCACAGAGCAAATCTCAAACTTCTGTCATTTATTCTTCACTTACTGCGGTGCTTCTTTAATTGATTGGCAGAATGATTGAGAGCACTCTGTATTAGACGCCTGTGATATGTCATTACAGATACTAAAAGTGCTTCTGAAGTAGTTAGCCCAGCTGTGAAATAGGGTGTCACGATATACTGATACTGACAATAACCGTGAAATATTGATAGAATGTTTATATCACAATGATATCATAAAATAAATCCAGCAGCTCTTTAATAATTTAGGGTTGTTTTTTTCAGTTCGCCCTTTATGCATCTCTCTTCATCTACACTGTATTTTGTGTGCTATTAATGTGCCCAAAAACAGACAAAACACACAATACAATGAAAATGAAACTGACAAATATCATTTTTCTTGAAAATCTTGAAATATTTTGGTCACAATAATCATGTAGTGGCAGCTCTCACTTTCAAATATGTATACTTTCAGTCAACCAAAGACAAATCTATCAATGATACCAAGGCCCTGTGTTGCTATGGTGTTCACAGTTCAATATTTTGTTAACACATATTAACCCTCCTGTCGGTTCGGGTCCAATTTGACCAATTAACATTAAAATGTTACATTAAGTGAATTCAGAGTTGAGAAACATAGAAGATAGGACCCTTTGTCATATCCCATGGGAGAGCACAACTAGAGACGTAGGAACCTGGGACAGGACCCTTTCTCACATTCCTGCATAGGCCATATAAATCTGGGAAACATCTGACCCTGCATAGCACCGTTCCCCATATAGGCAATATCAATCTGGGTAACATAGGACTTTTGGAACGTAAGGTCGTGGGACAGTATAAATGTAGAACTTAGGGATCTAGGACCCTGGGGACATAGGACCTTAGGAACATAGGGGCATGATAAGGCACAGCTGGGGAACATAAGACCCTATATAGGCCATATAGATATGGCCTATGACTCTATAAGACTATTGTAGTACAAATGTAGTGCTGGACAACCGATGACCCAGGGAACATAGAACATTGGACCCCAGATACATAGGAATGACCCCACCCAAGCTTACTCTAGATTTCGAAAGGCTCAAATGTAGCTCTTGTTGACTGGGCTAAATTCCATAACACACTCAATATGTTAAAGGGAAGGTAGAAAGTGAGAAAAGTTTTTACAGAGAAAAGTGATCCTCTTTATCCTTACTCTGCTTTTACCAACAAAAGCATGCCATAGCATATAACCGCCATCTGGCTTTATAATTCCTGCGCTATAATTCAGTTCTGTGTCGAATCTTGAACCTGCTATCAATCGTGATGGAAATGACTTGCTAATTTTCTCTCGATGCAGCAACCAGAGGAATTCAACATCCTGCCGTGACAGACCCCTTTTTCTCCCTCTTTCTTATTTCACATTTTCATACCCTCATAAATTCTAAATCTCAAATTAATTGTCTGCCGTTCCCGTTATGCAGCAGGAGATGTGTATGAATTTCACTTGATAGCTAATAAACATCTTCAAAACAGTATGCACACAAATAAAGGAGAGAGGGAGGGGAAGGGAAAGGAAGAAGACGCTTCAGGACAGCAGGGAAAAAGTATGACTGAGAAACAGAAAGATCAGTGGGGAAGGGAAATTCCATTATACACTCAGACAGAAAAATAACATCACATCGTTATAGCAGAGAGAGGAGGAGCACTTGTGCTGTTCATTTGCATTTCCTTCCCACAGCCAAAAAGCATTGACATGAACCGAGTCCTGGAATTCCAGTCCCCTAACTGTAGTTGGACAATGACAGAACTCTAACTTTAAAATTGGCACAAAAAAAGAACATGTGTAGCTAGATACTAGAATGGAAAGGTTTGACAGTTGAAAAATGTTATGACTATTATTTGAATTAACTGACTCTTTAATCAACCCTTATTTCAACCCTTCCATTTTCTCCCAGTGTAACTGAAATCTAAAATCCTACAGTGGCCACATGCAGAATGCTGTAATGGTAGATTTGTTTTAAAAGAATAGGTAAAAAAAAAAAAAAAAGTTCCACTTTTTGAGCTATGACAGCATTTCTTGCATTTCAAACTAAACTGAAGTCACCAAATGTGACTCAGCAGTTTTAATTAGGCACACAGACAGACACTCAGCTGGAGCCCCAAATATACTGGCAGATCGCTCTCCCCCTCTGTGACCACTTCTACTGCTACTTATACTAATTAAGTGATTCTTCAATTACTTCTATACCCATTCTGTTTGCTCAGCTGCAAACCAATGCTCTAACCATCTCTGTCCCTCTCTGTCAAATTATATATGCTTTAATGTCATGAATATTGAGCAATTGAAATAACTAAGTATAAATAAATAACTAAAAGTGGGCTGCTCATGGCCCATGAAGACTTACAGAGAGTTTGTGTGAAGGTTGGCAAGCAAAGACTCGGCTCTGGGTGTTACCCAAATATCCAGAAGGGTGGATATGATGATAAAATACAAAGGCTTAATAATGAAAATCATCGTCATTCATCAGCATCCGCATGGATAATGATGATAAAGCGCTGGGCTTCCTAAGGAGTCTACCAATGTTATATACAATCCATTTAGCTCAAACATACATTTTGTAGCCATTTAAAAACATATATACACATTTATTGATAAATTTGTTATATTATTATATATGAGTGGCTGAACTTGAATGGGACATGGGAAAGCACTCCCTCATTCATTCAGGTGCTGCACCCAAAACACTGTGGCAACAATGCAGATTCATCAGAATAAAGGGAAAATAATATCAACATCCGAGCAGTCATGTAGCAACCACCAAGCAACGCCAGCAAAAACGTGTAACTTGTATTTCCATTTTTTCATAAAGAAAGTGCACTTAAATCATTTTCAGAAAATGTTACCCTATTTGAATATTATACGTTTGATATATTATTATATATGAGCTGCTGAACTGAATCTGGGGTAGTGCTTGCTTGGAAGAAGGAACTTTTGAATTACGTTGGATTTAATTAAAGTGAAAGGGTCAGAAAAACGCAGAGTGAGTTGGATTTAAAGTTTGTTTGAGAAAGAGAGACAGGGATGAATACAGGGAGAGGAAGAGTGAGAGATGTGAAGAACTCCAGAAAAATATACCAAAAGATAGAGGAAGGAGAGCAGGAGAGAGTTGGCTATAGGCACAGAAAGATAGAAAGAAAGAGGAAAAGAAAGAAAGAAAGAAAGAAAGAATCAAAGGCCAGTATCTTCAGAGTAGTTGAGCAGCAGGTTGTGACAGAGGCAGCCTTCTGAAACTAAATGTGTTCTCCAGCTCTGGCGCCCTCATGCCCGCTGTGTCAGCCCACACAATGTCTGTCTGGTCAACCATAACATTCTTCTCTGGATACACACATAAACACACAACCACACACAAGGTGCACACACACACACACTGACACGGAAAGTCTTCACTGCCCCTCTGACTTGCTTCGTGTTACCTCCAGCTTCCACTATGATGAAAACGAGTGTCGGCTTTTGTTCGGACACGGGGGAATTTGCATTCCCCTCTTTCACCCTTCTTTCTCCTCTTTATTTCTCCTCTTTCCTTGCTAAATAAATCCACAGTAAATGACTGCAGTCAGAATCTTTTTTTATTGATCTCTCCCTCTGTCTCTCTTGTCATTGCCTGCTTCTCCATCCTCACTACCAATCACTCATTCCTTAATTGATGCTTATGGACGCACCTTGCAACTACAATCATGTTTTCAAGCCTAACACCATACTGAACACACAGACATCAACGTATAATTACACTCAGCTAGACTCGGGCCCAGGGGTGTGATTTTCGACGCCGAATGCAAGAACAAATTGAAGCAAACCCACGTTAACCCCGGACAGCATGTGTCATGATTGAACCCAGTACTCTTCAGATGTGAGGCGACACTGCTAGCCACCAAGAAACAACAAAATACATGTTCTTTGTTTGAATTATATATCTGTTTTTACACAATCAATACACACACAAACACACACCAGTCACTAAGCTTTATAAATTGCCAAGGACATGTACTATAGAACTTTTGCAAGGTTTTAATGGAATTCATTCTCTTCACCCGCAGGTCGAGACTATTTCAATGACTTCCGCCCTCAGCATCAGAATGTGTGTGTGTATGCTTTCTAAAGTGAGTGGCAGGTGGAGTTTTAAATGTTTAGAGGAGTGAGTGCATTTTTCAAAAATGAGAAATGTTTGACAAATGTGCTTTGTGAGTATATGTTTTAAAGTTGTGACCACATTTTTCACCTCAGGACAGAATATTCAATCTCTCATCCCCACAGACACAGTAAGATCAAACACTTGAAATTTCAGGTTTGTGTCTGTTGTTGCGAAGAACCAGGGCCACACTTTCAAAGAGCCAGGTTTATGTCTGACTTTGTGTATGTGCGTGCATGTAAAGGTGCGCGTTCTGCACTGTATGTGTGATGCTGGCTGTGGCTGCGTGCTGATATTCGAGGTGAGATTATGCAGTCAGTATACCCATATGGGCTTGCCCTGCCCTAGAAAAACAATGTGAAAAGGCCAGTGCATATCAGCAGTTTGGTAAACAACCTCCTAATTAGACTCATTGATTACACACACCTGGCTCAGTCAACCATGAGATAACTGTGTCTGAGGGGGCAGCCAACAATCTGTCAATCCAAACGCTTTAATACAGTAGCCTGTGGTATGATGTGATGTCTGAGAGACAGAGTCATGCAGCATGCACGAGTGACGGCCATGGCTTTTAAAAGTCATTCTTTGCATGGACACTGTTCTGTCTGGTCTCATGAAAGGTTCATAGTGATTCCTACAAAAAGCAATGTATTGGAAATAGTGCAGATGAAGGGATGTAATGTTAAAAGTAACGTAGATGGCATATCGGGCGGGCAGGCAGGAAGGTGGGTGATGCAAATGAATACAGGACTTTCAACCAGGATACCAGTGTTTGTAAAGGTGTTATGATCACTGTTTTGAACACATTGTTAGTGTTAATTGTGTATTGAAGACACCAAAACCACTATCTTAAAGTTAGGGTAGTTTCTGCAATAGCATCAGTTATTTTAGAACTGTATAGAATTCATTTTTCATTTAGTGCTTTCTCAATGGAAAGGATTTTTCAACCTTTTTTCCCCTCTGGCTTTGGCAGGAGCATAAGGTTCATCCAATCACCTGCAATGTATGCTTTGAAAGTGCTTTACTTTGTCCAAACTTCTCAGATGGTTCGGTGTAAGAAATTATCTGCCGCGTCAGGTTTTAATACCCCACCAACACATCCTGACTTATTCTAGCTACGGTAGGTTCACCAGGCCCTCCACCGTTTGTTTGGCTTTGGCAGAACAGAATGTTTAGTTGTTACTTTCCAGAGCTACAAAGTGATATACACTAAGATACCAGTTTATCAGCTACACTGAGCGTAATACAACAGAATACAGCAGCCCTATAGTAAATCCCACCGTCATGAAAGCTATGTTTAGGTTTTGTGAAAATAGTTTTGGAGAGGTGTTGATTTAACTTTGGAGTGGACTTGGGTGTGTGTTCTGATTGATCAATGTCACACAATGTATTTTGCGAGTGCAACTTAAGTTGGACAGTCGGGCTGTACTAAAAAATTAAATAGCCAAAGTACAAGAGAATTTAAACTTGTACAAATGCAGGTCTGTGGAACGAGTTCATTTCTGGTAAAAGAGCCTCACAACAGCTGTGTAAAAAATGGAAATCCAACTGGAACAAAGACATGACTTTGAATCTCAGGCCCTCACATTAAAGCTAGAGGAGACAGAAATATTTGGCACCATTAGGCAAAGGTTCCAGTTGCAACGATTTTGGCAATTATCTTACACTTGGTGCCTGTATTCATAATAGTCAGATGTCCTGAACTATCTACCTCAGTCAGCAAATGTCAGATCCCTGGACAATGACCTGAACTACTTTTTAACAGTTTGGTTCCTCTGTGTATATAAAATGATAGATTGATCACAATAAAGTCACTCTCAGAACATAGTTCAGCTGAAAGGCCTCACCAAAAAAATATTTGTAAACCACCAACAGGAGTGCTCTCTCTCTCTCTCTGAAATGTCCTGTGATTAGCCAAGAGCCTGATTTTGGGCCCAGAGGAAGTCTATTTATTTTTTTCAGACCACATGAATTACAATATACTGAAATATGAATACAGGAATGATGGCAAAAATAACCTACCTACCACACTTTGAATACAGTATGCATGAAATGTGTAAGACGTGAAGTCTGTGTATTCTCTCGCATCAAAGCTTTGTTGTCCAATGTATAAGCAACAATAACCTAATATGTGCATCTGTGTGCAAGTAACCATGTGTGCACTTAGATATGCGTGTTTATATATATACATTTGTGAGCTTTACACGTGTGCATCAGTGTGTGTGTCTCATATAATCAGGTAATTGGGCCATTGTTGTTCTGCAGATAGGTAGCTAGCCTGCTGCCCCAAAGCCAGCAGTGGTGCAGAGTGTGTCACAGCATGGAAGAATTACCCATATGAAACAAGTCACTGTTAAATTCAGACTGATGAGTGCCATCGGGAACAACAAGACTTTGTTTCTCTGTCTCTCAGAGACACGGCAGACCTCATTTTGGCAGAGAATATATGGCTGCTCTCCAAATCTCTGACATTCAGAGGAGGATTGCTTTGCCTGCAGAAAGTCTACAGGCCTATCCTGCCAGTTTCTGGCCACCTCTAGTATTATGGACATTTAGTCTACCCATAGCTGCAAGGTGAAGTACAGACTTTCTGTAATATATGTAAATTTTGCCAGGAATATTGCCTAAATATATTGCTTTAAATGTGTTTCTAAAAATATTCAGCTTACCTTTAGGATGCTATTGAAAGACATTTGGAGGACAGGACCTCACAAAGCAGTCTTCTAATTAAAACTTTGACCATTTGTGTTAATAGAACATTAGCTAAATCTTTTTTTTTTTTACTAAAAGAATGAGTAACGAGTGAATTCAGATCTGGATTGCCTCCCGCTCTCTGCTTCAGAAAGCAATGACAGCCAAAACACATAATTACCAGAGTGAGTAGAAATGGCTTATTGCGATCAATATTGCTAGTTTAGAGGCTGTGTGTGT
>CAFUXE010000253.1:285929-300662 GCA_903364295.1 Serranus cabrilla
GTGTGTGTGTGTGTGTGCGTGTGTGTGTGCATGTGCATGTGCGTGTGCGTGCATGAAGGATTTGCACAAGTCCTATCCAGCCCAGTGAAACTCAATGACGCACACACATATAACAGGGAATAGAAAGCACTGCTGACTCAGAATTATGAAGGAGAGCAAGAAAGATATTTGGCATTCTCAAACCCGTTCCACTTTCAAGATTGCTCTTGCTGTAAGTTATGATTATTCTTAAATGTTAAGCAGCTTTTTGTACAGAAAAAGTGCCTCCAATCATTTAGTGCCATTATGAAGAGCAGCTACAGAGAAATCATCATTTGGAATATCAGCATTCTGCTCTCCCAGCCTTTCATTATAGCAATGAAAATACATGAAGACAACTAAAAATTACCAGAGCATTATCATTTTTGTATAGAAATGTGTCAGCTGCAGAGGAGTGCTAAGAAATTAAAACTGATAAGGGTTCAAGTCTCTGTCAAGTCTTAAGAGAAAAAAAAACTAATTATGCACTCTTTCAGCTGAAGTGGCAGGAAATTACATATACATGAAGGACCACCATCCCCAGAGAGTTAATCAATTCAGCCCATAATACTCATATCAATCAAACATGAGAATCCATATTTCACAGCTTGCAAATCAACAGCAACGCACATAATGCACATGCTAAACAACCAAAAAGAAAATGAGCTCAGTCACTTGAAGAAATTAATTCACAATCAATATCACCACCAATACTAAATACTTTCACAATTAGCTCCCTTTAAACAAACTCTCCAGAGGCTGTGTAGCAAATATGACTGAAAGTCCTCTTAGGGCGCTTTTACAACCAAAAGTTTAGTCAGTTTCAATCAAACTCTAGTGCAGTTAAATCCTTTTAGCTGCAGCTTTTGGCACTGCCATGGTGGCTTCATTTGTATCCCCACTTGTGCAATTCAGATCAGAAAGACGCTTCTTTATACCATAACAGAATGAAATATGAGCAGAAGACATATTCCAGACTTGACTTTTGTTTGCTGAAGCTGTACACAATTAGTAAGATTGATAAAAACAAACAAACAGCAAAAATCACTTTATCATCTTGAGATAAAGGCTTTCTCCTCCGATAATGCTGAGCTGGGTTTCTCCTTGTACTTAAATGAGAGACTTTGGGCTACAGTAAATCGACCTGAAACCTCCGCCAATGAGGCAAAATGCTGCCAATTGTGGTACATACTTGAATAATGTTGAATCAGAGTGCCTAAAGTCTTGGCAAGGACTCATCTTGAGCTTCATTTTGTTTCCTCCACCACTCTCAGGGGCTACATATGTGGAAGCAGCCCTGCATGCTCCCATAAACAACAGGACACTAACTCATGCCTATGCATGTAAATGCATTGATTTACATACATTCATGTTTACAGGAAGACGTGTCAATGCAAAGTCCAAGATGAATGTGAGCTGAGCTGTCAAAGCATCCATCAGCCAGTCAGAACAGAGCGAATCAGTCACAGCGTGTGCAGCACTCGATTTATTTGTCATTGCTTTGCATTCAGCTAGCAGCACGACTTTGGCAGGTAAAGTTCTTCATCCAGCAACTTCTGCAATCACAACATTCCGCGTTATTGAGTAAATCTTACAGCTAATCGTGTAATCTGCTGTGCTTGATGTGAATTTGCAAGCATTAGAGAACATGGCGCTCTGCTCTGAGCTGATCTCTGGAGCCTGTTCTTACAATAACCAGCAGCCCTGCTTTGCTGTCTGGTGGGTAATGGAACAAATAAATGATGCATTAAAGAGTTTGTGGGGAGGAAAAAAAAAAAGAGCGAGAGAGGTGGAGCGAAGCCGGGAGTGAGGGAGAGACAAAGACAGGCCGCAGCAGAGCGGAGTCTCGAGCGTACTTGGGCAGTCCAGGTCAGAAGACGGGGAGGGATGGGTGAGAGTGGCAGTATGGGTAGTTGATCGATTGTGGCTTTATCTCCAGGAAACTTAACAGAATAAGAGAGAAGGGAGTCCGCTGACCACAGATCCAGCTATGAGACTCCAGAGTGCAGCGCTGCTATATACTGTAATACACATTCTTTTATATAGAAAGTTGAGGAATTGATTTGAAAAACCAAGGTGCCCTAAACTTTCTAGCCAAACTTATAGAAGCACTTATTTTTTACCGACGTAAGCAGCATGCAGTGGACTATATAGACTCTTGAAGCAATATTTTATTTTCATTTGACATTTTCCTTTTCTAGCAGTTTCACCATGGCAGGACTCCACGAACAGTCGGTGTGTGACTGTAAATGTTCTCAGAGGACGTATAGAGTATACATCCAGCAGTAGGTGCAAGGAGGTCATTCTTTATTGTCTGAGACACTCCCAATATCATAAATAAAACTGGACACGTTGAATTTAAATTAACTTTTTGGGTGGACAGTTTAAACTGAGGAACATGGGTCTCCAATACACTTCTTGTCTGATTCCTAGGCTCTGAGAATAAATAGTCATATACAAACTGATAAATCTAAAACCAGACTATGGACAATGAATGCATTAAGTGCTTCCCTGTTTTTTTTTCTACTCTTTCCGTCCTGCTCTTAAATAGAATACAAAGAGTTTCTGAGGCAAGGAGGCCCTTTGAGAACAGGTATTTCTTTGAATTAACATAAACACACTTGACATAAACACTCTCTATTGTCCAATTGTCCATTTAATTGTTAAGCAAATTTAAAAAGCTTCAGTGTTACTGTGTGGCTACATTTGACTATAATCTGCCAATAAACAGAGTAGAAGAAGTAAGAGTTGCCGCCAAAACAAGTCGCCTTAGTCATCCATTTTGATTCTTCTTTCATGTCAGCAAGTTTTGCCTATGTTTCATGCTGACTTAGACTAATTAACATATCATCCAGGAAGAAGCCGGCAGCAGAAACACCTGGTCAGTCATGTGAGTTAAATGTTTGCCATGTAAGAAATAAAGCAGCACAGAGGCTTCCTTATCTCATATTTCTTTTTTCTTCGCACAGGCAAAAAGCACTTGATGCAAGTTTAAAACCCTTTTTGCAGTTTCATCAAGTTTTTCTTTCCTCATTCAGCTTTAGTAATTCAAAATGAGCATACTAATATGTGCATGGAAAAGCGGCGATAGACAGTTCCTACTGAGCGAATTGCATTAGGCAACTCAAGGGTCCACAATTAGAAGAGTGAACTCCATGCATAACGACAATAGGACTGTAGTGCAGTGCTAGTGGCCCCTATACAGGAGAGCATTGGTGATTTAAACCTGAAGATCCAGTTGTGTATATAAGAAAACTAATTGTGGTCTGGTTGAGTTGGTGTCAACTTCAGTGTCAAATTACGATAAAATACAGGGATACTGTTTCTGATTATGTATAATGACAATAATTGTTAGAATAAGAAATCTCAAATTTTTTTGCTTCTCAGTCTCTTTAAATGTGAACACATAACCGCACTATCCCAATAAAACAATAAAAAAAACTGCAAAAGCTTTGATCAAATTTTCCTTTCTTCATAAAATGCCAGTCTTCATTATCTTGTGAAAATATACCCATAATTAATACACGTAATGATTTCATGCTGGATCTAATTAAGATACAGCGCTTTGTTTGAGAACCTTGAAGAAGAGCCAGTGCGCCGCTGCCTTAATCTCCTCCTCCATCTAAGCACCATACCATCCACTGACTGCCACAAACAGCTGCCATTAATTCAGACTTATGCATTCTATTACAGCCAACAGACGTGTTTCCAACACATCCATAAGCACTTGAGCATGTGCACACATCGCGGGTATAGACACTTCCACTGCAAATAGTCACACACATGAACACACCCTAACTATATTCTCAGCACGCTTCCACAAACACTCGTTAATCACCTGTGTTCCTGGCTGCAGCGGTGTCCCGATCCTCTGCACTGTCACTTGCTTCATATGGAGGCCTGCATTAAAGAAAAGAGACAGGAAATAGGAATCTGTTCAACCAAGGCGTACTGGTAAATTAGTCTTGCATCTCTGAGAAACTGGCCCACATGTTCATTGTTGGAAATAGGGTAGCAAATGAAAGGGGGATATAGAGCGGAAGGATGCAGAGAAACAGGTAAATACATTGAAATCAGCCAGATTGTCCTATTCATTAAGCTACTTTTACAATTTGATTTGGTCCCAAATAGGAAAAGGGTTTATGAATGGAATGAAGATCACATTTAGTCGTCTCCAGCTTCCTCCCACCAGATCTGGAATTTATTTGTGCTGTGTATCTATTCAGCTTCACCACATAAAAAAAAAATCAGTAGCACAATTGATTGCATCTGTCAAAGAGAACAGTACAATCTTTATTCATCATACGAAGGTTAAAGGAAAATCAATCAGTGTCTGTCTTGTTTAAATAAGGAGAAACAGTCATTTAAGAAAAGGCAAACAGGCTCCATGCATGACAAAAGCTTACGACGGGAATCCTCCGTTCTTATGAGGTCATTAAACTGGAAAAGATACAACCCGCTGAGACATATAAATTCCACATCCAGCCATAAAGTATAGACAGACATTTCTTCTGAGATTTCTGTCTTTCCCTCTGAGTAACAGGGCACAGGGGGGGCATTATATATTGGTGTCGTTCTGTTGCTCAGGGCCCATAACAGTGTGATAACTAGGGACCTAAGGGCCCTCGCTGCTGATGGAATATAGATGACTTCACTTGAAATGGGGAAATTTGCCCAATACGCTCATGTATATATACATCCAACAAGCATGCACAACTCCCACACTCACACAGGATATAAATCCTTTCACATATCTTGTTTTCACTTGACTATTACTGCACTCTGATGACCTTCCAAACCAGACCTTTAAAATACAACCCCCATAATTTAGGCTGTCACATGTTAAACATATTCTCCCATCTATTCTTGCATTTGTGGGTATCTGAAGAACAGATGGTTGTAAAATGCCAATCATGATGCAGGAGCGCCGTGTTCCAGTCCCCTAATGGACGACACTGCTTTTATCACTGCTGACAAAAAGTTCTATTTTTAGGAAAACCCCTTGCTTCAATCCGTCTTACATAAAAGGCAGAATTCAGAAAGAGAGGCACACAACCACAGCTTGGTTTGCTGTTGACTGCAGAGATTCATGCGTACACCAAAGCACAGTGCTTTCATGTAATGAACCACACCAGTTTGCTCGAAGTGTTAGATGGTTTTATGTGCCCCAAAGGGAGAAACACCTTGACTGTAGAAATTGCCCCAAGCACTGACTCCAGTGTTGCAAACTGCTCCAAGGCCAGTTGCTGTTTTGAGGTGAGGAAACTATCCACTTCTCCAATTGGCACATGGAACAAGACACACCTGAGCCCAGACCCCTGATTACAATCCTCACTACAAATGAATTCATAAAGTTATCCAGGTCCGCTGGCGAGCACAGAGACCACATCCCTGTCAGAATTGCAGAAGAAAGACTTATGTCAGTTCTGCCACCCACAAAGTTGCCAGTCTTACTGTTTACAGCAAACAGGCAATTTGAGAAAAACATGCAGTTTGTAAGTTGGAACCAACACTAGCCCCCTTTCAGACCTTGCCTTTGCAAGCCGCGATATTTACTCCTCTATCACGTTTCGCCTTCAATCTGAACCTATTTGTGCGACCAACACTCCATATAATCAGAATCACGCCTCTTACTTAAGTCCGACACTTATCCAATCAGTATCAATCAATCAGTATGAAACAGAAACAGCACAACATGCACCCGGTGACGCCGTCGCTTATTGTACACGTACTGCAGCTGCTTTGTTAAACACCACTACCATCTCCTCCCACTTCGTTTCATAATGCCAGATTGCAATGTGAATGGACGCCAATATTACGCCTTTGTCGTAAGGCGAAATGACGGCAGAGCTCATTACGGCACTCCGGCAGGACTTTTGCAGGAACGCAGTCTGAAAGGGGTTTCTGTTCACTACACTCTACCCTAGGCTTACATTTCCTTCTCTACCTTCTAGGTTGCTAAAGAGGCCGCTCTTAGTGTGCTTGACAGAAGATCTACCCCACCTCAGAGCAGAAATAAAAAAAAATTCCTTTTCCTGGTATTTTTGTAAATGCATACCTGTGTTGTTTCCCCCTTTGGTTGTCTGGCCCTTCAAACCATTTCTAAGCCCTATACATAGTCAAATGGGAAAATTTTCTAAATGTTTTGGTTCATACCTCTTTTTAATGCTTGGTGGACAACAAAAATAATGGGAAAAAATGTCAGGGTTTCATTATATAATCAACCACAAAAACACTAAAGAGCACTCAAGTAGATTCATTTTTATGAATTTACTTCACATAAATTAACTACAAAGGAGGACCAGTCTACACATCGCAGACAAATGACTTTGTCGGATCCTGAAACTAGAAATTAAACACCAATAGTCAACGATGTTTTTTTTTAATGTGCATTATTTTCTCTTTGTATAATGAACAGACTCTGTGTGTGAAAGCCAGCTTCATTTGTTTCTCAAAAATGTCTGTACATTTCTCTGATGCACACTGCACGCACGGGACGTAACTGCAAGATCAAATCCATGGATGTTATGTCACTGTGTTGGTCTGTTTCATAACCATTACACTCAGTATAAGGCAATTTCCCAATGTGCTTCCACCTCCTCTCCCTGATGAAACTTTGTATTATCCAAGTTGTAGCTCAAGGGCATTGGTATAAGGCTATTTGTGTCACTCTTTTTCCCCAGAACACAAATGTAAAAAAGTGTTGACATGCATGACATCTGCATGTCAAAGAATACCACACGCTTACTCAGAACTTTATCTGTAGCCATTTCACAGGGGCTAATTTAAAGTAGAAGAAATGTGAACATGTACATTAACAATAAATGGTTTTAGTTTTGTCGAGTCTGTGACCAGCTGGCTCTCCAGTTTAATACCACACCAGTCCTGTTTTCAGCACTAACTCCTCCACTCTTTCAAGCCTCTCCTGCTGTCACTCCAGCTCACCTTACAAGTTCTCTGCTAGCTGGAGTCAACTTGTAAAAGGGGGAAATCAGAGTCAGCACAGCGCCCAAAGCAAGTCCACCTCACCAGAAGAAAAGTCCACTTCTAACCTCCCAACACTGACAACACTGCATCCCTGCCAGATCTCTCTCTCCCTGCATCTGTCCGTCTCCCCACCTTCTCCTTGTCCCCCCCCGTCTCTGCTCTTTGAAGTATAAAAACAGATTACTAACTTGGCAACTTTATTTCCCCAATCGTATCATACACAGAGCCTTGAGCTATGCATAATTTTCATAATGCACAATTTCACACTTAAAACTCCAAATGAACCTTAAACCAAAGTTGACCAAAACTGTTAGTGTTAGGATGTGCATTCAACAAAACAGAAAGTGCATTGACTTTTTATTATACACCCCCAACTCCCAAAAAGTTGGGACATTATATAAAACATAAATAAAATGCTTAAAATACTGAATGAGTGTATATATTTACAAACTGAAGTTTCCTATTTTGAGCCTTAGATATATTGTCTTTGTTCTGTATTCAATCTTCTGTGGAGTTGGGGTTGTACATTTTTCTGTGATGGAAAGTTATTTAGGCTTGACACTAATGCTGTATTGTTATAAGGGAATGAGGAGTTGTATCTGCAGTTAGATAAAGGCAGCCTGGTGATCCTTGAGGTCTTGAGAAGATGTTAGCTGTGTTTCCATCAACAGATTTCGATGCAAGAGTCGCATGAGAAAAGTGCTAGTGGAAAAGGGGTATGAGGGACCCCTCACAAGACCACTTTACCAACTTAGATAATGCTAATGCTTATGTTGATACATTTACTTATAAAGTTTGCTGAAGCAGGCATTTTTTAAGGCATTTTTCTGTGGTTTGGAAAACTTAGATCACAAATAGATTTTTGCTTTAACCAGACTTTAAGCTGTCAAATCCAATTCCTGAAGACTTCTATTTTCTCTTGTGGCTGGCCGAAGTTGTCTGATTATCAACCTCTTTTTTGTAGTTTTTTCTCACTCAGGCAATCTCTACTTCTTCCACCACTGACTGACGGATTAGCCTACAGAGAAACAATACACTGCCATCTTCTGTCCAAAACACATTCTTGCAGCTTTGTTTATTCGCTCTATACCAGTTCTTGGAAAAGGCCCTAATTTGCATTTTTTTTAATGCAACATTTCAAAGTTTGGCTTCAAAATTCGCTTAGACTTTAATGGAAACGTGACTACTGTTGTTGTAGTTGACCAGAGTTGCTAATGAGAAGAGATAGTTATTCTGGTTTGTCTTTATACTTTAAAGAACGCTGTGAAAATAAACAGTTCAAGTGTGTTACATTTGCTGAACCCACTCACACATGAAATACAGAAAAAGATACCTGTATTTGTCCAAACCCAGCTTAAACCCTCAGAGCCTAAAACAAAATGAACAGATACTGACAAAACTGCCTGTGTGGGACTGTGTGATGATGAAATAATACATCAACTAAACAGATAACGGCTGATTCTAAAGAGCATGAGTGCCCAACAAGATAATTAAAACAAGCATCAGTCAAACATCAAATAGTGAAAAATATGTAAAAACCTGAAGGAAATAAGGCGTTAAGGGTTTTTTATTATATTGCGTTATTGTTCAAAACAGATCGGGTGCTTTTGTCTGAAAGTACTCAGTCTCTTGAGTGGAACGTAAGCTTCAGTAGACAGAAGTCTCTTTCCAGTGCCCTTTGTCACATTTTGTTTTTATTGATGCACCAGCCAAGTGTGAAATCTTTTCTTTCCCTGCATTTACCCCTCAGGTTTTGTTTATGCACAGCATCTAAAATGGATTAAATAAAAGTAGTCAGAAAGTGACCAAAAGAAAAGTGTGGAAAAAAGTGTAATTATGGAAAAAGTCACCAGAAAAGTTGGTGAAATCAAAGTTTGTGGCCTCCCTCTGGAGGATTTTCCCAATCCTCCTGTCCATGGAGGATGATTTGGTCCTTGCGAGTACAGGAGAGCTCTCTCCTACCACACACACCATGATACACAGCCTCCTCCATTACCTCCCAAAGGAGTTGTTAGACAGATAATGAAGTCAGCAGTCGCAGGGATAACTAGTGGTGCTTCGGTGTAAACAAGTCACTGTCACTTCTGCTATCGAACTCACTTCATTCCATCAAGGATGTCCTCTAAAACAGTCTGCAGGCTATAAAGTTGGCAACCGAGAACAGCTTGAAAACTCGCTTCACTTCAACTCAATTGGACCAATTGACAGGAGAGAGAAAAAAACACAGAGCAGAGTAAAAGTAGCCACACCAAACACACAAAAGAAGAGTTTTTGCAGAGAGGCATCTGGTATCAAAGTTGGAGTGTTTTTTTAAAAGAAGTGAAAGGTCAGAATCTAGTGCTTTCCAATAGAGCCAACTGTTTTTCAGAGACTTCAGCCCATGGTGACTACACCACCAGATATCACAGGAGGTACAATTGGAAAATTAATTTCCACAGTTGGTCACCATCAGCCTTTAATGCTGCTCTTCCTGTCAGTTATCTCCCTCCTTCACGTTTACTGGATGTGAGGCCGAACCAGAAGGCAGCAGAGGACTCGCCGCCTCCATGTGCATGTAACAAGCCAACAAATTAGCAGCAAATAAATCACTTAGAGGTGGCACTAATGGAGCCAGGAGAGAAAGAAGCGGGCCAAGGGATCAAAAGAACTGGCAGGCACAGAGAGATTAGTTTTCTAAAGTTAAAGACTGGAAGGAATTTAAGTGAAATCGAGTTCTCGTCTGCTTCTTCTGTTTGTCTCTGCCCTAACAGGGCCACTGTGAGGACTTTCTATCCCAGCCTAATTGTTCACAGTCAAAGATGATTAGTTTTAGACACAAGTCACCAGACTGTCAACAAACAGACTGCAGGTGGGGTTAAATATTTTCCTGCCAACAGCTGCTGAAACCGTTGGATCATATCACCAGCTTGTCAAAATGGCTACCTGCTTGCATGGGGTAGTGTATCATCGGAGAAATCTTGGGGGAGCAAAACAACATAAAACTGTGCAAGCATGCTGTTATCACCCTGCTCTCCCTTAGGTTCCATAAAAAAAATACATACTGTTTAAATGGTTTTAAAAGCATTTTTTATGAGCAATAAGGAAGCTGATGTAAAAACCACAGGACAAAACATTACAATAGTCCCAAAGCTGTGAAATGATCACATCCTGAATCACACAGACCCACATACTCATTCACACCACATACTTGTGCCCACAGCTCTCAAAAACTATTCTTATAACTGCCATTGTCATCCAAATTAACCATCCCTCTGTATCAATCAGCCTTTCTCTCATAATGTAATCTACTGCGGCAGCTGCCTCCACCATCGCAGCATCTCTCTCTCTCCGTTTCCATCAGTCCGTCTCAATCCAAGATGGGTTGGAGAGCAGCCCAAAGGGGTGTAAATTGATGCCTCACCCTATCTCCTTTGCTGATTGGAACTCCAGCTCTTCAAAGATGAGCACCTTTTTCGAGCAGCTTGGCCGCCATGGCTGGTGTGGTGGGATTATGGTGATTACTGTGTGGCACTGGCAGCCGGTGGCAACTGATAGTCTGGTTAACTCACAGCCTCACAGTAAGACAATGAGGCCATGATTAGGGAAGTGTTTTACGGGGTACATTTTAACATTTCTTTTATTGGAAAGTGACACAAGTCAAAGTGATTTAGGACCTTACATTATTTCTCACAACTGCTTGTTTCACTGTTGTAATCTTGAGAATACTGTGGGCGGGCAGACAGCATTTGTTCTCACATTGTCTTGGGTTGTATGAATGTAGGTTGGAGGAAGAAACACATTTCAAAAGGAATCCACAGGGAAGCCCGATTTGCAAACGACTCAGTTTGGTCAATATAATGTGGTCCGGTCTTTCAGTCAGATATGGTTTACAGGTTATTCTGGGTCGTCAAATTTGTTAAATAATACACAATGATAGGATAGGAAAGGACAGGGTAAATTAGGGTAGGATGGGGTAGGATAGGATAGGATAAGATAGGATAGGATAGGATATAGTTTAGGATAGGAGAAATGATGAACAAAGGAGGGAACTGGTTTTCCCAGCCTATTCCATCTGTATGTTAGGTTTTAGTTGCATGACATCCAAAGAGCTATTACCTACTAGTGTTAAATTGTTCATGCCAGCAGGAAATATCATTCAAGTGCACTAAACCTTTTACTGCAATCCTGACTTACCCTCAGTTAAAGATGAACGTATAAATTATTTAAACGCTCTCACATATGAGCACACACAGCACATTATATAAATTGATTTAAGTTGGCCAATTATTTTTAATCATTAACCACCCTGAAAAAGACAATATTTGCATAATTTCAGAACAAAAAATAAAGAATGAAATATGTGAAGAAGCCAGATGTTCCACATCACTGGCATCTGAGATGGTGAAGCACTGTAGTTTTACTGTAGTGAAAGCAACAGCTGAACAGTAAAACCTTTTTTCCAGGATTGGTTAGTTTGCATTATTTTCAGTTAGTTATATATTCATCATTATAAAATATATCTAAGGGCACAACTGTGTGTGTGTGCGTGTGCGTGTGTGTGTGTTTATGACAACATAGGAAGAGAAGAAAAGGTGTAATGGATAGAAAAAAAAGCAGAAAAAGGACAACTTCTACAAGCCCTAAAGACAGAAATACAGTGAAGGTGAAAGACAAAGAAATGTCATCAGTCATCAGTGAGATGAGCTAAGGAATAATAGCCTTCATATTTACATTGTGTGAGACAGATGGTGGTGAGAGCTCATATAATCAGCAGAGAGTTAATAAAACAAACATAAAAATCCACTCAGTGAGGAAGTTACTGGGATGATTACCAATGAAGCAGTAGCTCTGCACTGTAGTCACACACACACCTCCAACTATCAGCATCGGCTGACACACCAACACCGATCACATTCACTGAAGACCATGAGCCGGGCTTTATTATCTGACCGCCGCTCGCCTCTGCTGATAATGCTCTGCTGCTACCTGCTGCACACTGACTGGACTGAATAATTTTTCCCCCCAACACTGCATCTCCTCTGCTCATCGTTACCACACTTAGCGATTATATCTCTCACCTTGTGTATGTCCCATATCTCAATGTTTTCGGGGTTCTGGTCTGCATAGCCCTGTGTGAGTTAGTGCGCTCCCTGCTGAATCATACACTGCTGCTTGGATTCACTGGGGAGCATCTTCAGGAGCAGAGCCTAATGCACTGAATAAAAGTGTGTAACCATTCATTCGATTAATGGTCTCCTTCCTCTCTGATATGATTCTCTAGAAGAATAACAAATATGCCATGTTTTCTTTCTTTAAGGCGGAGATAACACAGAGGTTTTACAAGATTCCAATCTACAAGTCATTATCAGTGCTGGTGTCCAGAGGAATGCGTGCATCAGGAGACCTCTGAGTTATAATTGGTAAATTTGATTTTTACATTTTTCAATTATTTGAGAGTGAGCCACACAAGGTAGTTTATAAACAGAAGGGAATGAAGAGGAACAAAATGGGGAGCTGTGCATTTCAATGCAGTTGCACTCTTTTCACCTCAGCTTTGTTTACACACAGAAAGAGAAATTCATTCTTGGTGGATAAACTTTGAATTGCAGGTTTTTAATTTCCACATGCCACTTGGGAGGCGTGTTAGTTTGGAGATCGATTTTGCTTAGACACTCAATTTGTCTGATAAATATTCAGTGTATGATGAAATTTTTGCATTTGCTTCAGCGTGAAGCAAAATATTTTGGCCTCTGTTGGCATTGCTCTCTGACTTCTAAACTTAAACAATTAAACTTGCCCTTTGGATTTAGGACGCTGCATTTTTGAGTTGCTCTTTTCCTCTCTTTGCCCCTGCACCACCAAAACAAGCAGTGTCTAGAATATTTTAAAATCACATTATGGCTGTGAAATTAGCTGGGAACATATGCAAATGCTAATAGGAGAATATGTTGATGTTCTGGGCAGCAGCCTTGAGGATCTGCTTCACGCTTTCACTTGATACAGTTCCGAGTTTCTGGACTTCATTTTCTATTTAGAAAAAAAATCCTTTTAGCGATTTAGCTGCAACAACAGCAGCATAATGTAAAATAATGTGGTAATGAAATTCACTTGAGAAAGCGTGAGTAGAAAAAAATATGCATATTACCAAGAAGCATGGTATGTTTTGTAACACTCTGTTATAGTATGTTTTTCCAGATAGACAGCCTGGTCAACATTTAAACCCGACTGTGGCATTTTTTTATGTAACTATTGCATCCCTCTTAAATATGGTAATTGCCTATTTTTGTTTTCATTAAAATAAGACAATGGGAATTTGATGTCATGTTTATCATTGCCAGAATAATTAGAATTCACGATATTATCCTAATTATAATCCAAATATGCTTAAACTCTGAAACCTTTCTGTAAAATAAAGTCAATTGGACTGGAACTGTTACTTACTGGTTGTGTCCAAATTAGTGTTACGGTTTGACAATAAACTGTATTCAATGGAGACCACAGCAGAAATTCAGCTCTAGTGAGAACAGACCTTGACCTTACTGTATAAATTGACCTGTGGTGACCTCTATTAAACTTTACAGCCACAAACTTGAGACCTAGAGCATTAAGTGGATGTATAGCTTCCCTAGGTACATTGGCAATAATGGGGGTTTCTTAGCAGTTTCCAGGACAACAGTGGTGGCTATTTTATTATTGAAAAAATATTCAGGTTCCTATCTTTCAGATGATGTAAATCACTTCTATGTGGCATGTACTGTTGACCTGCTATCTCCCCCTAAAGACCCCGTATACCACACCCCTACCCCTCTAAAAGAAATGGGGTGGAATGCTACGGGGTAAAACATATCTCCATCTTTTTTCCGTCAATCAAATAGGCACTGCTCCGTAGCTTTGCAGCATGCATAACTCATGCACGTAAGCAGAATATTCTATTATTTCAGACATCTTGGTGATAAACCAATAGTTTATAAATCATCTCCAAAGACATAACATTCATTGCCTGTGTCTCATGGAAGTACAGGATATCATTTCCTCCCCTGATACACATGAACACATCATTTGCCAGTCAAACCTCCAGAATGGGAATTAGAGGCAGTAAAAAGAGCTATCTGTGAGTGTGCTTGAAAAGCAATGGGGAGACTTTAATTTGTTCCTTAACATATTGGCTCTCTCTCTCTCTCTCAGCATGTGCAGGTGTGTGGTCTGGGAATGGATAGATTCATTAGAAGTTTCTTTAACTTGGAAGGTGGAATCCAGGGATGTAATTTGAAAGATTCGTCACAGTTTCAGTGTCTCACAGACAAAGGATACTCTTAGTTTTCTGGGTGTTTCCATATAGACTCCTGTTGACTAGCCCCAGCACATTGTGATAAGCAGAACAGAAAGCTATCATACTGAAGCAAAAGTATCATTATTTTTAAACTTAAATTTAATTTTACTACTACAAGTAAAATCACACTGGGAAAAAAAATCTGTTTAGATAAAAGTAAAAAGTAAGTAAGTACAAAAATGTAGGCCTTAACATTACATTGTTTCATAAAGACAGTGGAGGGAGGGTACATTGAAGTAAAGTTCACATTCATTGTTGCATAAATGCATTAATATGTCAACAAAGGCTAAACACAAAACTCTTATTCCCAAACCATGGTCCCTTTCTATAAGGGACACCTTGTAGCCTGTGAATACAACTGATTACCAATTAGCCGCCACCTTCACTGTGGCTCCACTATAATTAATCAGACAGAAGGA
>CAFUXE010000253.1:308194-337957 GCA_903364295.1 Serranus cabrilla
GAAAACATACCCTCATAAAGCACAGCATGTAAAAACATAAAAGGTTTCATTCTGTCTGGTGAATAAAGAGGACAGATAGGAACAGGGCAGCCATCCCAGCAGATAAAATAAAAAGCAAAATGTTTGCATCACTTTAATTAAACTGATAACTCTGTCGTGGAACCGGTTTTATCAGGAAGAAGGGTGCAGATGCAAAATAATGTGACAACAAAAAAGTGATTATGTGTTTGTGTTATCGAAAGCCATGTTCACTGCACACAGTAATTGTATTTTATGATTGTGCGCCTGCTGCACAATTCATAATTCCCCTTTCCAATGATGGCTTATGTTTCCTAGTAGTGCTTCGAAACACCCCACCAAGAACACTTTGGATTAGAGCAATATTGCCGCTGAGACAATTGTGACAAACCCATTGCACATCGGGCATGCACTCACTCACAGCTACACACTCTCATTCACTCACTCACTCCCTTTCTCTGCCAGACATGGGTGTCAGCCAAACAGTGCTATTTGCTGGAGCAGGACTGGCACTTCTCCAGACCATGGGGGTAGCAGGCTTGGCAACGCAGATCACTGATGGACTCATTGAAGCGGTTCGCCAGCATGGACAGCTTGCTACCGTGACACAGGGAGCAGGGAGCGCAGCCCGAGCCGCCACAATGCTGGCAGCTGTCTGCCTCCTGGAGAAAGAAGACACACATTAGAGAGGAGAAGAGGAGGTGAAAGGGAGAGACTGTGAGGTTAGGTAAAGGGTAAGAATGGGAGGAAGAGGCTAGGAGGGGTGAGAAAGACAAGAAACATATGCATAGGGATGCAAACAGTTGTTGTGTGTTTAAATGTAGCGTCAAATGCATCAGTAATCCTTAAACCACCATTTTATATTAAAATATATTACTAATAGTTACAATGCAGCTGTTTCAAATCTGATAAACACCTTTGGCCAGTTCATAAACAGAGAACATTAACACAGCTATCTAGTTTAACTGCTCGGCCTGCTGGCAAACACTAAAAAACCTTAATGACCTGGAAGATTTTTCCAATATTACTTATAATTAAAGTGCCTTTAGTTAAGTAGCTGTGCTGTGGGGTAATGTACATCCAGCCAGTTGTTCATACAGCCAGCTGGTCATTACAACAACATTTACAATACTGAGCAGCTGCCTGTAGATTATCAATGATACGCAGGGAGGGTACTAACGGGAGATGTTAATCTTTACAAACCAGTGGATGATGTCAATCAGTCAAATATTGTTTACAGTGAAAATCTGAACAATGACAGCTGTGGATTTTCCAGAGCAACAGGATGTTGTTGACATTGAGATTTCTATTTAAGTACCAGAAACTACGTTCATATATTTCTTTAGGACAGTAAAACACTGAGATAGACTTTTTAGCATTGCATGCTAGAGTCCTTCAAAGTAAGATTATCTATTATTTCTATTTAGTTATTTTAAAAGTACATTTTTAAAAGTATTGCACTTGAGTAAATGTAATTATTTACATTCCTCCACTGCCTCCATAATAATAATATATTGCTATATTAATTAAAACACAAAAACAAAAACATACAAACAAAACCTACATTAGTTTAAGGTGCACTAAGGGTTAGGTGATATATTCACACATACTGTGATGATCAGCTGTTGTAGCAACAGTGAAATCTAAGTCTGCATCGGGTAAACAGTTCAATGTACAATGTGTGAATGTAAGCCTGTGTTAAAATGAAGAAACAAAGACAGTGAAACACTAACTACCTGGGGATTCGGGCAACAACGGTAAAGATGACAAAGAAAAGAAAGTAACAAAGAAGAGAGAGATTGCCAAATAATGAAAAAAAAGAGCTGAGAATGAACTTTTTTTTTTTCCTAGTGGCAGAGAAAATGAGAAAATAACGAGAGAGGTGAGAAAAGAATGGAGGGAGTGAGGGGAAGAGAACAGTAATCAGCCAAGGAGGTGAGGAGGGAGGGGATAATAGCGAGCTGGGTATCCTTGCAGGGCTGGCAAGTGGCAAGCAAATGCTGCAAGGGCAGACTAAAAGTGTGGACTCATCAGTATGTGTTCACAGTTGACAGATAACACCGGGACAATGAGGTGGTGGTTGTTGCAGCGGGAGGGGGGCATCAGGGAAAGAATAGAGAAGGGGCACAAATAAGGTGGCAGTTACAGGGAAACAGAGAGGAGATTGTGGGACGAGAATAAGCACCCCTCTGTGAACTGTTTCAAATTACAACAATATTGGTGCACAGACGATCCTGCTGTTATGCTCTTGAAAGCACAGATAAAGTGAATAAAGGATGGCTGAAGACATATGCAGAGATAGAGGGAGGGGGAGATGGTGAGGCAGAGAATACTCGGGTGATAAAAACCCTACCACACCACTGAGAATAATTTGGCCAAGGATCATTACCTTGGTCTCTGTGTCGCTGATCTGTTTCTCCTCCTCCTCCTCCGCCTCCTCCTCCTCCTTCCCTGCGTCCTGTGTGCAAAGAGCTCTCACCCTCCTCCTGCTCCCCCTCTCCCTGGCCTTTGGATATCCCTCCAAGTCCATTGGAGGCACCGTGTGGTGCCGCAACGCTTCACTCTTCCTCGGTGGTGCTCGGATGATGCGCAGATTGCTGGTGTAGATGATTATCTTGCCAAAGTCCAACACTGAGGACTGGTGGAAACAGAACGAACGATGTCAGATAATCCTACATCAGTTAATATTAGCAGCAGCTGGTGCTTCCTCAGATGAAGCTTTTTAATTAGCCTCTGCTCATGTTAGATATTTCGCACATTTCCCAGATTCCATTCCTGCCACTCTGAGAGTGTGCACACATTAAGCTGTGGGCTTTATGTGTGGGTGAGGACAGGTTCTCAGCTCAGGAGTTGCACCCTTTTGTGCAACACAACAGGCTTTGTGGCTAAATTCTGGCTTCTGATAGTGGAGACATGGAAAATACAATACTTCCTCTTTTTACACAGATTTTCTCCCGTGTGATTATCTGTAGCCTGCAGAGAAACCCTCTGTAAAATACAGGATCCAGTGATGCTTTAAAGTGTTTATTCAGCCATTCATTTAACTTAACGATATTAGGGCTGCCACTAATGACAATTAGGATCTGGAGTTACTGATCACATTCGAATGATGTGATTTCTTCATAACATCATAATTTGTGATGTTATGAAGCCTTGCCATCAGCTTCTCTCTAAGGTACGGGCTGGAAACTCCATGCCAGTTTTTGTTTGATGGTGAAAGGTCAAGTAAAACTGGAGATAAAGTCAAAAATATTTAGTATAATATAGAATAGAATAAATATAGAACTAGATTTTTTCATAATTGTACCTTTTATATGTTTTATTTGCAACCTCTGTTCACATTTTCAACATCCAATTTTACGTCGTTGTTTTTTTAAATAACAAATAGATATTGCCTTATTAGGAAGGTGCATATGTCAGTAAAGCAGGTTCTTGCAGACTCAAGCTTAAATGTCATGCATATGCTTATATATATATATATATGCATATGCTTATATATATATAAGATCACTTATATAAGATAATTCTGTCACGTGTTCAATTCATTCTGGTGCATGTGAGATGAATCCACAGCGCTCCATCCACACTAACTCTGTACCATGTAGCTCCGTCCATAATGAGCTCTGTCAGTAACATTAAAGTGTATTGAACAACAACTTTCCTGGGTCATCAAACCACAACAGAAACACATCATGTCATTCAGGCAGAATGAAAAGTAATCAAAAGCTACCAAGTGCTACATGACTGATCTAAACAATTCATTCTCGTGCTGCTTCACACTTAAATTAGTTAAAGAGAGAGTCTGTGTGTGTTGGCTCCGCCTACACTCTCTCGCCAACACACACAGTGTTCATAAAAAAGTGGGTCACAGATATTTCAAATGGAAATCTTTGTGATTTTAACATGGAAACACAAGTTTCCTGGACAATGTGATGAGTCCATAGGCTTATGTCATGAAAGTAAGCATTTTGGCATGAAAGACAGCTCCGAATACTATAATACCCATGAGCCTCAGCTGCCATTGCCATGGAGAAGATGCCAGTGAGAAGCATGAAATTCCAATTCAAAACATGGCACCTTGTTGCTAAATCAATCCAAAATGTAGCCATAATTAAAAATGAATTAGAATTGTATGTTTTGTGATTGGGTGTAGCCAAAATACAATTTGCATGGAAGTCCTTATTAACTTCTACACTATTTTTTGTATATACACAGGCTTGAAGCTTATTTTAAAAGTTAAGTAATCTGTTGTAATGATGATTTAACTGGAAGAGTTTCAAAGCTGAAGAATTGCTTTGACGGTTAGTCACGTAACACCGTCTGTGGGGAAGGTAAATCAGAAAATCTGTTTATAGGAAAATTAGTCAGAATTTTGTTTTGGGATCCATATCAGCAAAGATGCATTGCTGATTGCCAATGACTCTGTGATTACTTTGCTAATCTCTGACATTTCTGACTTTGGCTCTTTTTTAAATGATCTGATTGCAGTTTTCAAGCATTCAGAAATGAAAATCAGATAAAGAGCCTTTTTCCCCCAGTGCACCTCCCTTATTATATATTATATATAGACATAAAAAGGCAGAGAAAGCATTGAAGTCATATAAGGAACTCATTAGACACTGTACAGTCGGGGTGCTCCTCTAGGACCACCGTGCCATCCTTTCAATAAAGCCCTAAACGGATAAACTAAATCCAGATTGCTGTTTTCAGCTGATAAATGTGATAAATACTGGCCTTGGTCACCAGGGCCAAGCGTGCCTTTGTTTAGAGGATAAAAGAATGAAACTGACACTAAGCCAGCAGGCGTTGTGGCTGACCTCCCTCTCAGCCTGCTGCACTAATGAAGCCACTGCCACAGCAGCTCACTAACAGTGGCTTTTTCCTTTCAGATGAACTATTTTGTAGTGCTTGTTGTTCCACTTTAATTGTTGTACAATTTTCACGGAACAGCATGCAGTTGGTGCTTTAATTACCCAAGGATTTTTCTCATTCTCTATTTTAAGTCTTGATTGCTTGTTCTGTTCTAAAGATGTATGAATACATTATTAAATTACTTTGCGTCGGCTGGTAATTGTGTATGTGTTTGTTTTGGCGTGCCTGTTTGCTTTTCAGCATATGTAGACTAGCAATGCTCTGTGGGGTTTAAAAAATAAATACCAACTCTTCCAAGTAGCTGTGATACTTTCTTAATATAATTCCCTTTATATAAGCATATCCAACAAGGCGTTGCATAATTATCATGCTCCAAAATAAGTAACTTATGTACATGTCAGAACAAATAATTCATACTTTTTAAGGTGTCATCTGACTTGGTAGGTAGGTGTTTTAGCTCGCAAAAAATTTAAACTATTGCCAACATTCAGCAAAATTTTAATATTTTCTATTCCAGCTCATCTAACCCCTACTGGAAAATGAATTAAGTTAATTAAGAAAGGTCACAGCATTGGACATTCAGCCAGACAAAAGTCACAATACCAGTGGGAAATTTCATCTAAAATGATCTTGCCAGTCATATATATGAGATATTTTGATATGACACATGTTCTGCACCATTTGGCTTCAGCACAATGGCTGGTGGTGTACAGTAACAGGGGTCACAGGGTAAATTTGGAACAACCATCCATTTGGACTCATGGAGGATCCAATTTGATTTTGGAGGTCAAAGATCAAGGACTTTTTTTGTCCACAATTCAAGGCTTTATTCGCAAATTGGGACAATATTTCAAACATACAACCCAGATTCCCCAAAAATTGTGACACTGTACAAAACGCTAATGATTTCATATATTTGCACACCAAAAAAGTCATGTTTTCACTGTATTCAACTGCATGTAGATGGCAAGGATTTGCAAATCATTGCATTCTTTTTGTCACAGCATCGCAGCTTCTTCAGACTCTGGGCTGTATTTCTAACAGGATAAAATGATTAAGTGGTGACATTTCATATAAAAAAAAATCAAAGGGAAACCTCTGACATAATAATATTCTGCAAAAAAAAACTTATCTGGCCATTATTCAACACCATAACTCAGGAACAGAAGGGAGACATTTGGTCGGATACTGATTTGGTGACACTAATCTTGCTGGGTTGAAAATGTGTGTGTTTTTAGAATTTGTAGCTTCTTTGCAGCCACATCCATATTGGAAGCATTGGCTTCTCTGATGGCTGCATATAAAAGTCTGGACAGACATGGATGCAAACTGCAACTTGGCAAGTTGGCGGAGACATAAAAACCCAAGGCTGTGACTCCAGTTTGAAATGTCAAGAGGCAACATATCTGTTAAATGTTATTGAGATTTGTTGAGATTCAACGTATCTATGGTTTGCAGGAACATACTGTACAATGCTAACATGGTGGCTGGGTTATATTTTATCAGAATTTAGCTAAATCAGAATTAGCAGCATTGCTTACTTTGGCATCACCCTCTGCTTCCTCCGTCTGGCCTGCAGCAGGCTTGTAGCTTCCCATTCCTCTGTACACGTTAATTCTCTGGGCAATGAGCCCTGTTGGAGGATAGACACCTGTATACAGAACAAAACATGCTGTCAGGGTAAAGACGGAACTTGTAAGAGATTTGAGACTCATCCACAAACAGCATACATTTCATGTTCTTGTTGGAATTTTTGATGCTCTTGGTTAATACTGAGCCAACAGCCTTCAGTGGCCATCTCTACGTGACTTGATGACCCAGCGTAGCCTCACCATATCCTTCTACTTGAGTAAGAGGTACACTCTTACTAGAAATGCTGGTACTTTGTGACCTTTTTTAAAGGCCAGACCCCTTGTTTTCAGTCTTGACACTAAGCTAATATAAGCTAAGTGGCTGCGGCTTAATTTTTGACAACGCATGTGTTCTCTCTTGTAGACATAGGTTTCTGAAATGATAATTTGGCATGCTTAAATCAACTGTTTTTTAGCTAGCTACAGGAATTTATACGTTGTCCTGTTTTAACCTTTGGTTGCATTTTATGTTGCTTTCTTTTTCCTCTCCGGAGGTGATAAAATGTTTTCTTACCTTAGATAAAAGTTAAACACCATTTGATTGATCTTCTCTTTTGCATGCTGCTATAATTTATTGCATATCACCTGCCAAATTTGGACTCAAATAGCATTTGCACTAAGGAATTAGCTGGGATGATATCAACGGTTATGATTCCCATAAGTATGGGAAAGTAGGTGTCGTCGTTATTAGCGAAGGAGGACATGATGACGTACCAGAAGCGATGTTGATTGCAAAATGAGGAAGGTTGGGGTTGTGGATGGGTCCTTACACACAGGTCTTCCACCTGGGAGGCCCCAATTTGCCTTGGTCTTAAAGTAGTAAGTAATGGTTATGTAAGTCATCCTGTATGTCATCCCATCCTGATGTGTGTAAAGTGTAACAGTGACAGTAAAATGTGAGGAAACAACAACACAACCTTCTGGAACTTCCAACTTGTGGAGCAGGACTGTACTTAACCATCGATATTGCCTATTCAATAGTGTGATATTGTCCAAAAAACTTGTACAAGTGAGTGAGAGAAAAAGCAGTTTCTGCTCGGCACGTTGTTTTTGGCCAATAGATCATTGAATTGATTGCAGATGATAATCTGATCAGTGTGCATAGATAGACTGTTGAGCCCTTAATTGCGTAGCCTTGAGATGTTTCACATAATCAACACAGAGATTGCTGTAATACTTAGTAAAACTGCCAGTATGCTTGCAAGCATCTCTATTACTGTGCACACACAGAAAAAAAAATACACTGCACTGTTCTTACATCACCGTGAAAGCAGAAATACGCTTAAGTGATTTACTAGAAACCACTCCAACATATACGATGGATTATCATGTACAAATGCTGTATACATGTCTGTGTGGTCTCCTTGGATACAGGCTTACAGCCCACACAAACAGACCTCCATACAGTCATGCATATGAAGTAAAACACAGTGATAGTATGTTACATAATAATAAAAACCCACCTGGTTGGTCCACATGAGCATCCTCAAACCCACACAGCTGCTCCACCTCCAGGTGGCTGGGGGGGATCTTGCGGTGGACGAAGCTGTGTGGGTATTTCTCCTCTGGACTGTCCAGCTCCTGACCGTCCTCGTACACATGCTTCAGCACCCGACCGCTGTAGGACGATGCCAGCTTGAACCTAACCTGTGGTTTGGAGTTGAAGGTGACGTGTTGTGATGCACAGGCATTTTAAAGACTGTTTAGTGACTAATTTGCAAAGCTTGCAAGTATACGAAAGAAGATTTATAAGTGGAGAAAACTGACAAAAAAGGTACAGATTTTGCAGCATGTCAACATACAAGCAAACATCATGCTTCATTCAGTTTGCAGTTTGACACCAGCTTTGGCTCGTTGTGTGCTATAATTTAAAGCAATATGCCTCCAATGTAAAAGCAACTGCATAAAAAAAAATCATTGAAACAGAAAGCTCGGTAATGACCTCAATATGTCTTTTACTCAGCACATTTACTGTACTTTGAAACCCATGAATTCAAAAGAAAGTGGTGCAATAAAAACTCACCTTTCTGGGCTTTGTGCCTTCATAGCGCTGATTCAGTTTTCTCTGGAGTTCCTCCATGGTGGCTGATTGAGGAGAGGACACCGAGAGACCGTCAGCCTGTCCAAGAAGCTCCTTACCTGGGGCGAATTGACATCAGATGGACACCGTGGTGCCTGGTGTGATGAAGAATGTACTGTCGGACGGATGAAAGAATGGACTGATATACAGCTTGGTTGAAGCACAGGGTACGAGAGCCCGACTGAAGTGCTCCGTGTAAGGAGTGGGAGGATGACTCGATTAGCTGAAGCTCTTTCCGACTGCCCTGCCTCCTGAGTTTGAATGTACCTGCTGTTTTAAGGGACCACCTTTCTAGCTCCCCGTGCTAAATTATTCAAAGCTAGATCGTGTGTACAAAAGGGTGGTTGAGAAACCAGAAGCTCAGTCATCAAATAATTATGATCACCAGAATAGAAGGTAGTTGGAGCCCGTGTGGAGCACTCTGTGTTTGTGTTTGTAAGTGAAAGAAAGAAAGAGAGTGTGAGGCTGTGTGTGTGTGGGAGTCGTTAGATAGTTGTAGGACTGCCTGTCATTGGACTGGAGCCGAGTGCACCAGTGTTAGAAAGTAAACATGACATTTGATGTTTGTTGCTGTCAAACTGAAAACCTTTCCCATCTTCAAAAATATATCTATTATTACTTAGTTTAGAGTTGTACCACACTGAGAAACCATCTTGCTTTTAAAGTGCTGCTTTGTTTTTTTGTATATGCTGCACTTTACTTGCTGTAAGCTATGCACCTTCATTAACCCTTAATTTACGATTTCTTAACCCAAACCATAAACGTTTAAACTTAACCACCCAATCAGGACGTCATCACCGATTGAATGTACTTTATCATTGGTTTTCAGCCTAGTACATATGGGTCAGTAGTGGCCTACGCTGTGATCTGTGTATTAAATGTTGTGTTATATTAATGAAAACTCACTTATAAGTCAATTGTCAGTGTTCTGATATTTGTAGGTTTAGTAGCATTAGGTATTTAATTCAAACCATGTTCTTTTTCCTTAACCAGCTAGTTAAACCTAATGAAAGTGAATCCTATGGCAGCTAACAGGAGACAGCCTTCGGGGCTTTCTGCCAGAAAGGAGATCACAAGAGGATCAAAGGATCATATATCGTGCTAATCCATCTTGTCAGAGTTCGAAACCTTGATTCCATACAATCAGCTTCCTGTGAGGAGTTACTGACTGCAACATGTGTGATCATATGGAGAGGTTCAGCTAAAAAACAACAATGGCAGAAAGTTTTGTGTCTGCCCTACAGAGCTGGTGCCTAATCTTAAAACAGTTTTTAGCTTTTCAACAGCCAAAGAACCGGCCCTCGGCCAGGAAAACTGGTTCCAGAGCGGCAGAATGGTGTGTCTGGCGTCGTCAGGCTAACCAAATCCATGATCCTATCTTAAACTTAACCAAGTAGTTTTGTTGCCTAAACAAGATTTCAGGCAGAAAAGGATTTCTGGCAGAAAGCCCTGAAGGCTAACTTCCCCCTTGTGCATCATTTAAGCACATAGGGGAGCATCATAGTTTAACGCACAGGGTTACTCATTATGATGCCAAGAGGCCCTGACCAAGCGTCCATATATGACGAGACTGGTTGGTGTTTCTGTATACTGAATGTATCTGTGAAGGGGAAGTATTGTTCTGGGTTGATCATAAAACTTCAATGTTTTATAGAGTCTTACTTCATGACTCAGTGGAGTCTGAGTCAGTATCTTTGAAAGTCTAATCTATAGAAATATCTGTTGCAGCATAGATCTCAGGTAAGCCATAAAAAATGAGATTTTCACCCACCTGAGAAGAATTCTCTGGCAGCGAATGCTAAGGGATCTCGTCTAGAATCTTAGAAGATTCAAAGACAAATCAAACCGATTTATATCACAAATGACAGTCCTTTAAACAACACAGACAAAGAAAAAATGAGAAGATGACTTCAGTCTGGAGATTAAACTGAGGTGAACCAAACCTAAACGTATGTATAACTTACAATATCTTGCAAATCCACCCGTTTCTGGATGCTCCCCCAAAAATATTTAATGTTCAATATGACTATACATCATTTCCTCTGATGGCCTTATACTTAGGAAGAAGAACAACACTAGAAAAATATCTTAGCCAAGTTGGAAAGAGTTTGAAAAAATGCAATTTAACACACAGAAGCTATATGTAAGGAAATATACAATTAAACTTCCCCTCCTAATCCTCCAGTGTAAATGCTTGAACTGATGAGTCATACAATTAGTGATTTAGCTCAATTACCATGTGCTAAGAGTTTTCCTGTCGAGTATAATGGCTCCAATTATTGGGTAATTTACATACACTTATTTCTGTATTTAACTTTAAATTACCCACTACATACTGTGACTAATAGGGAGGGCTACCATGCGTTATAAGAATCTTAAAGAATCATGGATTATAAAGATTTTGAGACTGGAAGCTTTAGATTTACTGTTTGTCATTACTTTTTTATATCCACAGAATCATCACATTCAGAATGAAATTTTAAACTAGCGGGAATACTTATACTGCATTTTATTTACCTGTTATTTAATAAAGCCAAAGGATAGAGACAATTCCTGTACATATTTTAGGCCAAAACCAGAGATAACAATTGTGCCCAAAGTAAGAGTGTCTAATAGATAACCACTGACCGTATATTACACCTTGTGGAATAAGTAGTAACCCACTGAACTATTTTATGTCCTTTATACTGTTTTAGCTCCCGGAACTAAACAGTTTTACAAAAATTGGCCACAGGTACCAAAAAGTGGGTGAGATTGGTTATCTATAAATATAATAATTATCTATACTACTACACAATAGAAGGCTCTTTTTTTTAATGCAAAAGCTTCCATTTTACAGTGGGAAACACATGGTCAGCACACTAAGCTGCCATATGCACTTTGATGAAAATGCATGACGAGTAGATTAACAGAAAATACCATATGCCAGCTTTAATTATCACATGTATACATTTGTTTAAAGCTGTAACTGGGGCCATAGTAAATTTGCTTTCTTGATCATTTTTTCCAGATGTAATTTAAGTCATGGTGGTTATATTACATGTTTACCAGGCTTACAAGTTTTAATATTCTACTGTAATTGAAGTGAAAGTTCACTTTCTTAGTCACAGAGTTGTTATTCATGCATCAATTCATCTCACATATCATAACACAGAGGCTTGCCTATATTAAAGAGCAGTGTGTATGTTGGCTATATCCAGTGTTGAGTTTGTCACACTTCAGAAGGATTTATTTGTTGGGTAAAGTAAATATTACAGAAGAGAAAAAAAGTTTTGGATACGTAATTGAAATAGAAAAAAAAAACAAAACACAAATTAGATTATTTTTGCATGATTATTTTTCATTTAACACTAGTTATCTATACTCCAAATAAACAGTCTAATCATCAGCCTTAGATTTTTTCTGTTCAATGTTCACATATAAAAGTATCACTCACATCTCTAATTTGACTCTTTGTCATTTCCAGAATTGGCCTGTCTGACTCATATTAAGCCTAATGTGATATGATCCATGCTGTCAGCATCTTTTTAAGCATCATTTTATCAGCAGCTCGGAGACTAATTTAAGATTTCAATCAGATCTGTGAGTGCCAGCACTGAAGTCTGCACCGCTTCCTCCTGAGTCAATGTCAGGTCACATCCTGGCATCATGTGCGAGACCTCTGTGTGAGCGCCTGTGTGAATATGTATCCATAAATGCATGCATACAGCACTTGAATTATTCCGTTTACAAGTGTTATTATCTATATTTTGAAACTGCTGATGGCAGTGGCAACTTTTTCTGCGTCTTTAAAGAGGCCATTTTATAGAACAAACACTGATCTAACAAATGGATGCCATTAGCCCCGTGCATGTCGAGATCAATCTTACAATTATCCTTACAGATGACTGTTATTAAGCCGAGAGTGAACGGATGGTTTAAAAAGAGAGAGAGAGAGGGACCCTCTCTTGTCTCTTCCCTGACCGAGCGTCGGCTTAATCAGATTGCAGAACAAGCAAAGTACGGTCACCCAAGCGAGAAATTGTTTTGGGTGCATCGCGGTGAAGGAATCGTTTAATGTGCCAGGATTCTCGCTGCTTTCATTTTAAATGATTGCCACTATAAATCTGTCTCTCTGTGTCTCCACATTAACAGTTCATGTATATTCTATCATCCCCATTATCCTCCCTAAATACAATATGAGCTTCATTGCAGGTACAGTGCATGCTCTCTGCTAGCTATAGATCTTCATCTAATCCATTTCCAGTGCTCTGATGCTGCAGATCGAAACAGAGAAATAATAGTTTGGATTTGCACCATGCCGGTTCAGAATGCACTGGGACCCGAGTGCGTAAAGACAGGCCTCATTGAGCCGCAAATTTAAACCCAAATGGAAATATATTCCCCAGGTGGCTCGGTGCAATCTCTATGTGCTAACTGTTGCGGATGAGTAAATTAGAATCGAACTCTATCTTATGCTCCATCCATGAAGCAGGTATGAGCGTGATTAGTGCAGGGTTCTCCGCTCTAAATCTTTTTAATCTACTTCTTGTGCTCCCGGTTGTTTATGCCTCAAACCCTCCACAGCTACTGTACCACGTCCCACCAAACACAGGCATCACTGGATGTTCATTAAAGTAGTCGTTCTGTGTTTGTAGGAGCATGCACGTGTTGATTATTTTCCCCCCTAGGGTCCTAGAGCACCCAAAGGATCAGTGTGTGTCACACCTGGAGGGTGGGAGCCTGGAGGAAGCATGCATCTTTGTCACTTATTTTTCTAATAAACTCTCTGTTGTACTCTCTCTTTTCTCTATGAACTTTGCCTTCTATTTAAAAAACAAGAAGGTGAAACTCTTACTTTGAAAAGACACCTATTTTCTGATGCCCTCCTGAGGGTAAATAGTATTGACCGACTCTCATATCAGCAGCACCTATTTTCAGGCAACAACTGAACAGATCAGTCAGATATACTAGCTCAAATGTCTCCACAGCGGTCATTATCCTGAAAGCTCATGGCAGCCAGATTTTTAGGGAAAGGTGGAATTACTCAGCGTGTCACACAAAGAGCTGCTAACGATGGACTGTCCCCTCAGGTCAGCAGACTTCAGGAGGTGATGATCACTTGTTTTACCATTTTAAGTGGAAAAAACCCTACTATTCTACACCTTCCTTTCCTTTTTTTTTAAACCAATTTCAGCACCAAACTCAGATTACACTTTCTCAAGCAAGAGGGAGGAGGAATATGCGAGGAAGAAGGGGAGGAGGGGAGGAAGACAAAGATGGAAGGAGGTAGAAAGTGAAAGGCTGGAATGAGAGATGGATGGGACTATGCGAGGGGACCAAGGAGAGATAAGAGAGGAGCGATGAAGCTACAGATGAATGTGAAAGACCATATTTGTCTTAAATCATATCTGAAGACACTAATGTCACATCCTCGCCAAAGGTTACGGACAAAAAAAGAGAAACGATCGGCAGCTCAGACAATTTATTAGAGCCGTGCTTCATCTAATTCACGAGTGTCTTTCTCAATATAGTTTTATTACCTCTGTGACGGCTATAACCACATGGAATATGATTATCCATATGTTCCTCAAGGACAGGGCCCAAGTTTTTTTTGCTGTTCATAGATGATGAAATAAGAGGTTAAATGAGAGCTAAACAATGTGAAGGTACAACTTAACTTTGAAGGACAAGTTTTTGTTTTCTTATCTATCTATAATTCAAGGAACGTCTGTGACCCTGTGGAGCGCGTATCTCGCTGACCGTTGGTCGGATCGACCTGAAATTTTGGATACGGGTTGAGCATGGCCCTTAAGCTTAACATTTTCATGCACATCAGTCGTGCGTTTGAACAGAAATATTAACATACACAGCGCCACGGTCTTCAGCTCAGAGTAAAACCGCTGCCTGTCTTTCTTTTTGCGAGTGGAAGTTCTTCTTATTCTTCTTATTTTTACTGTAATACAGTGACTGTGCTCTGTACACAGACAGACATGTTTTTTGGAATGTGGTAGGAAGCCAGAGTACCCGAAGAGAACCCACGCACACACGGGGAGAACATGCAAACTCCACACAGAAGGGCCGCAGGCCGGGATCAAACCAGCAAACCCTCTTGCTGTGAGGCAAGAGTGCTAACCACTACTCCACCGTGTGGCCCCTCTCTTCCATTTGTTAACTGTATTTTTTTATAACTCTGATACAGCACGACTTTAGTTTACAAAGGGCCTTTAAATGATGACAAAGCAGAAACCATCAACACTGTATGAGACTGTCATTTTTAAAAATCTTTTCCACAGCAGCGATGTTTTAAATAGAACTACTAATGCATTTAAACTTCATTATCTTAATTACAGTGTCTATCAAATGATAGATGTTGCGAGTCACAGTCAAGTTAATATTTTATATTTCACTGGGACTGATTTTCAATCTCATTTTAATTAGCTGTATGGTGGTGGTGGTGTTCAGCTCTCATGAAACCTTAAAAACACATGTAGCAGGAGGGATACTGCACAGGCTTCCACCTGTGACCTCCCACCCGAGCAAACTCCAATTTCACCTTCAGAAAAAAATGGAGAAAAAAATGATGCATGACTGTTTTTACCAACTGCAATGCCAGACAAAATCCTAGCAGCAGCAGGGGGATCAGGGCAGGAAACAGCAGATACTCCTACCATGCCTTGTAGAAGTAGCCTACAGTGAGTTAACAAACAATCCTGCAGTCAAATGTTTCAAAAAACAAGTTAAGAACAGAAGTTGAGATAAAGAGTTTAACAGATTAAGGGTGCTATATTCATGAACCCTTGGGGTGAGCTCACAAAAGAGAGTTTTTCCTTTCTCAGTGCATCAGAGGTATGCCAAACACACAGTCATGCCACTAGCATGACTGAAATACATGAAAGGCTCATTTGGTATGTTTTAACAGGAAGCTGAAGGAACAGTGGGGTCATTGTAGCTAATTTGTGCATGGAACACTTTGAACAGATTGCTCTGACAACAGCTCCTACCCCACCTGACAGCTGGAAACAGCATGTGGGCAACACTCACTGAACTACACTGTTCAAAATGTTATTACAAAAACTGTTCCATTCTAATGAATCACTGATAATGATTCAAAGAAAAGAAAATACTGTTAAAGTATTTTCAACAAAAACAAAGATGCAGTTAAAGCCTGAATTTAAATATAGCCAGCAAGGCAATATTTGTCCAACTTAGTGAACAAGTGATACATTGCAAATGATTTCTGTAAGGGCCAAAGATATTCCTGAGTTTTTGCTGGATCGCTGCCTGTTGTCGGCCATCTTGGTTTTTGAGAGATTTACATCGCACTTACTGTGGCGGTGAAGTGGGTGGCAGTGTTTGACATCACAGGTCAACTGTGGTGGCTGATCTGCACCTATAGCACAGGCGGTAACCTCCGGGTCTGACCAATGAAGCAAACCAGGAAGTACCACATTGCATTCTTTCAAAAATCCAACAGGGGTCGCCAACGGCGCTTGCAAAAAACTCCAGTCCTATCTATCTCAGTACAAAATGAAACTACTTCTCACTTGATTTATTATCTCAGAAAAAGTTGTTGCAAGTGGCAAGGTTATGATTCAAGTCTTCTTCAAGACTATGTTAATTGTGTAAATAATGGTCCCATTTAGAAGAAAATACATGATAAAAGCTTATGATTTGAGGCATGGCTACCCTTGATTGACAGGTCACGAACACAGAGAGCTGTCAATCAGGATAGAAGCAAAACAATGCGTATCCACAACACTGTGTACGTGTAAACAGCTGTGGACTTGTTTGGCATGTTTTCCTCTCAGAACTTTGATTCATTTTGAACATTTTGGTTATTTAAAAATGTCTTGATCAGTGTTCGGTTGTACTAAAAGACACTCCAAGGAGTTTGCTGTTCAATAAGTAAGTAAAGTACTTTTTTTTTTTAGCGTTAACAGTTATTTTTAGATACTCCTGTCTTCACGCCTCCCCAGTCCAAATGTGCTCACTAGCTGTTTAAGAACATGGACAGTAACGCCGAACTCAATGCTTCAAACCTGCAATTCAGTGGGTGAAATCACAGTGTGTACATCCATTATTTATATACAGTCCATGCTATAGCATCAGAACTTGTGCATATGTAACAAAACCGCTTTTGAACAGCTGTCCACTGTAGTGATCACAATACATGAAAGGGTTATAGCTCATTGGTGAGGCAGTTCGAACTAGTGAAGAGGAGGACAGGGAGGAAAAGGTTCACTCAGCACCTCAGAACGTCCAGCCTCACACACCCCCATCATGTTAAAGCAGGGACTTGTTCCAAATGACAGATATCCATTTTTTTTCCATATTGACAGGTATTATTTTTACCTCTCTATTCCAAGCTGCTGTGCAGTTGTCGTGTCACAATGTATCAGGCAGACTTGAGTCGGGCAAACCTGTCTTATTAGCATAACAAAGGATGTCGGAGACAAACACATAATCCATCATCGCTGAACCTGGGTATTAAAGTGTCACACTATTTCTGTAGGGCAATTTAGACAATTTTTAGAAGCAATGTAAATGTGACACGACCCTTAAACTACTTTGATAGTTCAAATTTAATCAGGCAATGCATTTAGACAGAGCCGAAAATCTATTTAAATATTTGAAATATTGTTTGATTAAAGAATCAGCCATTCCTCGCAAGACCAAGTATGCACCATGCTAACTAGATATAACGGCTAAATAAACAACTTTAAGATCAATGGAAACTTGACTATTTGATGAAATAACACTCCTACTCCTGCTCTCAGGGATGTATTCCACATGCATTAAGGAACATGAAAAAACCAACAGGGATATTGAGAATTCACCCTTTTTGAGTGATTTATGGGATAACTAACAATTTCGATCCAAACAGCAACCTGAGCTGCAGCTGCTCTAAGTCTTGACATGTTTACAGAAGGGAAGGAAATGAACTGGCAAGGTCAAGTTTGGAGAGGTGAAGCTGATCTTTTTCAGAATCTTTGTCTTTTAATTAAAGGTCAGTGTGTATGTTTTCTTCCGTTTTATAAAAAAAAACAAGCAAAGGAAAGGAAATCGAGACAGCCAAATGCTCGCCATCTTATCGTTTTTTGAGGCCTTGAGGCCCTCAATTCAAGAGGGTCTGGCTGCGCTGCAAAGAGTAAAAACGGCCATGGCAGATGTCACTCGAGAAGAGGGAGTTTACTCTGGAGTGAAAATCAAGTAAACAACCAGTTCTTAAGCCAATATAAACACAGTGGCAGCCCACAGAAAGCTGAAGATTAGAACCAGCACCACCAAAGGCATCGATTGAATGCCGGAGGAGATGTTTGCATTTCTCCATACTTATAATATAACAGAGTCAATAAGTACTTGATGTATTATATTTCTGGAGAAACAACTTCTTTTTGTCGTGATGGATTTTATGTCTATCTGTCTCCAGCTAAACTTTTTATCATGGCAGCTGGTGAGAAAACCCACAGCCATGTGTTGAAGGCACTTGCACAGAGCCCTCATTCTTCATGTTTTTACTAAACTACTCCCACAGAATCTAATTTAGCTTGTTTGATAAACACGGTCGGAGCTTAATATTTTAACTTCCATGTGAGTCATACCGTTTCAAATAGAATGCTTTAAAATCAATGCTGTTTTTTCCGGTTCACAGCAAAAAAAATACATGCCAACATGTAGAAAAAGCCAGTGGGGCATTTTGCATCAGTTTTGAATGTGTCAGAGACAGTGTGTTACTTTCTGCTACCGACATGCACAGTGGCTTTTTCAAGATAAACTCCCATGTTCTCACTAACTGAGCTTCAATAATACTGATTGAGACCATAAAGTTATCATTGTGTTTACTGAGGTAATAAATCAAGTTAGAAGTACAGTCATTTATCTCTTGACTTTCATACAATTGGGCTTCTTTTTGGAAGCAGTAGAGTCGCCCCCTGCTGGCCTTCAGAGGGAAAGCAGGTTTACAGAACCTCCGTATTGGCAACACTTCAGTTGCTTGAATGAATGTCAGATATAAATTAACTTATATAATGAACTCTTCACACTACTTGCAGATCCAGATGCAATAAATTAGTTACCACAACAAGTCTGTATTAAATTTGTTATTGTGCAAATTTTGCAAATAAATTCCCTGAGGTGTCACATTTGTTTTTCCCCTCACTGTTCCCCCAGTCTCTTCCCCATCCAGCATTATAATTGGTCTAATCATGGTGAAGATGACAGCCTGTGGCTGGGGCTCTGTGCTCTGTTTATTCAGTCTCACGCAGCACTTGAACCTGTCATAGATTTCCATTATTCATCATAGGGAGAACTGATAGTGCTCTCCCTGCAGGACCCTCTTCAGATATCGCTTTTCAACGTTTGTTCGCTGCCAAAGAACAACTACACACAATTACGGTTTATTCTTTTCATTTTAAGAAAAAAATATCTAATATCAATTAAATACAGCAAGTGCATGGGAAGTAATTTTATTTTTTGTGCATTTTTAAACTAAATGTACTCTGTTTAAGTCAAATTCACTGCACGAGAAGAAAACATATTCTGAATATTCTTCTCCTCCCAGCTGTGTTTACTTCCCATTCGTTATAGGATCCAAAATAATCCACTGATGACCTTTACAGGGATATCACTGCACATTTATAATAACATGAGCATGCACAATGGGATTACGCCAGAGAAATGACAAAACAACAAGCATAACCTCATATTTATTATAGCAGGGACTGCTGAATCTTATCGCTGCCTGTTATTTATCCTCCTCTGGAAATCTTACTTCACCTTCATAATCTTCCACCCAAAATACACAAATACAGATGTGAAAAGAATCGAAACATGCAGGATATATTTGTTATCTAAAATTAAATTTATTAGATGAATTGTTTTGTGATTCCTGTATGCCGATGATTGAAACTATAAGCATGAGACTTTTCTCAATCCTTGACACATTGGAGAATAAGCAGAGAGAGAGAAACACTGCTGGGGCTGGTAAGCCTCTGAACCATGATGCTTCACTGGTTAGAAGAGCGACAAAGCAGTGATGCAAACAGTTTGCTCTTTTTATACTCCCTGTCTAACTAAGTCTTTTGGTATCTGTGTGTATGTGTGCATGTCTTGTATCTGTCCTTTTTCCTGTTCTTGTAGCCAGTGTTTTTTATTTCATTTCCTGCAAAACAAAAAGCCGCTTACCATCTCTTGGTTGGCTCTGTTGTCTGCTTGCACATTCTGTCTACTTAGCCTGTCCATCTCCTCCTGAATCCTGTACATAAGCCCAAAACAAGAGATGTCACCACACAAGCACAAATACACACACACAAAAGACCATCTGAATAAAATAACACAAAAAGACCTGTAACAATGGAACCAACAGCTGAATTGAAGCAGGTTGCACCAAAAAGAAACTAGTGCAGAATGTTAAAAAGCTACTGCCTGTCTGCTGAAAGCACACTGGGAAATAAAAGAATTAAAACAATGAATCATCATATCGCAAATAATAGCTCACTACTACATTTTAACAATGCTACTGCCAACATACACTACATGTAGAAGGTGTTATGTGCTACAGAACAGCAAAACATAACATTAGGCTTGAATTTACAACATCTCGCTCTACAAATCAGCGGCTACTTTATCAGCTAGCAAGATGTGGAAGTGCGTTCTTCTGCTGCTGTAGCCTGTCTGCTTCCAGGTTGGACGTGTTGTGTGTTCAGAGATGTCTTCTGGATACCTCGGTTATAACGAGTGGTTACTTGAGTTACTGTTGACTTTCTATCATCTCAAACCAGTCTGGCCATTCTCTTGTGACCTCCCTGCATCAACAAAGCATTTTGGCCTGGAGAACTGCCGCTAACTGGATGTTTTCTCTGTAAATCCTAGAAATGGTTGTGTGTGAAAATCCCAGTAGATCAGGGTGGCACCAACAACCAAGCCCCATTGAAAGTCACTTAAATCCCCTTTTCATCTTCAGCAGGTCGTCTTCACCTTCATGCCTAAATGCATTGAGTTGCTGCAATGTGATTGGCTGATTAGGTATTTGCATTAACGAGCAGTAGAACAGGGTTACATTACAGAGTGTCCGGTGAGTGTAGTTCAATGTGGGTGGCTTAGTCCATCTTGGCTGTACCTGAGTCCTCTTAACTCCAGGCCAATCCAAACATGGACGAAATGGTGAAGCCTACAAGAACCGGCCTGCAAACTTCCTTTGTCCAAAATAGGTATATGAGGATGGACTCACTTCTTGAGTCAGTCTCAAGTGGCCATTGGAGGAACTGTAGTTTTTTGCAATTCTGTGTTGGTTTAATTTCTTGCTCTTTTGGCCACTGCTATAATATTTATATAACTCACCAATATCAACATACAAACACTGGGTTCGACCAACCATTAATGATACCCAGGCTGTTACCTTGACTGTGCCTGTGTTTGGAACTGAAGATGTAAGTTGGAACCGACGCCTGCTTCTTTCTTTAACTCATCATGCACACTATAGCTGAAGCAAACGTGTTTATCATCTTTCCTGTACACGGATGACTTTTGACAAAACAGAGCTGAACGCCGTCATATAACACCATACTAGATGATGTTGTCTCTCAGCTCTTTTCCTCTCCACACCTCCTCCACCCTGACCTCCATTTCTGCTCTCCTCCCCCCTCAGTCACCGATGTTTCTCTCTTCTCCTGCCTATAAACCTAACGTGCCTGTCACACCATCACATCTCCTCCTTCTCCTCCCTTTCTTACTCACTCTGCTTTTTGTCATCTCACTAACACGCAACCATGCTGCCTTCTTTTGACTCAAACATCCGATTTATGTGCTATCCTGGGTCTTTTCTTACTGAGCCGGGGCTTCCTGAGGCCCAGGCTGAGTATTGCACCAACCCCTCTCCCACACAAGTAGCTTCAATTACACATGGTTGTCTACATGATTACCGAGCACAGATAGAGTATGACACAAAGTCATAGTGACAGAACACGTAGCGCGGGGGGGAAGCAGCGGAGTGTGGGGGAAGTGAAGGTAGGGAGAATATAAGGCAGGAGGAGATGGAGGACAGACCAAGAGAGAAATATTTGTCCTGAGGTCAGATCTGTTCTTATAAAACAAATCATCATAATCTACAGTTTGACAGTTGGCTTTTCTAATTGATGAGATTTCTGTCTCCGAAACTGTGTGGACATGCACTCTAATCAGACAGAGGCAATATTCTGATTATTGCAGCCGTCAAATATCACCTTAACTTGATTATTTCATTTGCATTAATGGCTTATTCAGAGTATATTGTTTCTGTCAATTACAGGCACAACAAAAGACTGTCAGGGTATGTGGGCTGTGCTGGACAGCATGTGCCTTGTGATGTAAAGGTAAAAGAAAGCAGCAGGAGTCATACTTGATTTTCAATATAATTTGGCCCATTTTCTCCTCAATAAATAGCACACTCCTTAAGTACCATGACCAGCACCAAGGGAAGCTCTTAACTTAATAGACCCTTCAACAGTCAGGCTGCAAATGTACAGCTACTGTACACAGAGTACCAGTTTTTAGAGAGAGAACAGCATGCATTGTTCTGCTGGAATTAAAACTATACATACAAATTCAAGTGAACAACTTGACATTATGTCATCATTAGATAAAGATGCAGTATTTTGTTTTCAATCATTCATTATCCTTAACCCCTTATCCGAACCTGTGTCACAGGGACTGGAGCCGATCCCAGCTGACATGGGACACCCTGGACAGGACGCCAGTCTATCACAGGGCTGACACACATAGAGACAGACAACCACTCACACTCTCATTCACCCCTATGGGCAGTTTAGAGTCACCAATTAAACCTAAGCTGCATGTTGTTGAACTGTGGGAGGCCAGAGTAACCCGGAGAGAACCCACGCACACACGGGGAGAACATGCAAACTCCACACAGAAGGGCAGAGTCGAACCGGCGACCACTACAACCACTACACCACCGTGTGGCCCAGTATTTTTTTGGTTTGGTTTTTAAATTCTAAAATGGCTTTTATTGCTGGAAATCTTTGTATTTATTTCTCTAAAATAACATTTTCAAGTAGAATACAAATTTTGGACATAATATGGGATCTATTTCACAAAGGATACATAGAGGTAATTGCAGCTCCCTGAACACAATATTGGCTTATATCACAATTTGGCAACAGTCTGTAATTTGAACAGTAGGTGTCTCAATTCATTTGCTGTGTTAAGTTAATAGGTGGTTGCGTGAAGCAACAGGAGAAATAGCCAAATTCAGAGATATAATGACAAAATAAAAGGTACATGAGTGATTGGAGACTGTCCTCCCCATAGACCACGTGATGAGATATACAGAGCGATAAAGTTTGTGGAGAACACAATACTTCTCAGGAGACTACTATTTATGTCCTGTGTAAAAAACAAAAGTCAGTGTTGACTTGTATTAACTTAAATACATTGGTAAAGTCACATACCTGTTTGGTCACATGGGTTGTAGGTCTTGCTGGCCTACTGACATGGGACGAAAAGTCCAACACATGTTACAGAGTCCATGGGTGAACTTGACTGGAAAAAAGGTGGAGGCAGTACAGATTCCAGTTAGGTTTTGGTTCAGGCACAGACTGTGGTTACAGGGTTTCAGAGCTGCTGATGGAAAGAGGAAACAGTTGAGAGAGTCAGCAAGTAATGTCAGGTGACTGCAGGTCAGGAGGAAGTGTTTGGATGTGACAGTCAGGTGAGCAGGTAGAAAAGTCCAGTGACACCTGGTGGATGGAAGGAGAATGGCTATAATGGTAAGGAAATGCACTGGTGAAAACAGAGGTGACTGAAGGAAGGAGAGAAGGGAACATAAGACAAAACAGGACTAAGGTGAAGGCTCAGAGCCACCCACCAAAACAATCTGGATCTCCCACTGATGATCATGCAGAAGAAAAAAAAATAGTTTCAATCTGATTATGGCATTAACGCCAGAGAGACGGAATAAAGATTAATGAGTGACTCCCTCTAGCACCTGTCATCCACAACAGCTAGCAGTCTATACTGACAGCCTTTCATTTACCTTGATGACTCTCTTTACAGCCGTCTGAAGTCTGCAGGTATCTGTCCCATCTGCACTCAGTAATTGGAGTGATGATGTCACTATCAAGCCCACGGCAGATCTGTATGTTGTACAACCAGCACAAAACTGTCAACCCATTAAAAAAGCATTTGTGGATCATATAAAAAATATATTCTGAAAATGTATGTAACAAGGTTAGGATTAATATATGTCGAATTTAAAGTCTCCTCAATGTTTTAGCAGACGTTACATAAAATGTATCTGTGCTCCTGTGCCTTTGTGCCACTGGTGGTGCACCTGTGCATTTCTCCCAAACCTTTCCATTACAAATGGGGACTTGCTGGAGCCAGATGTGGATCAGGAGGCCATGCATGGCGAGCCAAGCCAGCCTGAGGACCAGGCCACACCAGGAGGTGATTTATGAAACAGACGGGCAGGTTTGTGCTCCTGGTGCTGCCAGGACTTTCAAAGGCAGCACTGAACGTTTTTTGTACATTGTTTGTGTTCCTGAAATAATTGCTCTTGTTTGATGAATAAGTTTTACTTCCCTTTCATCATTTCTCTCCTGTCGAACCACTCACTCCACTCTCTCTGTCCCTGTCTTCTCAAGAATTAACCGCAGAACAAAAAAACAACACTTAAATGGAGAATGATAGAGCGGGGGGAAACACAAATCAGCCTTGAGAGAATCCCTTATAGGTATGTAACATGTCTATTTTCTTTTATATAAAATACATTTAGACATGTTTTTACAGCACTATGAATGAGCACGGAAGTATAAAGTTATATATCTCTTTCACTCGCTTCCAAAACATGTGGACACACTAGCCAGATCGAGATCTTATCAACACAAGGTTGTGGTGCTCATGAAAATACTACCACTACATAAACTATGCTGTTGTGTGTGTCTGCGTGAATATTACCTCTTTTCTTCTTCTGTGAGAAGGTCTGCTAGTTGAACACAACCGCAAAGCAGCTCCAGCAGCAGCCCAGCATGAGATCTAGATCCACGTTGGTCCAAAAACGGGTATAAAAGAATCGAATGAGGGTCCCTTCACACTATAAAGATCAATTTGACATACTGGAAAAAAGCCTCCACTGAATAATGAGGTTATTAAACTGGTGATAGCACTCTGTAGATCTGGAAAACCTTTTGAACAACCACTATTTTTCTGTGACTCTCCCCAATATATTTTCTGTTTGTCTCATGAGCAGCCTGGCCTTGAAACTGTGATAAGCTTTACGTTCTGATCGCATCTGGATGCTTATTTCATCCAAACTATTCCCAAGATATGTTCCCGTATATCAGACAGAGAGAGAGACCAAAGGTGATGGATTATGCCATTATCCAGAAACAGGTTTCTGTACCAAAATTTGTCATTTTCCTGACCTCGGCTTCTAAAATGAATAGTACCCTTAACTTGCCATGTCACCAAACTTTTTTACTACTATCCTGTTCAAATACCCCACAGGAATGATAATCCATGTAGAGGAAGATTTGAATTTCAGGTAAATCATTCAGTATGTAGTACTGGATGCAGAACAGCACATTGCACTGGGATCAAGACAAAGGAATTTCGATGGAATAAAACCAAATTTGCATGCAGAAAAATCACTCTTCCAAACTCTTAAATTACCTCATGTTTTGAATTAATTCCTATGGGACAAACTGCGTTTATACTCCATCTGTCCTGGAAGTCATAGCTAACTTTATGTACACTGATTGGCATCTTGTTTTCGGAAAAACAACAGAAAAAAATCTTGCTCAAGCAGCTGTAATTAAATGAAAATACTGCCCTATAGAGGCACTTTTACACCCCAGAAAACAAAGAGCTTTTCCTGTTACACAGCGGTCTAATTTTAGCCCGGGCACCTATAACAACTTAGATTCTCTTTAAAGGGCTAATCAGGGTTAAACAGCTGCGGGGATGTGATCATGTTCTGGCAGGAAAAGAGCAGATAAAGATGTTCAAGGACAGTTGTTTTGAACAGCACTATTTGAGGTTATTGATTTTCTTCCCCACCTTGCAGGTGCTCATTTGAATGACCTTGCTGTGCAACATCCAAGCAGGGCATCAGCAAGCAGATTCCCATGTATCTTAATAACTGGTTAAACAATAAAACTATCTGTCCTCTCTCAGTGTAAAATGATGTTAATTAATGTCTTTGCAATGCTCCTTTTAAAAGTTCAGTGACATCACTAACAGATAAGCTCCGCCTCACTAATATGTAAATATAAATGTTAGATGTTATATAGTGGTAAGAAAAGATTAAGCTTTATTAATTTTCCTTTTATCATCCCTTTCTCTCGTCTTTATCTAATTCCTTGACCTTTCCTCACCTCTATTCTTATTCTTAGCACACCGTCTGTGGATATCTCTCTCAGCTCGCCATTACTATGGCAAGTGAGGAGAAAAGGTGGTGTCTTCGTAATAAATTACAGCATGGGACATTTCACGGAAGCGTTAGTGTAAAATGCCTTGCAGTACTGGGGCAAAATCCATATTTCTGGCATGGTTGTCTCCAGTGGAAAATAGACTGCAAACCCTTCGGTGCCACATTGTCTCCATTCAGATACATTTGTCATGCACAGTGCAGCAGGTAATGTGGTCTTTGGAAGGTCAGACAAATCAATGTGTGTGTTTATATGTACATTTTAAGTCCATTTTGGTAGGTTTTAGCTAAAAAATATGGGTAGTAAAACTCAAATTTTAAATAAAAACATGAATGCAACACCTGAAAGTGGTGCTCAAAGCAGGGGTAGGGAATGGGAATGGGTGCCATTTTAGAAGGATAGTGATGCTGCTACAGTAGCTGTCATTATGTGTCACCAGTTTAGTCATCTGTCAATCGTTTAGCATCGGAATTGCATGACAGCTTGCCACCCTGTACGGTCACTGATGTTGGTGCCCATCTGGTGTTGCAGACCGGGCTTGTTCCCAACTCGACAGATACGGACACTTTGTCACGGCCCTCAACGTCTGATACGGGCACAAGGCACCCTTTAGTGTCTGAATGAGAGGGTTCGTCTCTGCCTGTAGTCAAAAAACAGACAGGGGACAGTTAGTTAGTTTTGTCATATCAACAAGAACTGGTGTGTCTCGCCAAGACACAATAAACACGGCAAGTGAAGTGCAAACCAGTTCAGATCCCAGTTGTTTAAAGGTACTAAACCAGAACTAACCACAAGTTAGCTAGTCAGCTAGACAAAAATCTTACCTTTAGAATAAAGCCCAGGCGTGATGAGAAGGAAAAACTTAAAGACATGAAAAAAAAAATCACCCCATGGTCCATTTAATGGATTACCAAGTACTGTAATTATCATCAGGAAGCAGAGGAAATGAGCACATCAGTGCTTTAAATACACTAATTTGCCACCTTCCTGTCTGTCAGGAGTGAGATCTGAGGAGCTCCGTACACTATGGCTGTCATTTGTTTCTCCTGCATTTGATTTCACACTGCCTCTCTGCCTCTCTGCCTCTCTCCTTGTCTTCTTCCCTTGTGATCCTCGCCTGCTCATTCCCTTTTACACAATGTTCCACCAGATGTCTACTTTGAAATGTCAACTTTTCCTCCCCTTTCAGATTGTCAATGAAACTCTGCTGAGCCCCCCCCCCTCCAATCTTCTCTCATCTCTCTTTTACATAAATATTTGTCTGTCAGTCTTTGTCTCTATCTGCTTCTGTCTTGCTATTTTTATCTTGCTCTTTCTTCCTGTCTATTCTTTTGCTCTCCACCGTCGCTCTTTCTGTCCTTTACTTCCTCGCACCGCTCTCAGCTGTACTAATGAACAGATGACTGATGTAGGTGTTGGCTGGGAGATGGAGCCTGTCATTTATTTTCCGGTTTCCTGCCAGGCTAGCCCGGGGCCAGACTCACCTCAACCACGGACGATAACCATGAGAGCTTTTAGTCGATGCTGAAATGGGACACACGCATGCGATACCATGGACAGCATCCATATGTACGCAGGAAGGGACGGCACATGACTGCTGCTGCCTTGCTGTTGCAGCTGTCAGGCTGATATTTGCTTCTGTCCCAGGGAGTGGGAGTCAAAACAATACCCTGTAATTGAATCCCTGCTGCCACATTGTACCTCACTGTCTCTCTCTCATTGTGGCAACAATCTTTCACAGTCAATCTCTCTTGTCTTTCTACACGTCTCTTAACATGGCCCTGGGTCCCTCTCCATTTCCTGCAAGTGTAGGGTGAAATTATTTAAATCTCGGTGTCCGTTTCTTTGCCCGTGATCATGCAAAGCACTTGTGTCAACACATTTGTACAAAATACACATTTCCTTGCGTGCACACACAGCGTCTTGCATATGTGTGTGTCCTCTGCACGCTGAATGACACCTCAACCAGTCGTCTCCTCCATGCCTCATCGCTCTTCATTGTTTTCCTATTCGTTTGACTGACATGTCATCCTCAAAAGATGTTTGCATCGCCTAGGCACTCTAGATTGGACACGCTTGTGCGATCCCAGCCCGGGCCTGTGTTTGAAGACAGACAGGCAGTTTTGGTTCTGGTTTATTTATAGGCTCCCCACACTTGTTCACACTCTGGAGACTGTGTTTTGATTAGATGTCTCACACAGGGAGATCAGGGCCTCAGTAGTTACACATTATCTGCAGTATTTGTTTTAATGTTAGCAGAGTAGTGAGGTGAAACAAATCAGGATGTGTTTGATTGTTTCTGGAAAGTTTTTATCATAGGGGGGGGCAGTCCGAACGTTACTGGGTGTGCAATAAAATCAAAAGCAACAATCAGAGCTCATGATTTGCAAATAGGTCACTTTAAATAAAGACATAGACAGGCCAGGAAGGACATCTTCTTCATCAGCATCACTCACTTTAAAATGAAAATCTTTAAGAGGAAAAATAATCCAGGTCATTCCCTGGATGCTGAAAGGCACGGCTAATTATATTAAAGGGCTTGGGTGTCGACTCAAATAGATATTTCCAGGGAATAAAGCCCATGTTATTATTTTTATTAGGTTTTAAGGCACTCTATTAGCAAATCTGAAGATTTCCATCTCTTGAGATTATAGAGAAAGTAAGGATGGTACAGACATTCATGATCCCCAGGGGATGAATCCTAATGACTCTGGTGATTCCCCGACTTTTCCTTTATTGCTGCCATGCCAATTTTGGTTCTGAGTAAAATTTCAATAGAAAAGATGGCGGTGAAATTTACTACAAACAGTCAGTATTTAGTTCAACACTTTTATTTACAACTTAACAACTGCAGAGCTAATGACATTCCCATCAGCCTCAAGTGTACTCTGTGTTTGGTGCTAATTAGGCTCGGGCTGTAGCTGTCATACCTTCCTGACATTTCATCAGGGTATTTGGTTGTGACAGTATTGGCAAAACCCCTGCCGGTTCAAATTTCCTCACAGTTAAAGACTTTTTACCAAGAGCCGAATAATCTGCAGGTGTCCTCGAGTCCATAACAAACGTACCAGATGATTAAAACTCGTAGCAACACAATGAAAGCAGTTTCACCTTGAACATTTAAGTTTTTCAAAAGCTGCTCGGCAGACGCAGGATGACCACAGAGAGGCTGCTCACTGAGGTGCAGCTAAATTTGGCTCAGCTTGTTAGTCTGATCCAGACATTCGGTCTGTTTTTAACCACAGAGATTTCCTCTTCTCAAACAAATGGGCCCAGTAATTTAAACCAGTAAAAACACAGAATAATGCAGTTTCACATGAAAAAATCTGTGTTTCTCTGATGTTGTTTGGCATGCTGGTGGAGGGGCTGGAGCTCTCACTGAAATTCTTTATCCAGTTAAAAGTGAAAGATAAAAAGTGGCTTACACTGGATGAAATATACATTTATGATAACTTTTTATGGCAATCACAACAGTGATGGGTGTGAAGATTGTTGGAAACATGTGTAATAATTTAAACGCACATCCTACACAATATATAACATAGGTCTAGACTTGGATATTTTAATGAAGGAATATTTTAAAGAACAAAATATATCATTTTGATCCTTTTGATGCAGGTTGGATGATTTAAGGGGAGAGGAGAGTGAAGGATGTGGACAGGCACACAAGAGCAGTAACCCACCAACCTGTGAGGAAAAATTCTCTGGTCATATCTCTAAGTGACAACTGTGACAAGCACACACACACACACAC
>CAFUXE010000253.1:338112-359585 GCA_903364295.1 Serranus cabrilla
CACACACACACACACACATGAACACATGTGTTATCATTTTCGAGGATTAATCAGCTTATGAGTATGTAGGTGGTGAGAAGAAAACTCAACCACATGAGATAAGCAGGCGAATGTTTTAGCTTGAGCCAGTAGGCAGGTGTAATGTAATTCAATGACAGGTTTTCAAACCGTTTGAGAGATGCTGTTCCAATTATATTCTGTACATGATTCTGCAGAGATTGAATATCATTGAAGGATATTTTAAAATTAAGCAGATTAATGATGACGCACACACACGCACACACCTGTCACGGAAGAGGAGCTTCTGACATTCAGTTTATTGTTGGAAGTCTTTGAATTAAGCCATGGTCCATCTGTCATGTGTGTTTGTTTGTGTGTGTGTGTGCGTGTGTGTGTGTTTGTTTGTTTTAATGAGCTCCACAAGAACTACGTGTTGGTTTGATGTTTTATTCTGAAATCTAGTGCATTTGGCACCATGCACATTATTCTTTTTGTGTGTTTGTATGTGTGTATCTGCATATCTGTGTTTGTGTGGAAACATGCATAGGCTCTATATTTGTTGCTAATTGATTTTTTGGATGTTCTGGACACGGAAGCCAATTGACTAATGTTCCAGTTATAGTCCCAGAGGAAATTCAAATGAACAAACAAAGACCTTATTTTGAAAAACGCAGAGCAGAAGACAGGCTGCAGGTGGATCTCATGGTAATTCGCAGGAAATCATTAAAGAAGCAGCGAATCTGGAAACATCTGCAAATAAAAAGCAATTGTGGGATGTGCCACTTGTACACGGACCGTCAACACTGGGCAACAGAACAGAACGTGGTTAAATTAGTCGATAATTAAAGGATACTTTCACCACAGTGAGGGGAAGATATTTAGCCAATTTGCAGAACAATCCCATACCTGACAGCTGGCAGTGCTGGAGATGTGTCGAGTGGGAAATAGATGACTCATCAGACGATGGTACTGTTCTTTACTGCTCGTGGGTTCAGGTTTGCATCCTGCACATCTATGGACTGATTTCTGAACGGGCCTACATGGCACGCAGCAGAGGCCCTAAGGATCAAAAGGCCCTTATAAGTAAGAGTCTGTGTGTGACGTGACTGCTATTAAGATTTGTCATTGCACAGTAAAATGCCAAAAAGAGCTTCTAGCAAACTAAAGGAATGACCTAAACATTTACTTTGAAGTTGTCACAAGAAAGAAGCCATCGTGACACCTTAAAAAGCGAGTGTTTATCCCCTCAGGTTTCCTGTTGGACATTTAGAACCACTGCTGACAATATTGGGCCTCCGAGCTTACAGGGAGCAATAAAAGGGATTATTTTGAAAAAACACAGAACAAGAAGCCTGCAGCTGGATCAAATGTGATTCTTAGAAAATCTTTGAAGAAGCAGTGAGTTCGGTTTCATCACTCTGTGTGAATATTTGATTAGTAGCAAATATAAAGCAATGGCTGGACATTGACAAGCATTCTTAAATGTGTTGATAATGAGAGGGTACTAAAACTGTGGCATCATGAATGAAACATTAGGTTTGCGGTTGAATGAAGAGACTGACATATTAACATTGATGTCGGACACATCCGCAGCCATTAATCACAACATGGAAACAGGACTATTACTGGAACAGTCCACCCATCATAATTGGAGTGATGCCTGATTATTGGCCATAATCTGATTATTATGTGCATGTAAACATAGCAGTTGTCTAGTTCCACTTCCCCTCATTCATTTTACAATGCATGCCGTATGTAATTAGATCTTCAAAATTGGCCTGAAATTAAGTCATGCACCAGATAACAATAAGGCTCAAACACATACAAGAGTGAGCCACAAGCAGAGACAACCGCAGCTAAATGATGAGGTCAATGTAGATATTACTAAGGAGTTATTTTATAGCCACTACAAGCTGATATAAAAAATTAATCTGAAACCCCCAAATCAAAATCAAAATAAGGAAAATTTGCTGTAATATAGAAAGGTTAATATAACTCTTGTTTCCAGTACAGACCCTGAAATTCTGTAGCTTAAACTTAGATGTGACGTGTTTCTTTAATGAGGTCAAAGTTAATGCACAAATATTTTCTCATCCGACTCCCCCACCAGAAAGTTAAGTATATTTAATAGGGCTGCATATTATTGGAATGTTGTGTCAAAATCAAAATATGGACTCATACAATATCCATATCACAGGAGGAGGAGAATGTATTTTAAGGCAAAATATGTGTCAAAATACCATTCTGAATTTAGTATTTCGGTGCCACAAGATCTAAAAAGATAATTGTTTGGTTTTGCTTTTTAGCAAAAAATCTCACCATGACCATTTTAATATATATTTTCCATGAAAGTGAGAACAAAAACTGAAAATGAAATGATAATTCCTTCCAATATTGTAGAGCATAACCCAGTTGTCAATGTGCAGTGCAAGAAAAAGAGACAATTAACATGACTTCGTAAAGAGTGACAGTTGTTTCAGACCCAGATGGAGACAGCAGTCAAAAATCAAAAAGGGTCTTTAGTTGAAAAAACTGGAAGCAGTCCTACAGAAAAACAAACTTCTCTAGAGCAAGATAAACAGAGAGCACGAGAAACGGGGTGACACAGTGTCAACTCAAACACAAGCCCTGAGAAAAAGAAACTCAGGCTTTAAATGCAAGGCTTTAACGAGACTGGACTCAGATGTTGCAGGGACTTTCTCTCCGTCCTCTGAGCTGCTGGTTTGCGTCACTCTCTGCTGCCGCTGCCTGTTCTGGCTGACCCATGACAGGAAGCCCAAGAGATGGCGTTTTGTTGACATCATGAGCGAAGGAGTGCTGTGTGTTCAGACACTTTTAAGAAGTAGTTTCAGACATAAACCCCCTCAAAAATAGCATTGCTGTGTGTGGAGTAAACAAACTGGATGCAATGTGTTAGATTCAGCTTTAGAGGTGGAATAGGTGTATTTATGAACTGAACAGAATGAGCCTATCTGAGTCTCAGAGGGTGGTATCAATCCTCTCATCTTACGCTCAGCACGACAGTGAATGTCTCCCAAAATGCTAACCTTGTCCTTACTGGTTCTTCAACTGACAGTGTGGAAAAAACCTCAAAAGGATGTTTTCTTGCATGTAACACAAATAGCTTAATATAAGACAAAAGAAAATCTCCCACATATTTTGACCATAAATAGGTTTTTCTTTGATGGATGGATACATTTACACTGACACATGCTGATTTTTAATCCTGAGTAGCATACAATGTGAATGACAGAATGACAATGAGTTGTTTCTGTCATATGGGCCACTTATTTGCATACATCACCAAAACAATTCACTCATATTTTCAGTGTGATCATGTGTGTAACCAATTACATGAACGTGTGTTGGAGGCTATTATAGTCTGACAGGCTTTGCTAGTTTAATCATCAGTGTTCTGCAGCTCATATGTTTGTGGTTAAGATGATAAATGTCTCTGGACCACATGTGAAGCATGGGAGGAATGAGGGGAGGGGGGATGGATGGAGCGAGGGAGAGAGGGAGTGAGTGAAGGAGAAGGATAGACGATAGAGAAGATGAATTCCAAAGACTTTGCATCATTCATTCTCACACTCACTCTCTTTTTCTCTCCGCACCATTGCAACTGCCTTCACAGCACACACCTACACATTTTCCACACCTACTAGGGCACTGCAGACTTTTGACATGTAGTAATCACATACACACACACACACACACGCACACACACACACACNACACACACACACACATAAATTTTTGAGGCACCAGATGAAAGAACACCTACATCAATGGCAGGACTGTGGAAGCGTGTGTGTCGTAGAGATAAAAGCATTATGCAACACATGCGAGCCTGCAAGGGCGTCCCACCCGTGGGGGATGTGTATGATGCGACACCCTCAGTTATTCAGAAAACATAATTTCACCCCCACACACACACACACATTTTTCCCGAGGCAGATTGATGAAATAGAGTTCGTCATACATGAAAACCTATTGGTCAAGTTAGATGGATTAAACGGCCTTTACACCCCAAAACAGCTTTTTCACGAACCAACCAGATCAAGAAAGAATCAAGACTAAACGTTATAAAATGCTGCTTAGTTCCAGTTCTTTATTATAATTGGCTTTGCCCAATCCAGTATCACTCTGAATCTGAGAGAAACCCTTTGGCATTAGCTGTTCTAGCTAATGTTGCCCCGCAGTTGATATGATGCAGGTAGCTCAGCAATGTTGTTAACTTTTACTGCTGTGATTTAATTTCAGATGGACAAATATAAATGAGTGTCCTGGTTGCACAGTTATAAGTAAATAAATGTATGTAAATGCCAAAGTGAAGTATTTATGAGGGCAACGTGACTACTGTAAGTTATGTAAAAAACGTAAATTGCTTAAAAAAATGATTTACTTTTGTTTTCACACAGGACATGAACCCATGCCATTCATTTTCATTGGCTATGTGATGACTGGAACAGGGGCAGAAAGCGAGAGGGCTGCTGTTCTCGTGTCCCACCCATAGGACCATCACTTTTAAAATCGATGCCACCCTGTAACAACCCTTCATTTTATGTCTACACACACACGTAATATGGACAGACATGAAGAAGAAGGCATGCAGTAAAGAGAAACTAATGTGACAGTGCTGATAGACAGAAATGGCCTGTAGGTGTTTCCTGGGATGATGGGCAGAAAGAGAATTATTGGCTAAGACTACATCATGATGTAACTAACAGATAATGTTGACTAAAAATGAGCAAAGAAGTGAAAAAAGCGGAGGTTAAATGAAATAAGAAGAATGTATAATAAAGACGTTTACTGTTTTTATCAGGGAAATAAATCACATGATGTTATGCTTGTCGAATAAGTAAGATGCCACTATTCACAGCGTGTGTAACGGCAGCATGCAGGTTGACTGACAGTTGTTTTTAAACCTTCATTTATCCAAGTCAATGCAGCACATTTGACCTTTTCCAGCGAGCAGTCTTGCACTGTTGCCCACTGACTGTACAGAGATATTACAGGATACAAGCCCCAGAGCTTAAAGTGAAGCATCATTCTGTCAGAGCCGCATGTCATCTACCCTCCTATGTCACATCAGCCAGCAGTAAATAGAGTGGATAATGAGAAGTAAATCTCCGGGGACAACGTTAGGTCTTGCTGCAATGACAGTTCCCACTCTGTGTGCTGTGTTATGTGGAGCAAATAAATACTTTTTGCATCAGTTTGAATAATTTTCTCAGTTTATGTTGTGTTCTTTTCCCTATGCGAAATGTGAAAAATACATTAAATATGGAAATAATTATGGCCACAAATCCAAAATACTGCCATGCAAGCCATTGCAACATTTCTGTACAATGAAGCATTCTTTTGCAGTAAAGGTATACTATACAAGACACTTTTATGCAGCTCGCCCTGAATGCTTTGGATGGTGATTACGTTCCTATTTACACCAAAACGTAACGTGTTGATGTCAATCTAGTCTCTGTTGTAAGCTAAAGCTAGCCTACTAACGTTAGACCGTATCGATCGCATTGCAGTTAAACAAATAAAATTAAATTAATGATACATGTTTTTGTTGGTCATAATAATCCCACCCCCAGCCCTAGACTCAATTCGTGGTGGTTCGAAACCAGCAAAGACTTCTCGCTTTCGCTGTTAAAACACGAAGAACTGGTTTGGAAATGGATTATTTGTTGTGCCTTTTTGTTTCTGCAATAGTATAATGGTTTTCTGACAGTAGAAGTGGCACAATCAACTCCTAAAATTTGCAAAAAAGTAATGGATGGAAACTAGCCTTCTGTCATTTTCTTCTGCTGATTTTTAAGAATTTCAGTTCAAATTTGCAGTACATTTGTATGGAAACCTGACCAATGCTGCTATTCACCAGGAGTAGCTCCCCATATGGGCAAATACTCAAAACATTGTACTGTTTCTTGAACATGTGTTCATGAGACAAAATTACATGACGTCAAAAAACAAACAAAAGTATTTTCTGCTTAACCCTCGTGCTCTCCTTGGGGTCAGAATGAGTTTGGGGCTTAGGTTGAAAACAGGGAATACTTTCATGTAAACAATGGTCTATTTGTGGTAATGGGTTGGACCGAAGTAAGACTAAAGGTGAGACACAGAATTGATTGACATGATATGCTTTAAACAGTTAAAACAGGCAGGTCATTTGTAACCCCATAGTACAAAAGCTGTACGGTTATCGGGAGGACAATTCAAGGATGTGACCTGCATTTGCCTGGAGGTCGACTTCAGTCCACTTCACAGTATGTCACACAAATCCTCACCTATGTGTGGGACAGTGGATTTTCTTTATAGGACAAAAAAGTCTTGGTCTCTAAGGGAGGAGGGAGGAAAATCTCTACTTAAATAGAAATGATGTTTACATCTGGTGACTGGGGAGGCATGAAGGACACCCAGCATCACTCTGGTGTTTAAATGAATTGTTTAGCAGTGTGTGGGGGGATATTACCAGCGTGGAGTATGCAAACATCTAACAGGCTCCCTTAATTTGTTTGAAGTTCTTGAGCCATTATGCAGAACAATCAGAGACATGACAGCTGGCAGACAGAGTGCTGGAGCTGTAAATGTGTCAAGTGGGAAATAGATGAGTCATGAGACCATGTTACTGTTTTTAATTGCTCATGGGTTCAGGTCTGCATCCTCCACATCCATGGAGTGATTTATGAACAAGCCTACCAGGCACACATCAGAGGCTCCAGGGGTCAAGGGGACCCTATAAGCAAGAGACTGTGTGTGAAGTGACTCTTAAGATTTCTCATTGCACAGTGAAATGCCAAAAAGTCCTTCTGGCCCAAACATTCACTTTGAAGTTGTCACAAGAAAGAAGTCATCATGACACCTTCAAAGCGAGTGTTTATCCCCTCAGGTTTTCTGTTGGACATTTAGGACTAGTGCTGACATCAGAACATATTGGTCCTCCAGCCGGCAGGGAGAAATCAAGAACCTGTCCTTTTATAATACATGCTCACATCAAAATGTACATGTTTTTCTAAGAGGACGATCCAAAAAGTCAGTGTTAGTGTGAGCATTTGGGTTTCTGTATTGAGACTCCACAGAGGCTCAGAGAACTGGTGGAAAATTACGCCTCCACAAAAATAGCAAGGTTGGTATAAAAGAGCATCTGTGAGTGTCTATGCAGGAGAGTAAATCAAGAAAACACCTGAGTTAGCATCTGCCTTTTTGGGGGCTAACAAGAATGAGTGTAATTGTGTTTCAGATTTTAAGTGGATTTTCTAAAAAGAATAAAAGAAAACAATAGCTACTTCAAAATGCTGCAGCCAAATTCATAACTGCTTCAGTGGGAACCTGGGTCTTTTAGAACAAATTTAAAGTTAATTTACTTGTTTTTAAAATTTTAAATGGCCTTGCTTCTCCATACATCAAAGATATATGTTTAATTGTATCTTGCAGCGGGGGAACTTAGTTCCTTTGGTTCTGTTTTTATGCCTGGATATTAGAATGTAAACTCTCTTTGTGTTTTTAAAATGAAATTATATCTTTATAAACTGTCTTTTAATTTGAACCAATATTATAGCCCCAATTCAGTTTGAATCATTGTGTTTTTATTTCTGTGTGTTTTCTATTTAATTTTATTCTATTGACTTAATTAATTTGAATTCTTTCACATTGTTGTTGTATTTTATTTTATTTTTTGTACTGGTATATCTTTTTAATCTGGCTTTAAATTGAAGTAATGTTATCAACTTTGTTTTCAAGTTTTAATCATTTGCTTTCCCATAATTGTTATTCTTGGTCTTTGTTTTATTTGATTCTTATTACTTTTATTCATTCATTTATATTATTCTACATTATTGTTGGAAGTTTTAAGGCTTGCAAAATTGTATTTATTGTTTCAGTTTAGTGCTGTATAGAACTTATGCTGCGTGGTTGTATAAGAAGTGCTATGTAAAGTTGAGTTGGAGTGACGTTCTTGACATTCAACAGAGGCGTTTCTGTGTGAACACCTTCAAACATGCAAGTGTTTTTATAGAGGCTTTGAATACAACACAGTGGTGCTGGGTTGTCTGACATTCCACATTTACTTTTTTTTATATTTTTCTAATATTGTTGCGGTTAGAGCAGAGGAGAAATCGTCTGTGGTTAGTTTTGAAGTTGTGCTTTTGTGGCTTTAAAAAATAATTATTTTTTGCGGATTATTGCTACTTAAATGCCCTGATCCTCTTTGTAAATGTGTTTTTCTGACTTGTTCAGTGTTTTTTCACTCTGCACTCCCGAAAGAAACCCATTTGACCCCCATTGACCTTTTTTTCTTGCCTCACATTGCTTCAGCTTATAAATGTGGTCACATCAGACCTCCTTTGAAGTTATAACGTGCTTCTAATTGAAATTTAACTTTGAAGTCAAATTTGGTGTTTCTGCTTTTTATACACTGTTTCAACATTTAGCTACGACATACAAATCCATTTAACACCCCTGGGTCTGCTGTCCACATTACACATGTGACCAATACTAATTTGTTGTTACCGGATTAATCTTCAACTGGTTTCATGTCTTCAAAACATAAATTTTTCTAAAATACAGCCACATAATTCAGTATGATCCATGACAAAATTGTAAATACTGCCCATATTTGTTGATTTTAATTAATGCTAGAGGAAAAGAAAGCCATCTGCCATGTTTTCTTCTTCTGGCAACTGCCATGTTTTAATGACCTCAAAAGACACACAGCTTATATTGTAAAAAAATAAAAATAAAAATCCTCCCTTTTTTTGTCATCCGAGGAATTTAAGGATAAATTATTTAGCAGAAGAGTATAGTCCCAGAGAGGAACAAAAACTACAAAAGCAGGCAGTATTATAATCCCTGTGTATGACAGTGTTTTTTGAAGTGAAATCATTCCCACAATGCAATCCTCCTCCTGTCTGTCTTCAGGAAGAAAAATGTATAAATCCCCCGCTTTGTCTAAGGAGCGGAGCGGTGCCAACAAATTCCGAGCTTCCATCAATACACACACATCACAAAAACAACTCAACTCAGTAGCAGAGCACACAGACTCCTGTACAAACTGCCAAGGCTTTTAGCTGCAGGCTAACCAGCAGCTCAATGCCCCCCCACCTCCCTCCATGATGATGATGTGTGTGAGCGAAAGACAGAATGAAAAAACAGAGAGAGAGACATAGGAAGGGCAAGGATGAAACAAAACAGTATCAGAGAGAAAGTGATATGAAGAGCGAGTGTGAGGAAGTGTGTGTTATGTAAACCCCAGGTGGTGCTTGTTGTCCTGGATAGAAGTATCACCAGGGGGACGACTGCTCCAGCTTAGCAGGTCTCCACACACCTCTCTCGTTCCTTCTCTTTTTTCACAAACACACACACACCAATAGGAGTCAGGAAGAAGGGAAATAAATAAAAGAGGGCAAGGTGAAGTGAGGAGATTATTGAGGAGAAGGGGGAAAAAGATTTAGGGGGAATATAAGCAGGAGACAGTGGGAGAGAGAAGTGAAATACATTTTAAAAAAGCATTTCAGAGATGTCTGTGTGTAGTTTGGGGAAGCATAAACCCTCCACCTGCAGCTGGTTGTTATTCCGTCACGTGTGCAGCTCGGGAGGGTATGATGATCCATTCCCTCCCCGTGCTATGTTTTATTTTTTATCTGTTTACTGGTGGTTTCTCTGCACGAAAATGAGCACAATGATGGGAAGAGTCTTCCCCGGATGCATCTGCATACATCACACAAACATTTCCACACCCACACAAACACATCTCCCCGAGGGGCTGTTGTCGATAACAGCCTGTGCTCTGCACCTGATGCATCTGCGGGGATAGTCGTCTTCATGCTGAAACAGCAGGAAAAGTATTTGAGCAGAGATGTTTTATGATCCCTGTCCGACTGCTGACTTCAGATGGGCTTCACTGGTCCAAATCCTGACCTCTACTTCTGCTGTGGAAATCCCAACTCTGACCCCAGATCAGCACTTAAGACCGAGCAGCTGTGGGAATAGGAAACGGACAACAGGGGTCCAGATCTGGGGCAACACTGCCCCCTAATGGTGCAGGCCTGCAGGTGTATCTGGTAGAGATGACGTAAGGCCAGGCTGTTAGTGAGCTAACTTAAGATCAATGGGTTCGGGGTTTAACTGTCAGCACATGGGACGGTTCATTCAGTCATTACTTTATTTATTCAAATTTTATCCATCAAACAGCAGTAAATAACCCTTGTGGCATAATTAAGAGGTCAGGTTTTAATTTTGTGGAATTACTTTGGACACTGGCCATAAGTCATACATTATGTATTGCTTAGGCAGGGAAAATGGATTTTTATGAGGGCTTAGAGAGTAGTTAAATACCACTTGTAATGGCAGCCAACACTATGGAAGAAGTCTTTTTTTTAAATAAAAGTCTGTGTAAATATAGATATAAAGTTTGAAAGAGCATGTAGGACATTTTAAGGGTGTATTTGATTTGCAAAGCAAATAGATTTCCAATTTTTACTGACCCAATTTAAAGCTATTGATGCTGAAGCAATAACGTTTGGTCATTGCAGGGAGGGAAAGATGTTACCACAGCGCCTGAAGGCAGCTCTGCTCCAGGCAGATCTTGCTTGCTAACAACCCCCAGTAGGCAGAGAGCAGCGGAAGATTTATCCATCCAGGAAACACAGGAGCTAATGCACACATAAGTAATACATTGCTGACCTTATTACCACTGTGGCCATCTGGAGCTTACAGTATGTTACAGCTGTCATAAAACTTACATAAATGTATTTTTCTTTGAGTGAAGGCTGAACTAAAGAACTTTCTTGTAAGCTACTTTTTTACCGTCACAGATATGGCAGCTAGTTTTTAGTGTAACTGGTGTGAGCCAGTATGCTGTATTTTAGTCTATTCAAATGTGAACATATTATTTTAAACATGGTTTTCAGCTGGGAATTTGTGAATTGCAAAATGCTTGTTTGTTTGCCGATGTTTCTTTGATGTGCGTAGGTACACAGCAGAGGCTGTTCTTTGTCTTCTGAGTGTGAATTGAAAATGTCCACAGTGGGACATAAACTGGTAGGTGAAATCCCCCTCAATGCAAATGCAAAGCAGAGTGGTGTATTCTAACTAAAGCTAGCAGCACTGATAGGCAGAAATAACCGATTGGCTGTGTTTGATTGTATAGGGTGAGGACTAGGATCTGAAATCTTCTGTCATTACTGCCTGTGGATCACCTTTAACAGCCATTACTGTGTCACTCTGACACTCCCTTCGTCTTTAAACGACTGTTAATTCAACATGAGCATTTCCTATATAAAAACCAACAACAAATTACACATATCAGAAAAGTGCAGTGATCTAGAAATGTGTTTTTCATTCAGCAAATTAATGCAGCAGTGTACTGTACAGTATGTAAAATTCGATTATATTTTATTATTCACATCCCTCGACACCAAACCCATTTTCTCTCTTTCCCTATTTCATTTGTAGCCGCTGCCAGGTAGGGTTCCACATCCGTAAGAGTTAACAAATTACATATTTGCCCTTTGAGGACCGCATCTGCTTTGTGTAGAAATAACATTTTCCACGTCCGTTCGAGCTGGTTGGCATTTGGAGTTCAGAGAACCACGGCAATCAGAACCGGATTAATAATATGATTGAATGCCCGAGGTGAACTGGGGAGCAGAAGGATAAAAGGATATCAGAAATATGAAAATGGGCTTTATCGTCAGACTGTACTTGAAGTGTTGACTGTAATCGGAGCTACACTGCAGCCTGTTTCCTGTGTAATCAGACAAGTGGTTGTGCATACTGAATGGGCTGGCACACTTCATCCCACACACTGAACTAAATAAAACTCTCAACACGACTGAGGGTCGCTTAAGAAACCAAATGACTGCTCTGTCAAACTGAGCTGATTAGGCTTTTCTCTGCTTCTACAGCTCACTTGGATTTATTAAATATGACGCAGGAAATTAGATTTGTTAGTTGGATTTGTAGATTTTTTCCTTAATGTTGATGTCCACATCTTATGATTTGTCTAGTCCCTCTTGTCTGAGAGGGACTGAGGACTGGTGACCTTTTGGAATAGAAGGAAAAAATAAAGGCATTGTTCACCCAATTCACCTTTCTCACTTTATCTCAACTGCTTTCTGTCAAAGAAATTGGCCTGATTGTCCCATTAAATATCCAGAGCACAGGGGACCTTGCTTTCGGAAATATATTTTGACTTTTTCAAATCATATTTTCATTGTTTTGAGCAGCATAAGCAAACATTTACCTCCATTACACTGAGGGAGCCCCAGAGGATTCTGAGGCTGATATTTTATTACTTCCACCACACAGGTTGTTTTCCGTTCTATTTGTGTGTGTGTGTGTTTGCCGGACGGATTATGGAAAAACTCCAGACCTGATTTTCATAGAACTTGGTGGAAATACCAATTAAATTTGGGAGCGGATCTGAATCACGGGCAGATATATAAACTACTTCTCACTTGTTAATATTGTGACTTAGGGCACTTGTGCTGCATGCATGTGGTGTCTGAATAATCAACAAAATTGGCTCACCAGATCTGTTTCTTTTGCTCTTGATTATTATGCAAGTACTGGAAAAAGCTATCAATATGTTGTTTAAAAACTCTGACTGAAAAAATACAAAAAATCTTCTTTGTAGCATCCATGTTATTGATGGCTTTTAGATACCATAGCCAGAAGAACAACAACCCAATTCAGGAAATATGATATGTGAATGCCCCCTTGGCCTTGGGGGAGGTGTGCACACTCTGAGTCAGGGGAACCCAATCAGGATCGTTATCAGGCTTCTGCAGAGCTTGATGATGAGCTGATCATTTGAATCAGGTGTGTTGGAAGAGGGAGACATGTAAAACATGCAGGATAGCGGCCCTCGAGGACCAGGACTGGGCACCCCTGCTCTAAGTGCTTTTCCAGTTTCAAATAAAAGCAAGGTCATACCTAGATACAAGAGTTGACTCAGAAAATGCCATTTCAGGATAGATTTTTAAAGACTTTTGAAAAATATTCAACAAAATTGCAATATATACACAACTGGGTCTAAAATCTACTTCAGTTACACTAGTTGGAATGTTGCCTGTTTGGGTTTAGACAGAATTAACTGTACACATACAAATCTTAAGAATTAATAAAAAAATAAGAATCTTTTCAGAATAAAAGAAAGTTGGCTGTTTTGTGAAGGTTTCTGGTGTCTGACTGAGGGTTGTACCAGATGTTTAGGTCTGTCTGCTGACAGCGACAGCTACTGAAACCAAAGAGGCGTGCAACCTGCCACCTGTTTTCACCCAACTCAAAAAATAGTTGATGAGCTCTTGCCTCTGCAAGAATAACAGAATATTGTTAGCAAGTTTATTTATAATATCTCCCCAAAGAGAGGTCCAACAGCAGTTTAAAGGTAGGTTTCAGTTAATGAAAACCTCTGAGGCTGTTTTAAGCCCTACACTCTGATTCACACTCTGATTCTTTTAGCTGTTTATGCGATTAATCACAGTTCGTCCTTTCCTGTCTTCTTTGAATGTAGTAGGAAAGGTTTGATTCATTGTCTAAGGCATCCCCTGGAGGATCTCAAACCTTATAGTATTGATTTTTTTTGCTATTCATACAGTAATCACAGTTGACCCTCACCAGTCTCTGTTTCATTTTAAAAGCACAGGCTTCATTTACTGCCTCGAGTTTCATCAGGAGCATTCGAGGGCAGTGGACACATGATAGGTCTGTGTCTTCATCCTCCTCTTCATCTCTCTTATCATCTGACACACAGCCAGAGGGTAACAGCAGTACACTGTGGTCCAGTCCTCACACACACTTCCCTGCAGATGAAAATGCAGGCAGGCACACACATACATGCAGAAACATAGAAAATGTGCAGACACAACAAGCAGCAGCGACACCACGAGGTACAAGAAAATGAAAACATAAACACAGATACGTACTAACACGACTTAAACCTAACCTGTGATTTTATTTTGTAATGTTTTTAAGTTGGTTATCTACTTCACAGGTAGCTATTGGTTTATAGCCACTTTACAAGGCCTACCTATTGGTGTGTTCAAGGATGCTCTAACAATAGATCTTCACTTGCTATTGACAAAAATGTTTTAGAACATGAGTGTACACACTTACCCGTATCTTGTAGCGCTCTCTGACCCCAACTCGCATGGCAAAAGTGGATCCTGGTAGCAGAGGAAGGCACAGACACTCACCATACTGGTGAGCTAAACTCAGGTCTAAACAGCACGGCATGAGAGCCCCAAGAACACCTGGAAGCACAGTGAGTGAGTGGGTGAGTGGTGTGTGTTTGCTTGTAACAGAAAAATATCCTGTTTAAATGTTTCTGTAAGATGCAAGAATTTCTTCATTTTGCATTCAATATTATATTAAAAAAGTCCAAAAGTTGTGTGAGCCCTGTTTATAAAAATGCAGTTTCTGTCTGTGTGTTCATCTTACATGTAGTCTTGTCTCCGCAGACGTCAAACAGGCCGGTGCTCCAGTCTCCTCCCGTCTGTGTGATGGTGGTGATGGTTGTTGTGGTGACTCCGAGGCCGGGCTGTGTGAGTACCGGATCCGTGACTGCAGGGACACTGTTTAACCTCACGTCTTCTTCACTTCCTGCGGTGAAGCCCCCCACTTCCTCGTCGTCTAACGCTGATGCTGATTCAGAGGCTTCTGCCACTGACAGCCTTGGTCTGAAATTAGATTTTTTCTCATGTATCCATTTTCAGATAGATAGTTAATGAATTCACCACAAGCCTCACAGTCAGAGAACTAATACTTAACTGCAGGCTTAATATTAAAGAGTAGATTTAGAAAATTAGCCTCTTTTTTTCTTTTGAAATTTTGATTAATTCCATCATTGGGCTAATTTCATTTTTCTAGAAAAACATGTTTTGTACTCAGCTGGCCTAATGTGAGATTTTAACAGCAGGCCGCCACAATTACACTAATATCTCACTAATATTATCCCACCACTGTATGCGATATTTATTCTTGCGTTTAAGTGATTAAGGCCTTCAGCAACACATTTTAGTGAAGGCAATATCAAAATAAGATAAATATTTAGTAGGAATAGATTTATGAAATGTTCCTGTTTAATTTGTATTATCATGTATCATAGAGACATAAAAGAAGAAAAAAGATTACGAAGGAACACAGCAGCATAAAAAGCTGAGTTAGATAAGTGAGCCGTTTGCTGTAATTCCATTGTGCTCTGTGGTGACAACACTGTGCTGGTAGGGCTGAAAGAAAACACTTACTGTTGTGTGACTGTCGTCTGCTCCATGACTAGAAGCTACTGGCATCCAGGGAGGGGTGAGGCGAGGAGACGGGAGAGGAGAGGGTGAGCAGGGAGTCAGCAGGAATGAGGAGGTGGAGGGGGGGTGCGGAGTGACACTTCCCCAGTGAGAGGGTGTGTGTCGGAGCAGATAAACCAGCAGTTGGATGGCTCGGCCAGAAGCTGTGTGACAGAGATAAGTCTTGTAGTTGTCTTCTGTCTGAGACTTTACTGCACCCCCCTGCTAATACAGCAAACGCAGAGAGCGCAGATACACATCAGGGTGCACGGACATGAATGTCTGGCCTAAAGTAATCAGATGCTATGCATTCATATACTTAACACAAACACACCAGAAGGTCAGAACAGGCTGAAATCTTGTTTATTTACATGGTTACTTAGAGTATAATAGATATAAACCACACATCCTAAATGTGCACAAACATGAGAAATTAAGCTAACAAAACAACATTCATGACAAAGTTATGAATGATAAACATAAGCGCAAACTCTTCTATCATTCAAACAGTGTTTGACCCATGACATTTAAAGACATTCAGTTTTTTCTGTTGAACTGATGTATTCAAGAAGAAGTATGGTTACACTTACCCGTAAGGCAGAAACACATGCAGTGAAGAGCTGTGAAGTGAAAGATGCATTTAAGAGTCAAAGAAATACCTGTGGTTCATGTTTCGGGGGGATTGTCTACGTTCATGCATTTCCTGTGCCCTGACAATGACCTTTAAATTTAGACTGATGTACAGAGCGTGTGGGTTACTGAAAGACAGAAGTGAGGGGAGCTTTACGTGGTGAAACGACATGTAGTGAAACTATCGTGGGTGTGCAGGCTCAGACAGTTCTCTCACATGCACAAAGTGCTTTGTTAAAGTAAAACTGGAGAAATATGAAGTATGATGGTTTTCTCTTGGTTTAGCTCCTTCGAGTGATGACAATATATCCTAGTCATATCAATTCTTAGTATCACAGCAAATGGCATCAATACAGTTGAATGGGGTCTTTGAAATGAAAAGAAATGCTTTTCTAAAATTGAAGCTGATTTGCATTTAATTTTTAGCAGTTGTATGACTAATAGTGATCCCTAATGGAAAGTCTTCTCCCAAAAGCCTTTGAAGCAGAAAACCACAGAGACCAACAAACAGAACTAAATTCCTCAAACAGTTCTGAAAATAAAATTTAAATCTTACTGTGAACCATAATTAAAAAAAGTTTGATGACTTAGATACATCTGTAACTTAAAAATTTAGTTATGAACCATCACTTTAAAACACATATCCACTTGTGTCAGTATCAAAGCTAACTGAAATATGAGGATTTGATTTACTTACTTGTCCTTTTAGCTCAAACAAGCTTCCTTTTCTCCATGTACAGTGTCAGTTTTCCAGTGTGTTGGTTTCTGCTTAAAGCTCTGTTATCTTTATGGTTAACTCCGACTGTAAAAATAGGGTTAACTTAGGTTTAAAGAAACATTGAAGTTTTTTTTTCCTTCATCCTGCGGTTAACTGACACTTAGCTAGATTTCTTAGCCAACCAGTTGCTAGGTAACCAACTGACAGTTTTGTTTTGTTTTATACATAACTATAAAAACACTGCATAGGCGTTAATATGTGGGGTTTACAGGTCCTGGTAGACATATATTGTTACCTTTAGACAGAACAAACCTGTTTGCACTATTTCCACTTCGTGCTTAGCAAAGTTAGCTGGCTGCTGGTCTAGCTCCACATTTAGCCTCCTGAGACTACAAAATCAAAATTACTTTATTTCTCCCTGAGGGGAAATTCAGTAATGTACATGTAGGTACTATCAATATTTCCATCCAATCCTCCCCAACAGAGCAAATAAGTATATTTCCCTAAATTATTATTTTCTATCTTGACCAATATTATAAGGCACAGTTTAGTTATGCTAATATTTTATTTATTCAATTCAAATCAAATCAAATCAATCAAATCAAAATTACTTCATTTATCCCCGAGGGGAAATTCATGTAGTCTATTGACTCTATAATTGCACAGCCCAATTCACTCGTTCACTCACCTGAATGGGTTCATTTGGCTATTCAATCACTTTTGCATAGTCCAACACAAAGTCCCCAATGGACACTACCTTTGGCATCTAGGTGGTTTTCATACAACCTCTCACAGCTAAACATTGAGCCCTCTTCCTCATCAGAGGACTGCTTAGACTGCAGGATTGATCTCTCTATTATACATTTTGCTGAAGCCAATGGCAAAGATCCACTGGCTTCAGCAAAACCACAACAAACACGTCTTGTTCATGTGGGGAACAGTTGTCTTATGTCCAACGAAAAAACAAAAAAGCACAGAGGATAGCGAAAAACAATAAACAAGGAGGCTGAATATTTTATAGGGTTTATTATTTCTCTGGAAAGCACAAGTCAGACGAGCACCATCCACTGCTAGAAAATAGGAAAGCTGTCTGACAGGCTGACAAAACATGAGGGAATGAAATGCCTCACCTTCAATGTATAAAACAACACAGCAGACACCATCTATATGAAAACAACAGGCATTCAGGAGGAAGCAGGAGCAGTCTCACAATGTAATAACATCAAATAAGAAGCTGGCCAGTGAGAACCAGGACACGGTGGGAGATGTTTGTTTGCCACCTACAGAAAAAAACTTTAAAAGCTTCATTATACAGATAGTTTATTATTTATTGTGTGTCATATCAAACAGGAAAAAGAGTGGCCCTATAAAGAAAAATTCATGTCAAACTGACGCTGAAAAGACAGACGGACTACAAGTTCTGGTGTTATCCTCCCATACCAAATCCTAGAGGGAAAGTTTAGCATATTTTAAATAGCGGAATCTAATTTCAGTACCAAAGACGTAATAGTTTTAGCATTTTAAAGCGGGATTGAGTTGGAGACCCTGGACCATCTTTGCTTTGTGCAGACCAAAACTAGACCTCAAAGTACTGAAACTGTATGTTTTTGTTTAAGAAGGAGGAGAAAATAAAACTTTTAAGGTCCCATTATTTCCAGATATTCCCTTAGGTTGTATTCAGCAGCGAAAAGGTCCAAAATAATGCGAACCTGCTTATGAGTCAAATCTAATACCGTGTGCAGTAGCTAAAGGTGCAGAACAGAACCTTGAATTATAAAAAATACATCATTTGTGGCAACACTTCCTGATGCATTTGAACCTTTCACAAATAATTCCCCGCTGAATGTGTCCACATGTGTCTGTGTGTGTGTGGGAGAGTGAATGTTGTACTAATGAACCAGATAAACCAGAGTGTCCCCGATGTCCACAGTGAGGCCATTATCAGCCAGAGTGACCCTCTTCTCTTCCAGATTGACGTTAAACACTGATTTGTTGGAAACTGGCAGTTTGCCCTGTTCCTCCTGTCCCAGGACGGGTACCCGGCGGGGCCCCAGCACAGGGTCTTCGTACCTCATTAACTTGACTCTGGACAGATCTGGTGGAGTGGAGGCACGCAGAGTCAGAGGGGTCAGAGGTGAGGTGTGTAAAAGAGAGAGAGAGGGAGAGACAAAAAGGCGGAGGAAGAGAGAATGGAGGAAATACAAAATAAGAGGGCAAGTAGTTGAGGTGAGACACATAGGATGGATAAAATGATGGCAGGGAGAGAGTGCAGGGAATGTTCAAGGTAAGAGGGAGGAGAGAGTGGGGAGGACGGATTAAGAGGTAAGAAGTTGCAGGCAGAAAGGAAGGAGTGAACGGGCTACAGGAACAAATTGGCTCACACATCGAACTGCTCTCACATAAGCAAACACATTTGAACATGTCTTTTTTCTTTTTCTAATCTGCCAGCATAGTAAAAAACACAAAACTGAAAACAGAACATGAAAAACGATAGAAAGCAGCTGAGAAACAACCTCTCAGAGCACCTGGTGGTACAATCTGATTGGAATATTTCTCAGAAGTTTCTGATGTTTCTTATTCCAATATGACAAAGAGTGGATTGGATTAAATGTTATAAGAAACCGATAACAGATATACTGATCTTAATTTCAGTGCTCACTGCCCAGCTCAAACACTTTTTGTATCAATAAATTATGAAAAGATTTCACTTTCACTGCATCAAGGCAGTTTTATAGACATAGTTTGTCTGCTCCTATTCACAGCCACTCTGTTCCCACGTCATTGTGCTCTATGATGGCAGATGGGGAAGAATGGAAAAGGATGGAAGGGATAATATTATAAGACAATCGCCCCAGACAGGATTAGGCTGTTGGACATCAGTTACATAATACATGTCTTAGTTAGCTAAGCCACCAGGACGCGTCATTTCCTTTATGAGAAGGATAAATTATCTGTGTACACCCACTTAAACTTTGTTTTAATGGAAAATAGTTGGCAGAACGTTAATTTATGTATATAAACAAACCTATTCAGAGTTCCTGATTGTAGTTTATGAGTGTTGCTGAATATCCATTTATCTTACTAACCTTTAATGAGTCTGTTGACCTTGGCGAGCCGACGGATGATGCCGTCTCCGCTGTCCCCCTGTCGGATGTCAACCTTTGTAGAAAACTGGCCGTTGCATGGCTGAGGGTTGACCAGAGTCACACACACTCCCGGCTGGGGGAAACAGATGCATGACGCAAATGCAGAAAATTTAAATGTCGATTTGAGTGAAAAACAAATATTTTGATAGCAGGGACACACGCTCCTGCAGAAAGCATGCATCCAGTCAAACAGCACTGCAGACACAAACACAGAAACAGGATGGTGTCTGACAAATAGGTGAAAAAGAAGTGTACACATGTCCTTTAACACACACACACACACACACATGCAGCCAACACAGGCAAAAGCATTTACCTCAGATCTGAAAACACTAAATGGTTTCCCCGGGCAACAGTCCTCTCTCACTTTGTCATCAGCCTCAGATGCAAACAAGACATCGATCTGCTCCAACTGCAGAGGATTGGAAAAAGAAAGATTATCAGCTGATCGGGCCACTGCCAGATAGTGTGTATACAGGTGTGTTTGATATGCACACTGGCATACGCTGGCGGTGTTAACCAGGATCCTGCAGAGATCAGAGATGTTACATCTGGCTTTACGCTAATCTGTCACACATTCAAAATCAGGGATGGTGTTTCAGTTTGAGATTGCACAGACTAACAGGATTGTAGACAAGTTAAAACAAGTAAGAAAAGTAACAAATAAGAAAGCAGAAACTTCTTGCAGAAACTGTGCAGCATAAACCACTTCTCTGCTGACACTCCAAAAAGCACCTTTCAAACTTTGCAGTATTGCTTTGTCACAAAAACGGATTTAAGATCAAGTATCATCCAAATCACTTGAACACTGTTAGATTGTGAGGTAAGTAATACATCAGTCTTTTTCAGTCCTACATGATAATGCAAATTCTCCATCATTTTGCCTTTTGTGTGGCAGCTTATTTTTAGCTATGATCTTTCAGAAAACTGGGAATTGGATTCAGGGTATTAGTTTGACGTACAATATGTACAATTGTCTTTCCGTGGTTAAATCTGTGCTGGTTTCACAAAAGTATCTTAGGGACTTGGGTTTTACTTTTCAACTGGGCTAAGCTTTTGTGCAGACAAAAGTATTAAGGGCTTTTCTGACTGACAACTCAGCTCAGGATTGTCTCAGCTGAGTTTTGCAAAGGTAGCAAAACTCAGCTTTATAGCTGAGGACATTTTTGAGGAAAGCAAAAGGCTGCAACTCTATCACAGAGCTTGACATTGTAAAGACAAACAGTGCCTTATCAGGGGAACTGGTTTAGTTTATTGCTCACATTTGAGAAATTGTTGAATTATAATATACTTTTAGAGCTGGTATGTTTTTTTTCCTATTTGCGGTTATATTGCCAGTTTTACTCTAGACTCTAAAATCTAGACACAGCAGGTGTGTTTTCAGCTGGAACAGACACTTCTTGAGTGGGGTCAGCCTTAAATGCCATGTCTAATTTTAGGAGCCTTGGATCATGCAACATACCTCGAGAGAATTGGTTAAGTAGACCAGATTCTCCATCACGACTGCCCGCTCATCGTACTCCAGCTCCAGATCCAAGACCCTGGGCCCGTTCTTCTCAAGGTTCTCCTACAGAACACAAAACACAACCTAATCTGTCAGAATTCATCACAAAATACAAGCTATGAATGATGGACAGGGACTACGAATTAACAGGAAGTAACCAGTATTTTTGTTTTAATTTGCTTATTTAAAAA
>CAFUXE010000253.1:364303-383818 GCA_903364295.1 Serranus cabrilla
GCACTCTTTCATATTCATAAATTCGGGTGTTAAAAATATTCTCGTCTCTCTGTGCTGTTGGGAGCATGCAACAGTGTCTGCATTCCTTTCATACTGATGAGAAAAAAGAAGCCCATAGTGTGAAGACACGGTCCTGGTGGACATGTACACCAACTGTGTATGTGTGTGTGTGTGTGTATGTGTGTGTGTTAGTCATTTCACACAAGTAAATGAGCAGTGGGAAATGCACTTCTACAGGCCTACATGAAATACGTTATCTTAGCTTGCTGATCCCAGGTGTATTCTTGAATGTAAATGAACACATGGAAATTTCATGTTTCTCTAATACACTATTTCTGTTTCACTTTCACGAGTAAAGACAGAAGAGAAAAACACGGAAGACAGAGGGGACTACAGGATGAAAGCCACATGTTAACCCAGTCAAAGCACGCAGGCAACTCGTAACATTAAACCCACATTATGATGCCAAATCCATATTTTCTTACCTTGCCAAGAAGACCCCAAGTGTATTCACAAAGGTGTGGACAAATAGGGGTTAGCAGAAGAGTTTGTCTCTCTATGAACTGGAAGACAAGGTCCCTGTGCATGCCCTCGATAGCCAGCTCACGATACTTATCTTTGGCTGCCTGCACACATACACAAAAACAGTTTAAAAGGTCATCATCGTGTTGTGATTTCTAATCCATACCAGACACTATCTATAATCCAGTGAATGCAACGCTCAATCTGCTCAGGATGAAATGGGACTCTTCTGTCACAGCCACACTAGAACAAACTAATTAATAGATTCTTTAATGTTGTTTACTTATAATAATCTGACAAACAGTTCCACTGCCTTGAGAAAAGATTGCTTAATCTCCTTACCATGTTTTCAAATTACACTTTGATAACTTCTCCCCAATATGTTGATATACATCTTTGTAACATCTTTATTATGTAAAGTGACTGAAACATATTAAAGCTGATTCCTTCCACCGTGTTATGCTCTATCTACTGCAATATAATAAGATCATCAAAAAAGGAGGATGAAAAGCATGCTTGTCCTGCAGAAATGAAAATAATTAGGAGTGCATTACAAGTGGTTATGGACATTTCATTTACCTGGAACTCAAAGAAGCCACTCTTCAGAGCCTCCTTGTACATCATCCTGTCATAGTGCTGCTCGGTCTTCAAGATGCCTGCATTTATCTCACTAGACAAACAGGACATAAAACCTTGCAATCAGTCTGCAAAGACAGTTTACCTTTCACTTTTCAGCATTACAAAGTAAAAGTCAAGGGGTCAGCATTTTCTGAAGGAAACATAGAAACTCTGAAGGACTGTCTCACTTCTACTTTCTGTTTTTATTTCTTGGCCACAGAAGATCTTATTTTCTATTTAAAAATAATAAATTCACCATAGTACACAATAGCACACTGCTATGCACAAATGACTCTCTCTCCACTGTAGAGCCTTGAACGTGTTTCTGACCAGTGCTTTGGGTTATTTAGACAGTAAAAGCAGTTGGAAGATGACACGATGGTGTCTGTGTCTAACCATGGACATATGTTGGTACTGATTCAGACACTTTAAAGATCGAACAATTAATCAGTTAATAATTAACACTGGATTTACAGATTAGGGGTTAGACATTTGTGTGATATTTTGTCATGTTCAGCATATGAATTCTTGAGTTATGGCCAAAAACTATTTTTGTGTAAACAGTGATCTTGACCTTTGAGCACCAAAGTCTAATAACTTCATTCTTGTGACCACTTGGATCTTTTGGACAAATTTAAAGGAAAAACTAAAGGTAATCCTGAGACATCACATTCACAAGAACGGGATAGACATCTTAATTTTCTCTTTGTTAATTTAACTGCCAATCCCTGCTTCTCATATCGATTCCTACTGTCACTGACATGGAGAAGACCTGACAGATCAAGTTATTAAAGATGAAATTCAGCTCTGAATTCCCCATCTCTTCTTCTAAAAACCCAAGTGTAGGGCCTTGCTTAATGTGATATCCTCCATAATTTATGAGAGCTGTATTTATCTTGGTGCCTGCACCCCATCTTAATGAATATCTGCTTCTACCTAGCAAAGACCCGATCGTTGAAAGTGTCAGCAGGTCCCGTCCTCAGGTTGTTCTGGTTGGCAATCATCTCCTTCACCCACTCCACCCAGGTGTAGAGCCGCAGGATGCCAGCATCAGCCATGGTCTCTACAAAGTTGGCGTCCTCCACTGTGTCCCCGGCATCGGCGAGAGCCAGACGCATACCTGAGAGAGGAAATGCATAGGTGTGTTAAAACAGCAGGAAGGCAGAACAGGTGCAGTAATGCGATAATTTGTAGTTAAGGTTTGCAGAGCCAAAGCCTCCATTCTAACCGCTGAGTTTGTAATTTGTTCAAATTAAACTTTTAACCTTAATTGTAGGCGTGCAAGCACTAAACATAGCATCTCTGTTTTGAAAAATACTTTGGCAACCAGGTGAAGTTCAGAGACTTTGTGAAAAACTCCAGTCTGAGAAAACTTCAAATACCCAGCAGACATCCCTCCAAGCTTTTAGACGGGAAGTCAACTTAATACGTCTATCTGCTGTCAGTTCATGACGCTTTCTTTACTCCCACAGCAGGACAGCTTGTAGAGACACAACAGAAACGTCCATCTATAATTCAGCTTGTTCGGAACATAAAACAGAGGGTAGATATAACAACCAAAAATAACCCCAAACAAACAAAAAACAGAAAGGATTGATCTAATCCTACAGGTATAGTTAGGGCAGGAGGAGGCTAATCTAACAACTGAAAATAAAACCAAACATATGCAGATCAACACAAATTCTTCAAAATGGATTATAATTAATAATTAATAATGCACATAAAACATTAAGCATAAACATAAAGCTTTTGTTTTAAATTACCTTTTCAGAGAGTAATTCTGCCACTGTACACCAAGTGTCATTTTTTAACTCACAACTCCTCACTAAAATCTTCTCATGTTGCTATAAATATTTGATTTAGAGCCTATAGTTCTTTTCTTTCTTGTGATTCCTGCTGGAGAAACCAACAGGAGGTGCTACCTTTCTGGAATAGCGATCATGCAAATATGTGATAATTCTTCTGTGTTGCAATAATATCATACACCTCCATTAGTGGCTTCTGATAGGGAGATCATGTGAAATATACACTGCCTTACTAGTTACACTTTAATTTAAACATAAATTATTATACAGAAACTCATTACTTACAGTGCAGTATAAGGGATCTGAAACACACAATAGCTCAAAGCTCCCAATATCATCAGCGCTGCTATCTTATGAAGATGGGGCGTTTTCCAATTATCTTCAGCACGGCATAAAAACTCATAGTATAATCAAGTGTAATGGCCCATGCACTATGAAAACACTTTGTAATCTGTTGTAAACGTACACCTTATGTGTTTTGCCTCCCACGTTTCAATGAAACATGACGCAGATAAAAGTGTAAACGATCAGAAACAGAACCCAGGAGGGAGAGATATTAAGAGGATAGGGAGTTTACCGTCTGCTGAGAACTTGTCAATGGCTTGGCTGAGAGTGAGGAAGTTTCCAGTTGATTTGGACATCTGGTGAATAGAAAAACAGATGTTAGCAGCGAGAATCTTTCAAGCACGCCCACCCACACAAGTTCATTACAAAGCTTAGTGGAATAAAACCGTTAAGTCGCAGACTGTCTGTGTTTACATCAACAAAAAAGAAAAACGAGTGCAAATCAACAGCACATACAGTAATTAGAATTCTTAACCGCATCAAACAATAGTTAATTAGCGGCACATTAGAAGAGAAGTGTTTCAATAAAAAGGTTTGCTGCATAATATGATAATGTTAATGTGGTTACTTAATGTTTCAACAACCCAGACAAAAGACCACATCAGACAGAACCAGACCAGACCACAGATTATTATTTATGGATACTGAATGATATTTAACACCATTAATGTATGACACACCTTTTCAGAGTTGAGGAGCAGGTGTCCATTGGCGCGCACTGCTTGTGGCCACTTCCCACTGAAGATGAGAGATTGTTGTCATTTTAACCGTCGTCATCATCATCATCATCATCATGGATGCACCGATCTGACTTTTTCACTCCCAAAACCCACTGTGATACCTGGGCTGTGACTATCTACCAATACAGAGTACCACTCAAATACCCATGCTGAGTTAGCTGCATGCCTCACTGTGTGGAAGGGACTGGGATCCATTGGTGGAATGTAACTAAGTACATTTAATCAAGCACTGTAAAGTACAAGTACCTCAAAAACAATCTGAATGGGATCTTTCTGCTTAACGAGTACGTTTACTTTTGATACTTTAAGTACATTTTGATGCTGAAACTTTTTTACTTTTACTTAAGGAAGTTTTGAATGCAAGACATTGTAGTGGAGTAATTGTGCAATTGTGTATAAATCTAATGTTATTACTTTGTAATTAGGCATCTAATATAATATCCACAGCAGAAAAAATGTATATTACGGCTGTAAGACAGTCTGGTTAAAATTATTATCATCACATTAATAAGGACATTTGTCCATTATTGTTATGCATCTGATCTCCATATAACACACACATACACTCCTCAACGAAACTGGGAAGTTGAATGTTTGCGATAGTCATGCTCAAAGTCAAAATTCAGGGAAAGTTCAGTGACACTGCAGGCTGTTTACACAGAGCAGAGAGGAGAGGACAAGAGTTGTAAGGAAAAGTTGTACATATATAAATAGTTAGCATGTGGGGGCCCCATTTTTCCAAGATTTGTGAAAAATGTTGTATATTCAGATTCCATTGTATCACAGTTTTCTTAAAATAACGAACTACAACCATCTCTAATGTCTAACGACAACTACGACATTTGAGTTCACCCCATTTCTAGCCATGATTGTGCTGTTTCCATAGAGATGCAGGACTTATATATTGAAGTGAAAAACGAGGCCACCGTGAGTAAAATGTGACAGGAGCAAAAAATGCCCTGAGACTGCTTGGGGTTCAGAGGGTTGATGTAAACTTGTTGGAATATGTTGTATAATCTTTTCATCGAACTGTCAGGAAGAAAGTTATAATGTCAAACCAACAGTCCATCAAACTTGTAGGAAACACCAGCTAGTTTGACCCTAATTAAAACTCCATAGAGCAATATTCATCAATAGAGTAATAAAGTTAATTTACACTTTCTTTCCACTCTCTCCTTGGATCTTAAACTATACTATAGTTATAATACATGCTTTAAATCCTCATTCATTTGCTGCTACTCTCTGAACTGCTCGATAAAGCAGGCAGACTCACTTGTCTTTGGGCCACATGGCCACATGGTTGTACAGGTAGTAAGACAAGTGGTTGGGCACCAGGTCTTTGCCAGACACACGGACGTCCACAGGGTACCAGTACTCAAACTCCCTCCTCAGCTTCTGCAGATTCTCTTTGGGGATCTCCGTCTTGGGGAAAGGAGAGGTCTTAAAGAAGATAAAGTCCCACACCTCTCTGGTCATCTGCTCCGGCCTGTTGGACAAAAGAAGGAGAAAGACAAGAATGTTCAAGGCAAGAAGGAGATGCGTTGGGTTGAAGCGAGGTGAAGAGATGCAATTTTATGCAGCGTCGGACAGTATGTTTCACTTTTCTTTGTCATTTTATCTTAGTCCTGGGGAGAAGATTTGAGGATACTTAAATGAACATTGAGCTATGAATTGATTTTTCTAAACCGTTTCTGAAATGCAGCATTTGTCATTGAGTGGACGTCTTTTTTTTCTATTTTTTATTTCATGGATGAATACCGAGCAACAAATCGACTATGTCTGAAAAGCAACGACTGTCATTTGAAATGATTACATTTAGTTTTGAAATTGAAGTCTTTTTTCCCTCAGGTGAACCTCGTCTTCAGTTCTTTCAAGACAGAAAGAGAAGGACGAGAGAAGGAGAATCAGTTCATCCTTGTGTATTCTAGAGTGCAGGTGTGTGTGTGTTGTGTCCGTACTTGATGCCCAGTGGTGATGCTCCCTGTCCGCTGAGCACTCCTCCCTGGAGGAGGTGGGCCACAGTGTAGTAAGCCATGTAGATGGTGGAGTCTGATAGTGACTCAATCAGCCACTGCTCGTCCCAAGGCAGCCGTGTTCCTATGGTAACCGGGAGGCAAACACACACATGTATTACATCAAATCCAGAAACACACGCACACAACAATGGGACAGAGTGCAAAAGAGACACAAAATCATCAACAAGACAATTGTTGTCTCTTCTGAGCTGACAAAATCTTTTCTTGCATTTGCCATCTTGTCAAGCTGGTTACATTCAAATGCCAAGAAAACAAAATGCAGTGGAATAAGTCCTGGGCTTCATTGTGTAATCCTTGGCAAACAATAACTAACAATATTTTATTGTCAAATGAGCTTAACTAAAACAATATCACAATTTGCCAAACTGCTGCTTTGACAAACACCAGCAACTTATTTTATTCCCAAGCCAATTTGCCACTTTTCCACCTTTTTTAATTTTGGTATTTTTCAACGAGTGTGTTTTAATTTTGGTATTTTTCAACGAGTGTGGTCGGGCACACTGCATAATGAGCCTCAAAAGCACTGAGCTCATGTTTTTGTTTTTCCCAATTGAGATCTTTCACCAGCTTTCGATGGTTAAACACAAAATTACTGCAAGCTTGGGCAGTAATTAATCTGCACAAGTAGCAGCTACACAAATATGAGATCTGAGCAACATCAAATTTAAAATGTTAATATAATTAAACAGAAAATGAATGCTGTTATTCCTGCACGCACTATTTTTAATTAATGGAAATTTAACGTCATAAAAAATAAATCATATTACAAAATATATCACACAATTAATTTAACATATTTCTGAATAATTTCTTAAAACAAATCTGTCTACACAGTGTATATACTTTGGGACTGGCGTACAGTCTGTCTATAGCTCATAAGTTTCTCTGCATGAAAAATAAAATCTAACTGATTTATCTGCGATCACTTAATGAAATTACAATGCATTTGCATCTCTACTTTTCAGCTTTCAGTGTATAAACAGAATAACAAAAAATATGACAGAAGTGATAGAAATCTGCACAACCTCCCCCTTGCTGTAAAATAAGGCAGCATAATATTCTGTCTGATTTTGGTTGGTGAAACTCATGCTTCATATTCTGAAAATGTGTGGGGAGATTGCTACAGTAGGAGTCTACAACAGGCCTAGACTGTACTGTATGCCAACTGGCCCTCAGTGTGCATCTATTCCTGTCTGAACAGAAAGGCAGACTGTTGCTAGGTGCTTTATCATCAGTCCTCTGTCTCCATCTATAGACCAAAACATCAGTCATGCACTAGAAAATCTTCAAGTCCTGTTCATCTTCTGCAGGGAATACAAAAACATTTCCTCTGAAATATCACGCGCACAAATCAAAGAGGCGGACGCTCACCAAGTCCGTAAGTTCGAGAGCAGGCATGCTCCTGCAGCCAGGCCAAAGTTGCCTCGAAGTTTCTCCTCGTCTCCTCGCAAAATCTGCAAAATGGAAGGAAGGAAGTAGGTCTAGTTAGTCTAGTAAGTGCAGACAAACATAGCAGAAAGCAAAATATGGAAAGGAATTTGGGGCATCAGAGGTCAGTGTCTTACGTCTCCAGAGACTTGAGAGCTTCATTGGCCTGCTTCTTCCACTCTGCATCCCCATAGTCCAAATACCTGAAAGACAAATAGACAGACAATAGCATGCGGTTAATCAAAGAAGACAGACACTCTGACATCACGGCACTATTAACTGCACATTTCATCTGAGCATAGCATTGCACTACTGTACATACTGTATAATCCCTCCAATAACTACAATTTACACCACTGTATATATAGTTATTCATACTGTATTACCATAGTCACAGCCTGTACATACCTGTAGTTTTTATGTAGACATACATCATTTCATACCTTGCACCTTGTATTTAAATACTGCTTAAGCACTTCAGTGCAATGACAATAAAGTTCAATCTTATCTAATCTTAGCTATATTTTGTCAGATTTGTGTGTTCAGACTTCATGCAGCACTCACCACTGGTCACAGAGAGCCACCACACACTCGTCAGCGGAACGAGACATGACCTGTTTTTCTGGCTCCATGTAGATCATGGCCTCACCCTGTGATGAATTGAGCCAACATCATACAGGTAAATATAGGTCAAACATCATGTTTGGCATAAAATGAACTCTAAGATACTCTGCAGAAACGCACACATATATAAAGCAGAACATATACAATCGGAAAATAGCAAATCCCAATTACACTGACAGATATTCCATTTCTGATATGATACATGACATAAGAAGGAATTATCTTTTTTTTGCATTATTATTCTCATTTTCATTGCCAAATATAATAAAATGATCCTAAACGGTATGAATTTGTCTGTAAAATACCACTTCTAGGCTGGGGCATCTCTGCAGCACCACAATGTAATTCAGAATGGTATTTTGACAAATATTTGTCTTTATTGTGTGTTTTGAGTATTGCACCAGTCCATGTTGCAATTCTGGTCAAATTTTGATTAACTGAATAGATAGATCAGAGTCAGTTTTGGGCTCTACTGAATAGTTTCGAAGCTTAATTCATAATATCAACGTTTGAATTCTAAATCACGACAGAGCTGTGCAGCTTTTTATTTGTGTCTTTTCATTCAGTTTAAATATTTCCATTAACTCCAGAGCAGAAATTAAAATAATAATCTTTTTTAAAGATAGATGTTACCCTTTACAAAATATGTTTTTAACTGACAAATTATTCTGCAAAAGACTAGTGCAAATCACTTTATTCAAACTGAGGATTTTGTTCAAGAATTTAAAATAGATTTTTGTTATTTGAATATACTTTTTTTCTTTGACTTTTTGGCATTAGAAACAAAGAATGTCTCACCTTTTCCACCATCATCTTCTGGATGGGTTTTTTCACATCCTGGACCTTCTGCCCCTTGTAGCCATCGACCAGCATGATCTGAGACAGGAATTCATTCACAGAAACATTTCATTCCTACTGATGCAATTCTTTCACATTTCTGACACATCAGTCAACAAGAAGTGGGCCATGTCTCTGCAGTGCATTCTACAGTCATGAATGTTCACAAAGTGCTCAGTGGGGACACGTACTCAGCGTACACATATGAAATTCTTTCTGTTTGATGTGCTTGCAGCGGTGACATTTAAATTTACAATCGGCTAACAGTAAAGGCAGCCAAACATTGTAACATGACTAATGTCTTGTAATGTTGTGACAAGAAAAATTATCAAAGCAAAAAAAGAAATCTGTGCCACGTCTTTGTGAGTGTCATGTACAAATCCAGCTTGCCGTTTTACACAGCTTAAAAATACACAGAACCAAACTACCTGAGGGCAAAGCAGCCAACAGACAGGTACAACTCTGACAACAAAAAGTTGGTGAAACATAAATAAAAACAGAATGCATCCAATTCAGAATGAGTGTATATATTGACAAAAAAATAAAGCTGACTGGTTTGAAAATGAATCATTGTTTTATATTTAATTGAATAGTTCCAAGTTTTGGGGAATTTTATTTACCTATAGCCATACTACCGACCCAAAGTTCATGAAAATTGGCGGAAAGGTGTAGAATGGGCCGAGGAAGAACCCATTACGTTCTGGTGTTTGAATACACAAATTATTTTTCGCTTTCGTTAACAGTTCGTGACAGGACGTTTGGCAATGACAGAATAAATGTGATACAACTTAGATGGTAGTTAAGTTCAGTTGTGAACAAAGCCAACTTCAAAACTATGATACATCCGTATCACAATTCATGATGAACATACAGCTTTTTATAACAGCTGCTTTGATTTTTGTTTTATGAAGGTGCTATGTTCATGATGTCATTAATATTTGTACATATGCACAGGATAATAAAGACGTTTCTGTTTTTCACAAATGTAAGTTTAGTACAGTGTGAAATATTTAAAATTTAACAGTACATAAAAAATGCACATATTAAGCTTCCAGCAGGCAAGTCCACATTTTGACATAGCTTTAATAGTTATATCCAGACATATATAGTGATTGCATTTGGGGATTAGCATATCAGAGAGGACTGGACTGTTGGCCTTGGAGGTCTGTGCTTTCTGAGTGCCCTTCTCGTGAATAATTTAGTCTAGCCTTAAGGTGTGAATAACTTGGCTTATGTCCTGAAGATAAATCGCACAAGCTTCAAACCAAAAGTTAAATCCACAGGAGGGTAACATTTTGCTGACCTATGCAGTTGTTTTAAACTTATTAACCACTGAGTCGACTCACCCCTTCATAAAAGCCCTTCAGGTAGACTTTCTCCTTGGCCTCAGCCAGCTTTTCCTTGTCATTCTGGCTCTGGATCTTCAACTCGTCGCACAACAGAGGAGCCGACAGGTTCCCGTAGCCGGGTATGTCTATGATGGGGACCTGACATGCACACACAGATAAAACACAAAAATTAAGGCTTCCTTGAGCAATCAGATTGATTGTTTTCAATGCATCCTGACTGAAATCAAAATAATGTTAGCAGATCAGTTTACCGGCTCAAAAGGCAACACCATCTTGTCCTCAATTCCATACTTCTCCCGCAGAGCCTGTTGAAAAAATGCAATCATCAAGAGCCACATTAATCAAATGCAAAAGGAAGTACATGCTTTAAAAATGGATGAGTCTTTCTTTCTGAAGAATTGGGGGTTCAGTTCACCTGAACTTTAGCAGATATCAAAGCAGACCAATATAATAGCACAATCTGTTAAAACATGTTAAAATCTAAATTTAAAAATTGCCCTGGGAGTTTTTAGTAGGCTCTGTCTTCTGTGGTTCTCTGCAGCTGAATACATTTGAGGTACAAAGGCTGTCTGAATGGCAGCATAGCAGATTTTTTTAAAGGTCTGTAAGCTTACCTGTTTTTTCTTGATGTCTCTGAGAGCAGCGATGTCATCAGGAGCATCAGAAGGCACGCTGGTAACAACCCCCGTGCCTGAGGAAAAGGTAGAAAAACAAAGAGGTCAACACATAAAATGTATTCATGCACACCAGATAGGTTTCTTATTGTAATTTACATTATACATATTCAATGTGATTGCCCATTGCCACATTTCTTTAACTGCAGAGCGACTACACTGCAACAACTATAAACACGAGCTGGAAAATGATAAATGTCGCAGGTCGTCCCAGATTCACTCTCGCTGATTGCTTTCCATAACCCTAGGATGACACATGGGGCACAAGAGATTCCTTCTTATTGAAATTCTGGCATTTCAACTTAGTCATTCAGAAATTCCAATTAAGCCGACTTACAAAAATTCATCAACAGGACACATGAAAACACACAGACAAACTACAACCCTCGAGCACCACATACCAGAAAATAGATAGTACTGACTTCTAAGAAAAAATGGCCACTCTGTGTGCAATTAGACCCATTTTTATATGTTTACAAATGTTCTCCCTCAGGTCTAAAAAGCAGCCATTACTTCTGTCTTTTGACATCTGGGAACAACACTTTATAAATTCTTTGGTGACCTTTGCCTGCTATTTTAAAACTCCCAAGCACTTTTCTGTAGACTCCTCCAAGAATATCTAAACCAAGCAAGGAGGAATAAGGGATAAAGCTCAGTGGAAATCTTCTGCAGAAAGTTATACCTAAAGCAACAAGTATGGGAATAAATTATCCTTATTCGAAACACAGAGATATATATATAGTCGCACATTTCAAGCAGCTTCTCTTGAACTGTTCACTAACTGCCAGATACATTTCACTGAAGTTTAAGTTTGCACATTAAAAAGACAGAGTAAAGTGCTTCCACCCAAGGGGATTCAGACTGCTGTGAGCGACGCTGGCAAAGCCAGCCTTGAAAAGACACTAAAATCAATCAACCCAACCACTCTGAATACATTTATCCCTTCTATTTTTCCTAACTTGTACCTTTGTCCTCCTTGATGGTGAGCATGGGCAGAGCATAGATGATCTTATAGGAGGTCAGAGGAGCACTCAGGGCACTGCCAAGGATATCCTAGAAAGAGACAAAAGTGATGTAGAGCTTGATTTACACAGTAAACACATAAGCATCCTGCTTGATCCTCTTTGAAAAACCTGACTCTTATCCCCCAGTAAAACACAAAGATAGAGCAGCAATAATACATGACAGCAATCAATTTTGCAGGTTTATTACACCATATCCATGAAACCTCCTGCCTCAAACTGTCTCTACACTGCTGCTAAGGTAAGTCTTGTGTGTCTGATATAAACTAGAATGTATTTACATCTGAAAGCAAGAAACACACAAAGTTAATACCTGTCCCAGAATTTCCATGACCACTGGCACCACTCCGTTCTCTTTGGTGAAGCCCTGGTAAGACATGTTCCTGGCGGACCTACTGGTGCAGATGAAGATGTCTCCGCTGGTGGTCTCAAAGGCAACATACTTCATGTCGGGCCTCACCCAGCAGTTGGTCTGACCGAACATGGTCTCTGGTCTCAGAGTGGCAGCCACCAGGTAGATGTTTTTGCCCTTCATGGCGCTGTGGGGAGGCTGGCATTAGCACTTTACTTCTATCTCCAGTTAAGATAGAGTTAGTGTATGACTTTATGAAGAGGAGAGCTATACTTTAATGCTGCTAAAAAATGTCTGTGGTGTTTGGCTTTTTTTAATGTTGGCGGCACAGTGTTCAGTGTTTGTAATTTGTTACCTGCTATAAAAGACTTTGGACTTGAATTTTGCAGTGTACGGCTCAACAATTTTCATCTTGATGAGAGTGTACTCCTGGGGTCCAACTCCCTGCAGGTGAAGAAAAATGATAATTGGAAGAAAGAAGAACAAAATTCAGGGCTCAAATAGATAATCTCAATCCAAAGTAAGAGATCATTTTAAAGGAATGTTTTGTTTTTCCAAAATCAATAAAACAAACATCTCCATAATCAAATATTGACATTCTTCAAGCCGGGCGCCGGAGAGGTCGGCAGCCAATTGCAGCAGCTCTCTTATTTTATTTCATTATTCTATTCTTTCTTAATTATCTTAATCTGTTTTACTCTGTACTTGTGAAGCTGCAACACCTGAATTCCCCCCATTGGGATCAACAAAGGAACAGGCAAAAACGGTAAGTCAGATAAAATCACACTGGGAGTGATCCTAGTATCAAGTGTTTTGGATGGTTGAAAGGTTTGCTGTAGTACTCACAATTAATCATGATAATAATATAAAAATTATGATTTTCCACAACTAATACGTTATTTCATTTACCTCTCCTGTTTGCCTGTCATGGTCCATGCAGGGCTGTCCATCCTTGGGGGAGTAGATGGTATACCTGCAGCAGTCGGACACAGTCACATTATATTACTGAAAGAACACACAGGCCAAATGGAAATAGTACTGCCTGAGACTGAAAAGGAAACTTCAACATCAGCTTTAAGTATTCTCTTTGCGTTTACCCCATGGGATGAAATGACATTGGTACAGGACATTGTTTCAGGCGAGACAGTTTGAGTCATCCTGATATCAACAAAGTTAGAGTGCAAGACTACCATTTCCCATATTGTGAGGAACTTTCTACCTTCTTTAGTAATGTCTATTTTAACATCAAATATAGTGCTACAGAACAAGTAAAAGTATATAGTCTATATTTTAGTACTTCTGTTTGTTAGTTTTTATGCACCATTACACCACAGCATATTCCTTGAATGTGAGAACCTACTTGGCAATGAAAACAATTCTGAAAATCGTTATATAGAAACCTCCAAACCATCTCACCTTTTGCCAAACTTGATCTTTTTTCTCTCCTTCAGTGTGATGAACTGCCACCTGACGAAGGAGTCATAAAAGGGGTTCACATCGGTGGTGATGAATGAACGCCTCCAATCCACCTATGAAGTGACACATGGCATTTTTACAATCAACTACTCTGGTGAAATCTAGGTATCAAATAAAAGATTTATTTCACATGTAAAAATAAAAGGATATTTACATGAAGGTAATATTTGTCATATTTCACTGCATAATGGGTACATTAGCAAAACATTGACAGGTATTTGCGAGAGTTCTACGTAGTCACCTTGACTCCCATCATTTTGAGATCTTTGACAGCCAGAGGAGGAAAGTACTCCAGCCAGTGTTCAGCACTGGCAAACCTGGAAATCTCCTGGTCATTCAGGCCCAAAGACCTCATAATGTCCCACTGGAAGGTGGCAGTGCCAGATTTGGCCACAGCTTTACTCTAAGAGAGGAATAAAAAAAAAGAAAATGAAATTGACACATCCTTTTTAAGCGCTGAAGCAAATGAAAATCATTTTTCATTCCTCTGTGGATCCTGACCTTCTTGCCCTTTGCTTTGTCCTTGATGATAATTTCGTCAGATGTATCTGGCTTCTCCTTTTCCTCTTCATCCTCATCTGGAAACTGTGGAGGGTTTCCATAGAGCTCCATCTCTCTCTTCAGCTTGTCTGCACAGGCCTGGTGGACATAATATACATGTATTAACACAGGAAAGAAGGAAAAGAAAATTTCTAAATGTTGATACATTAGAATATTAGTTAAATGCAGTGTTGGTTACATTAATACCATATGTTATTTTATTTCCTTTAATGAGTGGGTAAATTAAGACAATAACATAGTAAAATAGTTGGTTAGAGCTTGTGAGCTATTGCTTTATTAAAGGTGGGATGATTGTGTTGGTCAATGCTTACCATTATCATAGCATTATAAAATTACATCCCTTTCAAGGGCTTGTTGGATGTACAAATAACACTAACTTTGATTGGCATTCCTGTGCAGTGCAGCCCGAATGGGAAGAGGCATTTCTTTCCTTTCAGAGACTGGTAACCAACACCAAACTACAAGAAAAAAGATGAACAGCAGAACGTTAGAGACCAGACTATTGACCATAAGTTCAACATTTGCATCTCTCATCTCTGATTTTTAAGCAAACTTACCTCACACTTCGACAAGCTGAACGTGTGACCAAGGTGCAGTCTGCCATTCATGTAAGGGTAGGGGAAGGTGACAAAGTACTTGTTTTTGCTGGAAGGAAAAAATGTGAGTCAAAATGGGTTTTTGAGAACAGAAGGATTTAATCTAGTATCTTTAGTCACATTGGCTGGGGCAACCATTAGTGACAAGGCTCGCCCTTTTTATGTCAACTGCATCACATAAAATACAGAGCTTCACCCACACTTGCATGGCTTGTTTTGTTTTTGTTTTTTTCCCCAACGGCAACAACTGACATGGCATACCAACTACAACACCTATTAAAATACTAGGTGCTGATTGTTGCATCAGGCAGAGATCAGGTGAAGGAAGTACACGTACACAACCTTCTCTGACATCCCTGAGTACAGAAATCTATGTGAACTTCTTTCTTTACAGGTGGTAGTACAGTTACATATTGTACCATTCCTGCGTCAAGTATGAGACAGAGAGAGTAATACTTTTTGGAAAAAGACACATGGTCTTTTCTAATGATTGCAGGTACTGACTTTGTGCTTTCCCCAATTGTTGTCGGTGCATCCTGCTCAAATGCCTTGTCCTTCTCCCATTTCTCCTGGATCTCTATCTCAATCTTTCTCAAAAAGTCCAACTTTGCTGTTCCCTTCCGCTCCTGGAAAACAATAACGAGCAAGATGACAGTGCGTTAGAGAAAACCCAGTGCAAAATTATTTGCATGCAATTAAACTGAATAACGTTAAAGACAAAAAAAATACTCCTTAGAGAACTGTTAAATACCCGATACTTTCGTAGATTAAATAAAGAAAATAATAGAAATATGTACAACACGTGTTAAACGAGAAAACAGCTGCAATCTCTGTTCCAGCTGTGTCAGATTTCTTTCAAGTCTATTTCTGCATTGGCTCGACAACTAGCTTGTGTTAGCTAACTTAGCTAATAGCTACAGTAAGTTTATGAGACACAGCGTTAAGCACTGCCTACAAACTAGCATTGACCATTCTTACATGTAGATAAAATGAGCATTGGACCTACCGTCATTTTTACCCAAATTATGAGCAATGAACTGTTCTTTTGTTTAGACAGAAGAAACAGTAGAAGTAGTTTCCAGTTTGACAAGGGAAACCCACGCCACCGGTGTCTGGCTGATGACACCCACAATCAGTCTCTCGCATGGTTTCCTGGGAAATGAAGTCCGAATAACTTTTCAGGAGTCGTGGCGTTAGATATCCAGTGAACTATCATTTTATTAATGTTGGTATTATTTGGTAAATTTGTTGTATTATAATGCTTAACGTCAGTGCCATTGTTATGTATTTAATAAATGGCAGTTAAATAATGAGACGATATGTTTATAACGGATGTCGCCCGGCCTGCGTTACGACAACTCAACTTGTGTTGCCATGCCGTAAAACACTTTTGTCCGACCTGCCAGTGAAGAGAGTCCAGACAGAAGGCCTTAAAGCTTATAAATTTATAGACGATGAAAGCAGGGTTATCGAAACGCACTTTCATTTTATAGACAGTATTATAGTCTTTCTCACGATGATCATAGAGAATGTTGAAGCCTTGAAGTCGTGGCTGGCAAAACTCCTGGAGCCAATGTAAGTGTTGAATTGAAATGACATTTAGCTTGCATGCTACGTAGCTATGATAGCTAGCTAGCCAGAGGGTTAGCCGGGCATCAATGGGGTGCTTGCTAGAATCTGATGGCAAATTCTTGCACGAGTTAGCAAACCACCATTACCGCTAGCTGGCTTTTCGTAACATAGTCAGACTGCATGACTTCTCATTCACTAACGTTATATAAATTCAAATAATGCACGAAGAAATGGGAATGTCGCAATTAAATTTTAGGGTAGTTATGCACGTAATAAGCCCACGATAATGTGACTTTTCACAGCTCTGTAACAAGCTAATAAGCTGCAACAGATAACTTGTATGCTGCTATTTGAGATTGAAATATCTTCTGTTGGAATAAATCCAGTATTACTTGATATGCACTGATATATTTATATGTTTTATAGACCATGAAGAATTGTTTACTCTTTGAGTTACCCTGACTACACACACTCTTACTTTCTCCCTCTCTGTGTCTTTATTTCAAATGCAAATCATTATATTGTAATTACAAAAGGGCAGAGGTGTTGCCAAATGATTGCTTTACATATTTTAATTAGAGAGAAGTTAATGTACAGGGTAGTAGTTGTTGTTACACATTGTTTACTGCTGTCTCACATAGTAGGGCACGCTCAATGTATCAATTCAGAAAATAATTCTTACTGACATTAGCCTAGTGTGCCTCATGTACATCTATGACCCTAACGGTGAATTCAAATAAAATAGAAGTGAATGTAGTTTTGTAAGTTTAAAGTTGTATCCAATCAGCCATTTAGTTCTGTAGCTAGTTATACATTAGCTTGGAGTTGTCAAGAGTGCTTTCATGGAGCAGTGTGTGGTTGTTAAGTTATAGTTATTGCCCAAGCCAGACCTTTAGCTTGACCTTTTTGCATGCAACAATTCTGTGAAATGAACTAGATGCTAACATCTGATGTTTTTGTTGCCATGTTCTCCCTTGAAGGTATTGTTAGGCTCTCACTGACTATTTTTAGGTTTGTTTTGAAAACCCATGCTTGCATAGTTGGGTACCATTGGATGACACCTCTTACTGACATACAGTATACTAAAATTGGTTTAATTATTACTTCAGTTTTCTCTTTAGTTTTTCGTTCAGTTTTTGTTACCCATTTCAGTCATTAAGCAGTTTGACCAAAGCTTCGTTGCATTTTCCTTTTGTTCTGTAATGTTTAAGTAAGATTCTGGGCAGCTAAAATTGATAATGTATATATTTTAACCTACAGATGTGATGCTGACCCCTCTGCCTTAGCCAACTATGTGGTGGCTCTTGTGAAGAAGGACAAACCGGAGAAAGAGCTGAAAGCCCTTTGTGCGGATCAGCTTGATGTCTTTCTACAAAAAGGTATGAAAGCTTCTCTGCCAGTGTAAGTGACTGTAACATGTAGTTTTGATATTGATGAGCTCTCACAGGTTAAGAAAGTTGTGCAGAAGGTGTTACTCTATCAGAGATTTCCAAACTTTGCCTAACAAGCCGAATATTATGTTGAAGTCACTTTTAGTTATAGATGCAGTGAGCTTTACATGATCACCATGTATTTGTGGAACACCAGTGTGGCCTCCAGAGGGTGTGAACCATTATGGAGTATGTTTCCCCCGTTATGTGTCTAGACTCTATGACATGAAGAATCTGCTTAGCTTGAGGTGTTGTGCTCTGTCTTCAATAATGGTTGAATTAAATTATTAAATCACTTTTAATTGCACAGTACAATTACAATCGCATAATGTGATTGGGTTGTTGATGAATGCACATGTCTCAGCGATTACTTTATCACATGTTGAAAATTCAGGGCCTAACACTAAAGTTTGGTAATGTGCCCTTGCAACAACATCTTAGTTTTTGTTTCAAAACAGCTGTTAAAGGGTAAAATCCCCAGAAACAACTATTTATGCACTAAAGGAGCTTAAGGCCACACATGAAGATACTAAGTTTAAAGCCTGTCAGAACTAAACAACCGCAGCTCGTATTCTTTGGAATGACATACTTAAAATTGCTCTCGAACAAATAGATCAAATATATGACCTCCTTAAAATCTAGGTTTTGCTGATTTTCTACTTCATGGCCATACCTTTTAATCAAGCAGCCTGCAAACTGTTCAATTTTTGTGCTGTTTCTGTGTTTGTTATTCATTTGGTGTTTATTAGACTTTGGATATATTTAGTGCAGCCTGGAGCAGAGAATCATTTAGTGTAGTGTGATTCGGAGGATTGTCAGTACATCACATCCCTGAGGGACCATTTGCCTGTTCGGGTAAAAGATAGTAGAAGTAAAAGATTAAATCTATTCACATGATTCATGTCGTCTTTGCAGAGACAACGGGATTTGTGGATAAACTTTTTGAATGTCTTACAACAAAGAACTACCTGGGAAATCCTGCTGCCAAGGAAGTTCCTAAAGAAGAGGTCAAACCACCTGCAGTCAAATCTGATGTTGTGGAGGTAAGAACAGTTAGAGTTGGTGAGAAATGTGTTGGCTACAATAAGACTACAAAAATGAATATAAGAAAGGCATGTCACATACAAATCCTCTTTAAAGTGTTTATTTTTATCCAATTGGAGGGATTTTTTGACCATTTTTATTTATTAATTAGTGGTCAAAAATGGTAAAAAAGAAATTGTACCAAATCTGTTTAACAAATGATATCAAGCAAGAAATTTGTGCAGCAACTTTTGAGACATAAATGGCCAATATTTACTCTTATCATGATGTTTTTAGCCCGTATGCACACTAACCTTTAAAATCTGAACAGGCACCTAAGTAAAGCACAATGTTTTTTTATAGATTTGTGACTAGAAAACCATGGCACACAGCGCTGAGCCATGTGGTGTAAACTGTTGACCTGCTGTCTCATGTTGCTGTTTTTTCCCCTCAAGGCTGAAACTCCAGAGGAAGAGAGAGAAAACAGGCGGAGAAGAAGTCCTCA
>CAFUXE010000253.1:384139-394385 GCA_903364295.1 Serranus cabrilla
CCTTCAACCAATAACAACAGCACAGGGGAACAGACCCAGGAGTGTGGGTGTTCCTGTCCTGCATTAGCAATGCAGACTTGTTGCTGTAGACATCTTGAGCGCACAGAGCAGACTTCTGGATGTACCACTTGTATTAGATTCTTTTGGTCAGTGTTGCTTGGAGTTGTTTTTGATCAGGAACAATGTGGACAGCTTTGCCTTTACATCAGTGGGAATTTAACGACAGGTCCTGGAATTGGGTCTATCACCTGCAAGGTTACGTTAATCTACACCGCTAAGTGTAGCTGTAGTTCCTTACTGTCATTCCTTTTCATGTTTTGTTAAAATGCCTGTTTCTGCTTTTCTTTCACAGACTTCAAGTCAAAGTTTGAGTTAGAAAGGAAGGATACAGATTGCTACAACTCTTCCAACACATCAGGCTCCCAGCAGCAGCAGCAGCAGCACCCGTCGCCTCTCCTACCCCTGCCCACACCTCCACACCCCTTTTCTTCCTCGTCCGCTGGAGTCTCAGGAGCTGGAGGCGTTCCCGTAGTAACACCGGCTCACCTGCCAGATAGCACTACAGACAGCTGGTCTGGCTACTATGGTAACCAGAGGCAGGATGGTGTCTGCAAGCCATTCAGCAACAAAGTCGTTTCGCTCAAACAGCGCTGCAGGGATTACGATGGTAGGAACAGAATGAATCATTCCTCCTTTGCTTGCCTTTGACTCCTGCTTTCTATTGGGTTTTTTTTTAACAAGTTTATTTTCTTTTCCTTCCTCCATCTCTATCTCTCTATCCCAAAATGACGTGGTCATTGTAAGATTTGCTGTGTTATCTCTACCATTATCTTCCCATGAGGGTTATTATGTCTCATCACTAATGACCACTGTTTAGCGCTCCTACTTTTCTCCCCAGTGGAAGGCAGGAAAGCAACAGGCTTGCACTCACCTCTCCCTAGAGACACATGAGGTTTTAAACGTACCCACTGTCCCTGAAGCACACTGCTATCTGTCACAGTGCTCAAACACAGCCACCAGGGACCCACTTTCTTAATGAGACTGTAGGGTAAATGCACGCAAAGTATGTCATAACTTGTCTATTTATTCTTACTGCTCCTTTTAATTTGTTCCTTTTTCCGTGCAGTCTTATTTGTGGGAATGAGTTTGACTTCCAAGGGCAAAACTCTCTTAGGAAGGATTACTGTCGGTTAAAAAAGTAATACTCAGGAGTAAATAACGTCTTGGTACCTGGAGAATGTTCTTTATGCTGTCCTAAACACTTGACATGCTGACATAAATATGACAAAGCTCATTTTTGACGTCTGTCTCTCTCACAGAAAAGGGATTTTGTGTCCGTGGTGACCTTTGTCCATTTGACCATGGCAACGACCCTCTCATCGTTGATGATGTCAACCTACCGAACATGATTCCGTTCCCTCCCCCACCTGTTATGCCCCCCGCTGGCCTGCCCATGCCCCCGATCACTGAGCCACCTCCTCCCCTCAGGATGCCTGCGATGCCCCCCTTTGGCCAGCCACCACCACCGGGCGTCTTCCCAATGACTGGTGAGTAGTACCACCACACTGGTGCATTAATGAGAACTTATAGAAACAATGTATGATTCGCCATTTGATGTGAGCAGCAACATTTCTATTGGAGGGTACAAATGTGAAAACAAGTGGTGAATTTGGACTTCTACAAACTACTGCAGCTAGTGATTCTTTAGCAACTGTTACTATTTTCTTTTCAAGTTTTTTTCATCAAATCAAAACAGAAGTAATTAGTTGAGAATCGTCACGCCCCTAATTATACAGGTTATTGGAAATATGTTTGTACTGTTCATTTTGTTGTTGTTGCTACAAATCAGATAAAAATATAGTTGTTGTCGTTATCACTTCCTGCCACCTTTAGCTCATATTAAATCAACCTGTGTGGCATGAAAAATGTTTAGTAGCTGTCATACCTGTTACATACCTGAGACATTAGCTTGGGCTTGTGTCTCCCTCAGGACCCCCAATGATAGCAACCAGTGGGATTGATACCCCCAACCACCAAACGGCAATCACTTCTTCTCCTCCCATCGGACCACCCGGTGTGGGGCTACCGCCTACTCTTCCTCCTCCTCCTCCACCTCCTCCTTCCTCGTCTTCATCTGTTTCTCTTCGTCCCCAATATGTCCAGTCTGAATGTAAGCAGTGATGCTTTTCCTATTAAGATTGGGAAATGTTGTCCTTTTTTTCCCTTGCTCTATTTCCTGCTTTCCAGTTTTGGTTTGTGTTTACGTGTAGAACTTGTGATTGTAAAGTTAAAAAAGTAACAAGTAATCTATCGTGTGACGGTGTAGTGGATGCAGTGTTGGATGTATTTTTTCAGGCTGCAGTAACAGCTGTTGACCAGAGGGTAGCACTGTTTATTAACCTAAGAAACAACATCGCCATGAGCAATTAAAATGAGCTTGTTCCATCTTATTGTGTTGAGTGCTTTCCCCATAATTCAGCTCATGAATAATTCCAGCTAAACAGAAAAGCTAAGGCTTCAGCTCAAATAGAGTGGGTCTATTTTTAGCTAATTACAAACCCAAGCTTTTGACCTTAATTCAACTCACATTCCCAAAATCATTACTGTCATGTAAGGTCATGTTTTGTTAAAGTTTGCCTTTGTGTTGCAGTAAACTTTGATTCGCTTCGCTCAAAAACTATCATCTTAGGGTGTTTTTAATCTTGTTATCTATATTCTATTTTATTTATTATATCTTTTGTGCATTTCTTTAGATTTTTCCCATTATATTTATTACTACTCAGAACTGTATGTAACTCAGCAATATTATAAAGACCAATTTAGTGACAACCTGGAACAGTCTAAGTCCTAGATGAGTCACTGGACATGAGTCAGTACTTATTTATTTATTTATTCATGCAGGCTTTATTTCAATCTGTAATTTCAGTTTATCTTCTTTGTAAATGTTTAGTGTTTAAGTTCTAAGTTGTTTTTTTTTCTTCATATTTTCAAAACTGTTAAATATTGTAGATTACCTCTAAACCTGTATGTGCTAATGTCACTTTTACACATTAGATAACTATGATCCAGAGGGCTATAACCCTGAATCTCCGGGCCTGACTGCAGCGGGGCGAAATCCGTACCGCCAGTTCATCCCCCGGGTGCAGACACAGCGATCCAACCTCATCGGCCTCACCTCCAATGAAGGACAAGGCTCCAGAGGTATTAGCTATATTATTATTAGCTTTCTTCGTACATCAAAGCTCTGTATACTCCTGATGGACAGCTCAGTGGTACTAATAGCAAAACTCACAAGCTCTTTAACGTTTTTTGTCTGTGTCTCCCAGCTGCCAACATAGTGATCCAGACAGAGCCTGCCACAGCAGCCAGCACTCCTGGAAGTAACGTGTCCCGTTTCAACACAGAGCAGGACAGCAGGAAGAGAACCATGGGACCTAGTACAGCCGAGGGTCCCGTGGCTAAAAAACCCTGGATGGACAAGTAAGAATTTTAAAGACAAGCCCATCAAATAAGATGTTAAACAATCGTAATGTAATTTTCTTCTCATTCAAAGCTTGTATTAAGGTTTTCAAATTAAGCTTTGAATGTCTGTTGTCAAACTTTAAGAAATTGAAAATTAAGCAAGGCAAAGAAATATATGAAGACATTTAAAGAAAGTACCTGACTAGTTGAAATTTAATCAAACAAATCTGTGCCTCCTCCATTTCCTGTTACTGCAATGGGAGCCTTGTTTCAAGCCAAGGTGACTCATAGATCAGGAGCCAGTCTTTTGTGTCAGTTGTGGGAAGACTTGGGAGCTTCTATTGGCTCAACTTGTAATCCATCTCAAGTGTCAACCAGGTTGACATGATTTCCTCTTTTGCAAGTATAACGGTTATATGACGTGTAGGAATTTCAGTATGAAGGCTGAAACTCGACCTTCAGGTCATCAATCTGGATTCCATTTCACTGCCTATCTGTGTTAAAGATCCTTTGCACAAAATGTGGATAAGCTCATCTGCATTTTCCATTAATTTGTCTTTCAAACAAGCACTGTGGCAAACATCAACATCATGGTTTTGTTCTCGTTTTAGGCCGAGCTTTAACAACCAACACAAGAACACTTTTCCCAAGAGGTATCACTATGTGAACACCAAGTTGGAGGTGCGCAAGATCCCACGCGAGCTCAACAACATCACCAAGCTCAATGAGCACTTCAGCAAGTTTGGAACCATTGTCAATATCCAGGTAAAATGCATAATTTGCTGCCTTGTACAAAGTGAACCTGCAAAGCATTACAGGGATCATTTTGTGTAGACGAGAAATCTTTTTTTTTTAAGGTACACGAAGTGTAGTATTCTCACAAGTTGCAGGACCAAAATGTAACAGAGGGTTTACTCTGTGACTCTACACATGGAAAATTACTGTTTACTTATATTTTGGACAAAAAAATAGGTCAATGTTCAGCCAAGTCTATGAAGTTCAGCTCTGCAGATACATTTAATTAATCATAACACACATACCTAATCAGCAAGCTCCACTCTCCATTCAGGTGGTGTTTGGTGGAGACCCAGAGGCGGCATTGATACAGTACACAAAGAACGAAGAGGCCAGGCGGGCCATATCCAGCACCGAGGCGGTCCTCAACAACCGCTTCATCCGTGTGTACTGGCACCGCGAGCCCGGCACTAATGCCACAGGGCTTCAGCAGCAGCAGCAGGAGCAGAGCTCAGGGAGCCAGGTGCCCGGGTCGGCACCCAGCCAGGGGCCGCAGCACAGCACCATGCATAAGGTTAGTATTAAGAGCTGAAACGTAGAGAAGTCTTTCATCTTTTCGGGCTGATTGCTTACCATGCATCTGCAACCTTTTTTCTACCTCCCTCTTTTTCCCAGCAGGGGATCAAACAGCACAATCCAGCTGCCTATGTGTTGAACAAGACTGTACCCAAGCATCGCCTTCCAACATTGCCTGGGATCACAGCTGCAACCAAGCCGGACAGCCTGAACACAAACACAGACGGTGTCACTGTACGTTGAAGTATCTGTTTATGTGTGTATCAGGTGGTACCACACCTGAAATGGCCATTTCAGATAAATGGCTTTTTCTTAAATAGGCTTGGAATAACACATTTGCTAATATTGTTAGCAGTAAGCCACTTTGTATCCCTCTGAAAATTTTCTTAGTTGACCAGCATACACACCTATGTGTGGCAGCACAGTGGTGCTTTAAGTTAAATACCTAGGTCAGCGTGCTTACATCCACACAATGATGATGCTAACATGCTCTTGGATAGTAAAACACAATTGTCAGTTCAACATCTTTGCTTTGTACTGATAAATACTTTTTTTGTTAACTAACTCACTGTTTCTCATCATACAGAAATTGGTATCATGGATCATCTTAGCTGGTAAAGCTAGCCAACTAGCAGCAATAAAAATTGCAGTTAGCTAGTGATAATGTTAGTAAGCAAGCAAGCTAAGGAAAAATAGCAAAAGAAACAAGACAACAGTGTCACTGCTAGTTTACCACCATAACACGAGAAGCCATAAAGATTGCAGTCCAGTGTCACTCCCAGTCAGTCTCACACAGCCTAAGATATGAAGAGGAGCAATGTTGGACAATAAATTGTCTTTTGTTGGCGCTTAACAATGCATTCTTGCTCGTGTTGGTTGCAGTTGTATACAAGCTCATTCTGATGACCCAAATGCGTCACTCTCTCCCTCTCTGTGGCACTTAGGTGGCGCCTGCGCTGGCGAACACCCAGAAGGGCCCCTACACTTCCACAGCCCTGAAGTCATCCTCAAAGAGCTTTGGGAAAACGGGAAAAGCACTAGAAGCACAGGAAGTCCTCAAGAAGAAACAGGCATGTGGCTTCATTTTCTAATACATATTCTGACGGGTGCGAGAATAGCTGAGCTGGGATCGGCCATTTGTTCCCTCAGGGGCCACCAGTGAGAGGATGGCTGCCATTGAGAAATGCTCAGGAATTAATGTGTTATCCAGCCCAGTGTAAAAAATGTGTTGCCTTTTTCCATTTAGGAGGCGTTAAAACTCCAGCAGGACATGAGAAAGAAGAAGCAAGAGATGTTAAAGACACAAATTGACTGTCAGAAGGTAAGACTGGCTTCCACACCCATACATTTATCCCTGCAACTCTTGCAGTTCTCCTTTTTTCATGTGCTTTCCCAACACCTTGCTTTTCTTTGATCTACACTCAACTCCCCCCTGTCCACTCCTCCTTCTTCCTCCAGGCCCTGATAAACCGCCTGGAGAAGAACCGAGGGATGAAACCTGAGGAGCGAGCCAACATCATGAAGACCCTGAAGGAGCTGACGGAGATGATCGCACAGCTGCAGAATGATATGAACCCCGCCTCCCAGGTATCCAGTGCAAAATCCAACCACGGCCAGTCAAAGACCAAGACTGATGTAAGTGGGGGCCGTTTTGGTCAGGAGCATGATGGAGTGCATCATCTCCCTTTACACAGAGACAGCCAAGTGGAGTTCTATCCTATAAGTGTAGAGTATTTTAAAGTGTTCACCAAACACATAAACGGATTAAAAAACCTGACAAAGTGTTTTGTCATTTTACATCATATGTGATCAGGCCCAGAAGGAATTGCTGGATGCTGAGCTGGACTTTCACAAGAAGATGAGCTCTGGAGAGGATACAACAGACCTCAAGAGAAAACTGGGGCAGTTACAGGTGGAGGTAATACACCCCCCCACACACATAAACACACACACATAGTACATAACCATAGGCCAGCGATCTGACAGATAGCAAGCACTGCCACAAACAGGTCTACAAAGACACACCACACACAGATTACGGTGACAGCCTTTCACATCAGCAGTACTTTGTTACACTGAATTTGAGGATGTGATACCAAGAAATGTCTTAGAGGATGTCAACAAGAAAGATAGCGGTCACACAATCAAAATGTACATCACAAGTACAGGTTGTTCATCAGAAAGGTCTCAGATATTTTATATTGTTGTATTTATCATTTTCTATTTATATTTAGTTATATTTATTACAAATCCTAGTTGTTGGCTTGAAGCTGCATCCAAGGCTGTTAGTCAGCTCAGACTTGTCCCAGACCTCCTCTTTCCTCTGAACTATCAGCGACACAAACACAGACGAGGTCGGCTCCGTCACAGGATCAACCTAACAAGAACATAGCTTTTGTTAGGAACACCCTGCCAAGCATGTTTTTCCCCTCTACCCCTGTGGGTCCTAAATTAGCTATTTATTAATAATGCATATCCAGCCCATCCATCCATCCAAACCCAGCCCTCCTTCTGCACATTAAACTGCAGCCACTTAAGCAAGCCCAGAGGAACAGCCGCTAACGAAGCCAAATCAGACACAGGTCTTACACTGATGGAGCCCCGTCTCATTAAAGTTTGAGGCCGCTGGTCCTTGTAAGAAAATCGCGGGATGACAATTAGAGGGAGATGTGAGCGAGGGACAAATGGATGAGAGTGGTTGTGAGGTTGCGGAGTGGTTATGAAGCGAGGAGATGTCACTTTAAAAATGGAGGAGTGACAAGAGTCAAGTGTGGCTCCAAGGACAATATATAATATTTTGCCGTTTGAGATTTTTTTTTGATTAAGATCTCGTTTATTGTCTGAATTCAGATTAGATTTGTTTTTTCTAATGTATAGATGTATTAACAGTCTTACATCAAGGGGCACATCTGGAATGGCTTTCCACATCTGCATGTAATGATTATTTAAACGCAGCCAGATGGCACCATATATCCCCATCTGTGTATTGAAAAAAGCAGCAGTCAGTCAGTCGTTTAATAACCTTAAATCTCCCAAACTGTCCTCCTCTAGGCGACTCGGTTGGGTCTGATCCGGCCTCCAGTGGGTCGAGGTCGGGGCAGAGGGAAGATGGCGCTGGAGCCTGGTTCGGTGCACGCGGGCCGTGGCAGGGGCCGAAGCCGGGAGATGATGGCTCGCGGCGGGGCCATAAACCGCATGGTGGTCGACCACAGGCCCAGATCCCTGGCTATTTTAGGGGTCACTCAGGAGGAGAAGGAGGAGCTAATGCCGCACTTTGTGGTGAGGGCTTTTTTTTGTTTTGCATGGTTACAGCTTCAGTAGCTACAAGGAAGTTATTGGATTATTGAACAATTAGAATGCAATTCATACTGATGTATATGTATTTTTTTTTCCTCAGAAATTTGGTGAGGTCGAGGATGTCCGTGACCAAGATGCCAACAGTGTTGTCATGACCTTCAAGACACGAAGTGAAGCAGAGAATGTAAATCATGTGACTCTAAATCTCTCCATCCACCTTAATTTTAATATTAGTAAAATATGATAAGAAAACTTGCAACTGTCGTCCTGTTTTGTATTCTAGGCAGCTAACCAGGGAGCTAAGTTCAAAGGTCGTGTGCTGCAGATTTCCTGGTACAAGCCCAAGACGCCCTCTGTCACAACAGAGCCAGAGGAGGAGGAGGCTAAAGACGAGGATAATACGGTACGACACATCACACACAAACCCCCGCTGGCACTTAATGTACATTATAGAATTATAGTATCATATAGTAACATATAGCCGCCCAGAAATCAGGACAGGAAGTCGATGAGTAAAACTTGAAATTGTAAATGGGGAAACTTTTTAAAGTTTTAGTTATATTCACAGATTATACTTGTACATTTCTTTCCAGTGCTTTTAAATTTTTCACTGCTAATCCCAATGGAAAATCAGGGCGAGCCTCTCAGTACTAAGAGCATTTGGGCCCTTTGAGTAAAACTGCATTACTGTCAGGTGAAATCCTCATACTGTATTTTTATGTTTTTGGTTGGATTTTTCAGGTCGCAGTCACCCTTGTGTGCAAATACGTTTTATGACCTCAGGGGCTGGCATTTTGTGTTACAGGCCCCCAAAATGAGTCAACAGATATCCCATTGATAGATGATGCTACTACACCCATATCTCATAACCTATTTTAACCTATAAACTGAGGGGCTTTTCATTGGGAAAAAAAAAAGCCAGGCACTTTCAATTCAACAGTAGTCAGTGTTTGCACTCAGCAGCTCAGGTTCTGGAGTCCCCACTGCAGCTACAGCCTCAGCCTTTCTCCAGCTGAATACAGCTCAATACATACATCAGGAAAAATACAGTTAAATGTTAGAAATGTAAAGAATTCTCCTCCAAACCATCCTCAGCAGTCATATTTTACAATGCCATTTTTGCTGCTGGGATTGTAGATTGTTTGCAAACTAGCGACATTGCACCCGATGCTACAAAAGCTGAAGTATTATATTAATATTTCGCAGCACATCAATAAATTACAGCATCCTTATTCTCACCTCTTGGTGTTGGCCCGTCCAGGGAATTTCCACCTTTTCACATGTGATGTAGCACTATGGAAAGATATAGATTTGTGCAAGTGTGTTAAACTAAACAATAGATCTGTGGGTTTTTTTTGTCCAAACAGAAGGAAGCTAGCTCTTACTTGCCTGGTGAGGAGGAAGAGGAAGAGGAGGAAGACGACGATGAAGACGATGAGTACGAGAGCCGATCTTGGAGACGATGAAGGCATCGTGATTCGTCATGAACTGCTCTCCAGCAGAATCGGTCGTTACTTTTCTCCCACCTGGTGATAAAATCAATACAACGGAACTCGCATATTTTTTTTGTCTTTCCAGTATTTTCAAAGTAATTTTAGACTCTAATCAAAGTAAAAACGTCTCTACTTTACTGTACATCAAAAGAAGTTCAAAAGAGGCCGACAGTTTTTGTATCCCTCGACTGAACAGTTATTTAAAACATCTCACTTTTGCTGAGAAAGGTAAATGTTAAGTTGTTCTTATAGATAGGAAATCCTATGTAAGTTTCAGTGTGCATACCAGATGATTAATATCAGTAATGCACAACATTTGTGTCGACTGTGAATAGGTATTTTTATACATACTGTATTTAAGCTTTTTTCTCACCAGTTTTTTGAAAAATCTTGTCCTCAGTTCAGGGACAGCCATTCCTTCACCGAGAGAACGTTCTCTGTTGCTACCAGAGAGATATTTATTTATTTTTCCACTGCTAAATGCACTGTGCCGTACCTATATTGGCACAGTATGGTATGGTTTTCCATTTCACTTTGCGCAGTTTGTTTTGGTATGAGTAAAAATGTACAATTTACGACAGTGACTCACTGTGCTGGCATGAATACATGCTAGTTTACATTCTAAATAAACAGAGCCACCCCTGCCCAGCACCTTAAGGTGCTAACACTGTACCATAACCATA
>CAFUXE010000253.1:406401-418799 GCA_903364295.1 Serranus cabrilla
AAACAACTTAGAAACAATATATCTTTTTTATTTTATTTTTGTGTAGGCCCATTGTATAGGCCTATCTAATAATAAATATGATATTAGAAAAAACTATAAAATATGCTGGAGACGTGTTACAAAATATTTCAATCCTCTTAAAAAAATGTATAATCTTGCCAGGCTCTCAAGAATATTTATACAAAATAAATTTAAATAGAAAAAATAAAGAAAAATGCAGAAAAAAATATAAAAGATTGCAGCTTATATCACATCACCATAAAATCTACAGGAATGGTTTTTTTTTTTGATGAAGATGAATAATCAAGTTTTAAGTCCTAAAAAACATGTATCTAAATACGTCAAAAGCTTTCAAGTAAAATTATTAAAATGAATAATCCAAAAGCCATAACACTGCACGCAATCATATCTTTTGATGGTACTGTTTAAATTCTGTATTTCTGATAGCCTTGAGCGTGAAAAACATGTAAACAAGAAAGTAAAAAGCAGCTCGGTGTTGACATGCTCCGCCACCTCAGACCCGTATACAGACTGAGGACACATGGGAAAATAACAATGGCAGCACCACTGTCTTCCTCTCTCTCTCTCTCTCTCCCTCTCTCTCTCTCCACGGGGCTGTGCTTTTGAAGACAGACATGAAAACCAAGCCAGGCCACAGTGGGGCCCCTGAAGGAGGTCCCCAAGCAGATGCAGCCACCCGCCCTCCCCCCTCGCCTGCTCCCACTGGCCCCAGGCCCTGAAGACAGCCCCGAGGCTAATCGACCAGGAACACAATAAAGAAGCAGCAGAGACAGCCGCACGTCTGATGTGTGCGTACAGATCAAGAGGAGGAACGTCATGTGTATCAAGTCACTATAAATACAAATAACGACCCTTTTACGCATATAAAGACACTCATGTCTGCATGACGCCGGTCATTTGAACTCTAGTTGTAAGATGTTTGAAGCAGTGAGTGTCCTTCAGTTGACAGCACATTACCTGCTGGATCCCATCAGATCAGGTAGAGGAACAAAGATGGTGTGATGTGGGTGAATAACGGGTCAGGTTATATTGCCTTGGGGTGATTCCAGCTCATTTGCATACTTTCAACCGTTCTCACATGGGGTTTGGATTGGTAGCCAAGATCACAGGTCCAAACAAATCTAAAACAAATCTTAGTTCATTAATTACAGCTTCACGTGATTCAACAACCAAACAATAAATACTAGAGTGGCTGATCTGAGGGTGCTTATTTTCAATTATTTCAAAACAAAGATGAATGATTAGCATTTTATGAATAAAAATCACACTTACAAAGTAGGTTGATCAGGACAGGCAGCTGTGTGTGTGTTCTCAAAGGGGTTTGACCCTTGACCTTTTGGTTTGTAAATGGCCTTCGTGCGATGAGATCCTTTGCCAAAACAGACAAAAGCAATTTAGAAATGAATAAACCAACACCAGTTAAGCTGATATCCATTTGAGTGCAAAAATGAAAAGGAAAAGAAATATTGCAATTTAAATATATAAAATTACTTGAAAGCTTAGATAGTTGTCTGAATTCACTTCCTCTTCACCTACTACAACACTACAATGCTGCTTACATGTTAATGCATAAGTAACTACAAGGGCACTTAGAGAACGCAGCACTCTGCCAAGGTCATCACCTATATTACAATGGCAACAAAAGTGAAAAACAACTAGTGTATCCACCTTGTGATTCAAGTCCACTCTGAATGTTAATGTTTTTCCTTGGCACATGCTACACCCTGACACCAAAATTCATGAAAATCTGGCCAGTAGTTTTACAATAATCAGGTTGACAAATTTACCCTTAACATAAGCTCCTTAATGGAGTTTATAATAATATAGTTTTATTAAAAAAAAAGTCATGGAGGCCATTCTGCTGCATAATAACTTATTTTAACTCTATATTTCACTGATGATACTGTACTTTTACACACTGAATAATCCTGTCTATCAGTCTGTCGTCCACATTAAAACAACCATACAGTATAGTGACACGCAGATAATGTAGAGGTTTATATTCTCCTTACATAATGTTTAACTGATCTAACTTTATTTGTCCTTTGAAGTCCTTAAAGAAAAGCATGGGAGGGCCGGTTAAAAGTATTGGGAATATTCCAACAGTTCTATAAAAAGCACTGTTGAAAAGGAGAGTGATTCTGTTTACTTAGTAATGAGGGAGCCACGGTTCAGTAGCGCACATACACACCGCTGAGCGCCACACAGAGACCCAACCACCACCAAGAGCAAGCCTCCCCAAAGCTCTCACATTGCATCAAGTCACTGAGTGACGGGTACATTGTCCAAGGCAAGGGGGAAAAGAGTGGTGAAAAATGTTTCTCTCAGAGAGCTCCTCAGTCAGTCAGGCAACCCGCTCACCACAGCCAGGCCGGGAGCGTCTGCACAAATGTATTTCTGGGGCACGCCGATTGGTTGAGTGCACTCCACGAAAACAGGGTTCTTCAGAAGTTCTACAGGGGCTGAATGATTTACAGAATCATTAATATTTGAGCAATCATTTGAACTTCTAAACGTTTCTGCATTGCTATTTTGGCACACACATAAATAACATAATACTTTTATTGAGTGGTTCCCCATGGTCCTATTGAAGAGTAAACCATCAGCTGATCACAGTTTCAAGTATGCTTAAACAACTATTTATAGTTATTTGTCGAAATCCATTTAAAAATCAATAAGACTTTTTCACTTTCCAGTATGGCGCTTTCCTTAATTGTCAATCAGCAAATGTGTAAACTAACACAAACAGGGCCATATCTACCATTGAGAGCGCTGACAGTCCCAGCGGTTAAAACTGTTACATTTACATTTCAACCAACAGGTTTCAAAAGCACAACACTCTACCTCACACCTGTCAATTCATTCAGTCAGACGCCAAACATCATTCACAAAGAGTACCTGCAGGATTACTATTGCTACAGCACATCATCTGCAGGGTAAAGCTAACCTGCCTCACGACGGTCTAATCCCAGCACACGTTCCCTATTAGTGGGTAAACAAGCACGGATTGGTGAATTCTGCGTCACAATGATAGGAAGAGCCGACATCGAAGGATAAATAATAATCATAATAATTAAATATTAATTAAGACTTGTATAGCTTTTTTTTTTAACCCTAACCCAACAGTTCTGAAAAGATAATGCATCAATAAATGGAAAAGAATGCAAAGCAATAAAACTGCTTGATTAGATGAGTTCTCATCTATACGCCATATGTCCTGATGAGGTTTTAGTGAACAATAAACTTGTGCATCACAGCAGATATCAGCAGAAGTATCATCAGCTTCATGATAGAGGCCTATTAACTCTCACAGCAACAAAACCAGACATTCAGAAAATTAGCTAAAACTAGTGATATGATATAAATTCAACACAGTTGAAGTGATTCAATCTATCAGACATAGACTTATTAAAATATTATCATATGATACTGGTTTTACTCTTATCAGGTGTCAAATCAGAATATCAATAAATGCAGACAATTTTACTCTTTACTTGCTAGGTAATTTAATCTATCAGATGCCAATTTATTTAAATATCATTACATGCAGATGATTTTGCTCTTTACTTACCTTTTTTAATAAAGACAAATTGAGAAATTTCAAGTTTTTTTCCTGCCAGTAGATATTAAAATGTCCCTAATTTCTAGCTTCAGATTTTACTAGTTACTAGTCAAAGATCTGATTTGATCATTTACAATCACTATGATCACTATACATTGAAATAAAGCAAGATCCTCGTGATTACAGAAGAGAGTTTAGAAGGACTACAGGTGTCAAATAGTTCAAAAATCACAATTAATGAGAAATTCCATGCCACAATGGATACCAAACAGATTTTGTTTGGCCACACAAAGTGCAAGAAAAACCTGCAACGAAGCAACAGGGTTGAACTGTGTAAGCTCCACGTGATGGTGGTTTTCCCAGGTGTACAGGTAAACAGACACCAATAGCTGGATGAATCCACCAGGGGGCCTCCGGACCCCCTAATCTTCCCACTCTCTTTGCTTTGTGTCTACCCAGTTGCTTTGAAGTGCCCACATGACAGCCTCAGTTTCTTTAGCCAAGATTCTCAGATAACAAACACCGTCAAAGTCATATCATCAAGACAGCAATCAAGACCGCGGGTGCTGAACAAGCCACCAAATCACTGATCCTCCTTTATCTTATTTTCATATTTTATATGCATTAGAGAATTACATTAAATAACAATGCATTATATTGGTCAGTGACCAAAAAAACCTATGGCATTAATTTTTTTTTTTTAATGAATTCATTATTTTTTTAGATAGAGCTACAACCTTCAGTAGGTCCCAGGGGAACAGCATAGCAACATGCCTATAGAATTTCAGAAATACAGTAATTATTGTATTTACATATTGTATTTATTGTAGCAAGTCAGTGATAGTAGCTATCTCTTAGTCATTTGTTCTGCAAAAGACATTTACACATAAATAAAATATTTATGGTTCCCCTCTAGTCATATAGAAGAGTAATTGAACAAGAGATCAATTGGATTAGCAGCCAGCCCTCTAAAAACTTCAATAGTCATTTGTTTTTTTGTTTTTTTTTTATTTTTGAATTCTGCAGTACTGTTTGAAAACTGATTACACATATTATCCATCTTGAAATCAACAAGTTAAATTCCAGAATACCAAATGCTACAAAGTTAATACATATCAAAAAAAGAAAAGAAAAGTGACCAAATATAAAAATAAGTTAATTTCCAGCAAACAAAAATATGAAACTCAACTGAATTTGGGACTATAGATACAGGTTAAGCTATAGTTCAGCTGCATTCATAATCAGCAGGTTCAATTTGATTTGAACATTTTAAGACTTTTATATTGCAATAGGTGAAAGGTATGTGAAGACAAAAGTACAGCACCATCAAGAACCGATGCAATACATAAAAAAAAGAAAAATCATTTTCTGTAAATGCTGATGAACATTCTGTGTGATATGATCAAAATAAATATTAACTTATTAACATATGTTAAATACACGGAAAAAATAAATAAGCTGGTGTGTTTGAAAGTGCTCAGATCTGGATTTTAACAATCCAGACCTGAGCTTAGACCTGTTAAGTCACAACAATGACTGCTGTGCTAACCGAAAAACTAACCGGACAGTTAATATCTGGTGAATGAACATTAATTGCATAGTGATGTAGTTTACTGTTGTGCTAACTGTGCATCTTATTTGTAACTGTATTGTATATATTTGCTCGTAAATAGAAAAAAAAAAGTAGATAACAGAAGAAAAACAACAAAAATAGCAACGACTTGCTTCTATTTTTAAACAAGAACAAAACCATACAATTAAATAAACTATTAGATAAATTATTCAATATCTCTGATCACATCCCCCCGACCAATTTTGAGCTAATTACTTTTTGGACAAAAAAATGACAACAACTCAACTACTTGAATGATCCCCTGAGATTTGGGTCGCACTTCTGTGAGGCATTCAGTTGCTCTTTTTGGGCACAGCGAGGTTTTTCTGGCGGATGCAAGTGGTGAGGTTCTCAATGAGGGTGGGAATCGTTCTGGTTCTGCCTGTAGATGTCATGTCCTTGATCAACTCTGTGCAGTTTTGCTGAAAGAAAAAAAATCAAGTTGGTTTATTACCTTTCATTTGTGTCACTACACTGTAAAAAGAGAAGGCGGTACAGTACTCTGAATCTTCTTTACACAGATTTGATTTGCTCATTTTGCAAATGTGATGTCAAAATTCTTACATTTTCGCCGTCGATAAATTGCTTCAAGTTTCTCACAAGCCCCTGCTCTGCCTTCTCCTCCTTTCTTTTCCCGAAGTGCTGATGCTTGTGCAGGATATCATACACTTTGCAGAAGAACTTGTACTGTAGGGAACAAAAGCAAGAATACACATATTTAAAAAAATGAACTAGGAACCCACATTCATGTTATATCATTCCAATTTGGCTTTTTCAGTTATTGTGAGGAAAACAGATGCACGACTTAACAAAAATATGGTTAAAAAAAATACTGGTGTTACTGTCTAATTGTAATACATTTGCCAGAAATCACAGCACTTGAAATCCAAGCAACACTCACCTCACATCCGCCTTCAACCAGATGTGTCACATCTTCTACAAAGTACTCCTGTAAAATAACAAACAGAACATTAATGAGAAAATTCATAAGTTCAGGCTGCTTTATTTCTGACATGAACAAGATAATTCACCAATAAGTGGCTGCAAAAATAACAACAAACAAGAAAGCATTTGTCTTTGTAAGATTTCTTACCTTAGTGAGAGAATCGTTGTACTTTTTGGCCAGGTCTATTATCTGGTTTAGATTTCTAGACATGCCTTCAGACCGCGGATGAGCAGGATTGGCCAGAGCTGGACCGACCAGCAGCGCCACAGCAGATACCAGCAGAAACATCATCATTTTATGGTGCTAGCTTGTTGGAGGAGCTGTCTGAAGAGTTTGTGAACTGATCACTCAGTTGTCAGCTTGCAGCTTGTTGTGAAGTCTTGGCTGAGAACATAAGATTTATACTGGCGTTGCCCACGCCTTGCCACGTTTTTTCCCCTCGTCACATAAAAAAACTCTGCAGTGTGTGTGAGATAAGACTTGCTGTTGGTGTCGTTGCTGAGGTTGATGAGCAACATCACTACAACTGAGATAAATTTCTCAGAATCAAGCTGTAGTATCTTCCCCATCAGTAAATCATCGCATCACATGTGGTCCTACACAGACCCATGAACGTATTGAACCTTTGTATGTACTTATGAAAATGTATTTACTCAGATTTTTGTTTTGTTGTTTTGTCTACAGTTAAATAAATAATAAAGCTCTTTAGAGAGCAAAATTACTCCAGATAGAGCTGTGTTAGATAAAAAAAACCCCAGAAAGAACCTTTCTAAAAAGAGACGGCCAACCGATGTCCTTCACTAGAGATTTAATGACAGAACGTTAGGCCCTCAAAGTGCAAACATGGAAATATAACTGTAAACTTTAATATTGCCCAGAGTTTTGAAGCAGAACAGAACTCTGTTGCCGCTGCTGGCCAGCAGATGGCTACTGGAAACTTGATAAAACTGCAAACACAGAGCAAGACTACAAGAAAATTCCTGCTCCATCACATAGAAGCTGTTCATTCTGTTGATTAGTATCATATTACTTTCTAAAGGTTTCTGATTTGTGATTTTATCAAAATAACATTCAACGAATAGACAGATGGGGTAAATGTAGGAAGTATGCTATGTTTGGACTCTTTGTAGGCACTTACACTGGTATTTTGGTGAAATGGAGGACTTTATGTAGTGTAGAGCACAGATGATGTTTATGTTATTGAACAGTGAATTTGTAAAGGAACATTATGAACACAGTGTGCTTCCACAGAGTTTCAAGACAAGTAAAAGACCGTACAGAGATGTGTTTGTGTTGAGGTGATTAACTAAAAGAGGTTCATTAAAATATTGTATTATGCATATTTGCCAACATGTCTGGTTTTGGTAGGTGAAGTATTGTGCAAATCAGTTCAGTCAGCTTGTAGAACGAGCGACTTGAAAGTGGATTTTTTTCCCTGTTTTTTAAACTAAATCAAACAATTACTGAAGCTGTAAGGAAAGTAATGGGATCAAGGATTACTGTGTATTTCCAATTTGAAAGTCTTTCATCTGCTCAGTGGAGGTAGGATGAGAGCGAGGTGATGCTGCACTTTGTGATCTCAGAGTTCTGGTCCTGGTTCTTACGGATGCGGTAGAAGTGCTCAATGTAGCTGGACCGGCCCAGCAGCTCCACAAAGTCCTCGTCGTGGGTGATGATGAGCAGCTGGAAGTTACGTTGGCGGGAGCGACTTTTAATGATTCTGGAGAAAGAAGATAAAGAAATACATAAAGGTCATATAGTTCCCACTACACTTATACAACCACGTCGCCGCTTTTATCAGTCCATCAGTAATAACGGCTTTATAGACTAATTAAGGCAGGGGTCGAGGCTGGAAAGGTTCATTAGTCACTGTGTGTATTTTGCTCGAGATCTTTTCCCTTGAGAGCGAAAACATTTAAGACTTGTTTTTTGTAATGCGTAATGTAAGTTTAAAGGTAAAAGCACTGTGTGTGTGTATGTGTGTGTGTGTGTGTGTGTACTGACTCTACGAGGGCGTGTGCAAGTGACTCAATGTTGTCTCGGTCCAGGTTGGTGGTGGGCTCATCCAGGGCCAGGATGCCACAGTTCAGGCAGAAGGTCTCTGCCAGAGCTAGACGGATGATCAGGGACGCCAACACCTAAACACACACACAAACAAATTCGGGGGTAAAACAAAACCAGAATTAATTAATAAAATTATCCCCTAAAAGCAAATAATTAAAATCATGAAGAAATAAGAAGAATTATCACATTCCTTTTTTTTCCAGGTTAAGGTGCAGAATTTTGTTTTTCCCCTTTTGCCTTCCACACGTATTTCAGTGAATCATGTTGCATTTCATTGATTATGTGTCCTAAGATGAGATCATCCAAAGCGTGCAGACATCACTACAGTAGGTAGAAGTGCGCGTACGCAAACATTGTATCCGATCTAAATTTACTTCACATAAGTTAACTAAATAAAGCGGTCCTTTCTATACATTACATATGCACAAAGTCATTTATTAGCAAACAAATGGCCGTCAAATCAACGAAAACTGAAAATGTCTGTTTGTTCATGAGTGCAGGTATTGTCTGGATCAGGGGCAATGTTGAATATATTACAAATACAATCACAGCACTGAGGTGTTCAGTCTGTGGTTTAGCAATGATGTAGTGGACGGTGTCAGTAAGGATGGCATAAACTCCCACTGAAGAAAATATGAATAGAAACTGGTTATTATCAGGGAACTGGTGTTTTTTTTAATGGTAATTTGCATGTGGTTGCACCACCCATTTTTGGCAAGCACTGCAACCTCCTGTCCTTTCTTCTTCCTGCTCCTTCAGGGGCCTCTGCAGTGTCTGAAAGCCGCTGATGTTTGCATGCAGAATCCAGATCCATAAAGGGTGTGACGCGGTTGTCAGTCTCGAGTTTTATATGATATATATGCTAATAAGTAAAATATTTTTCCAGTACCTTCTGCCCGGCGCTGCAGCGTCCTCTCATATCCAAAGCTGTGTCTCCTTTCACCATAACTACTCTGTAGTTGTAAACCCTCCGCTTCACGCCAGCAGTTGAGTTTTCTACATCAGACCTGATCTCCACGTACTCGATGTCTGGAGAGAGGGCAAGAGGGCGTGATGAAACACAACACAGAGCAGAGGCGGGAATAAGGGAGGAGAACTATAAATATTACACAAAAGCCATAGAATTAAGAGCGGGATGCACCTTGGCCCCTGTAGGTGCTGCGCCATAAGTCTCTGATGATCTTGTTGATCTCATCCATCTTCATGCTGTGGAATTTCATGATGGTTCTGAGGAAAACAAAAGGAAACAAAGTTACAAACCCAATAGTAGAATACATACTTTGTTTCCCTTCCCAAAGGACAGGAATACTTCAGTTTGACACAAAGCGTTTTCTCTGACTGTACTTGGTTATGTATACCTGCCATCGCTTTCACTAGAGTTCACAATAAGCCCATCTGCTTTGATGCAAGTTTGCAAGATTCCATTTTTCACGTAATGGGCCCTTAATGGCTGATTAAACCACATGCTCCTGCATAACGACTATGAGGCTTTAAGTAGTTGCATACATGCCCTGACTGACTACGAGCAATTTTCTTATCATTTTCTTTACAAAGTGATAGGGACGGCAATAATCAAGCTCATATTGATACACGAGGAAGATTTAAAGTGATATAAAAGATAAGAAGGAAGGAAGCAAACTGGATGTTGACTTCCGGCATACCAAGAAGCATTTAGTCTATAATCTAGCAAACTGCAGAGAAACAATGTGGTTTGAAAACATGGGTGATAACAGCATAACCAACAGCGCTCCTTCTGAGGCCCATATATGGTGGATTAAATCGACAAATCATGACTAGAGAAAGAAAAGACAGAGGGAGCAGAGCCGTGCTTATCCGTTCATCTCACCTCGCGTATCTGCTATTTCACTGTGCAACAAAAGGAAGTCATGGCTTTTGACTTCCTATTGCAAATGTATCAAACTTCTAGGAAACACAAAATATAACAAGATTTGTCATGATCAGCACTATAGACTGATTTTCATATTTGAGATTTACCATATTGCTGATAAGCCATATTAAAAGTATCGCTTGGATTTCTCTCATACTGTTTAGGAGTAGGAATAATAACCAGTGGTGGAAAAAGTATTCAGATCCCTAACTTAAGTCAAAGTACTAAAATCACACTGTGGAATTACTCCACTACAAGTAAAAGTCCTGCATTAAAAAATCAAGTATCAAAAGTAAAAGTACTCATTATGCAGAATGGACCCACACAGTTTTAAATGTTCTACATATATTATCAGATTATTTGTATTGATGCATCATTTGAACTACTTGATATGTTATCAGGGTTTAACTTGTGTTATCTAATCACTTTTAATTGATCATGTTTTCATGCTAAATCTCAACCTGAAAAGTAACTAAAGCTGGCAGCTAAATGTAGTGGAGTAACAAGTACAATATTTGCCTCAAAATGTAATAGAATAGTTGAAAGTTACATAAAATGGAAATACTCACGTATACAAATCTTAAAACTGTATTTAATTAGAGCACTTGAGTAAATGTAAATAGTTACATTCCACCACTGACAATAACACATTTAGTCATGTATTACATGAATACTTGCTATTCAAAGATGACTTTCTAACCTGCTTCCAATGTAAGATATTACAATGTGTTTTAGAAGTCAATACAACCCTGAACAAACTTCCCCAGTTTAACATCTTATATACCGTCTTATGTTATCTTATGTATGTAATTTAATGAAGATGACAAAGGATTTACAAATCATTGCATTCTTTTTTTATCACGTTTTCACAACTTTTTTTGAAATCACATGACGCTTTAGCAGTGACTCAAATCAAGTGGGTATCTTTCACTGTTACGGCCTGCTTAGTACAGAACTCTCTCCTTGTTTAAACAAGTTTACAGCTCAGCTCACACACACACTTCACCTTTTTGCCCAGTTGTGGATTAGCTGGGAATCAGGCAGATTCACCAAGCTTCACAATCCTAAGTCCATTTTTATACAGTCTGTGAGTTACACCTGGTAATGTTCAGGTGTAAAATGTAACTGAGGTGAAGGTTCTGTGGATGAATTCAGATTAAAATGTGAGTCATGTCAGGGTCGCAATGTTACAAGAATGAATATTCTAATTAAAATAAATAGATAAAAAATTACTACATTTTTGATCACACTACATCTGAGACACCTAGCTAAATATCTGAGCTTGGGCATTTGAATGAGGGGTTGGTATGTCCACTGAGTTTAAAATGTTTTAAAACCAGTTTACTGCAAAAAACCAGATGGCGGAAAACAGGAAAAACAGCTGACACAATATTTGGTTCACACACTTACAGAGACGGCACTCCGTGACCCACTAACCTGGCAACCTTCTTAAAGATAATTTCAATACCCTCTATGGATTCAGTTTCAGCATTGTGTGGGATACATGGAGCTGTACACTTGATGTATCAAACATATATTCCCACTGAAATAAGTCCAATCAAATATTGATTTTAGTTTAAAATGAGATAAACAGGAAGATGGAGGCAGCAGTCGGTTGCTTGTATTGAAGTTAAGAGTTAAACAGGACAGCTAAAACAGTTATCACATATTGTTATATAATGTTATGTATAATAACTTCTCTTTTAGTTTATCTGCAGATATCTAAATATATTTCCAAATCACTTTGACAGGTTATGGTTTTGTAGTTGTATTTGGTGTATATTTGCCCAACTGCTACTTCCATTTCTTTGAAATATGTTGAATGCGGAACAGAAAAGTCCAACACAGATTCCGAAAAAGTTAAGATGTTTAGCTAAATAAAACAGAATGTGATAATTTGCTAATCCTTCCATTTGAAAACGGTACAAAGACAATACATTTTAAGTTCAAACTTTAATTTTTCTAAATATACACTGTGAATTATATTTTAATTCCCGTTTACCACAGCGCTCCAACTCCTTTGGAATCCAAGTTGTTGTTGACACTGCAGGTCTTTAGGGTTTGATCTATTCTGCACACACATCAATTTGTTGCAAAATGAGTGACACAGAGAGTTTCACTGCGGCTTTGCACCGCTCCCAAATCAAAACATCTCACCATGAAACCCTTTTCCGCGTATTCAGACTGAAACTGTGACCTGGCTATAAGGTTGGCTGGAAGGCTGCTCGGGCTCGCTTTTAATCTTGATAACAGACACTGCATCGGTGCAGACACTAATGCCTTAACCCACACATGTGGGTAACTG
>CAFUXE010000253.1:419263-436799 GCA_903364295.1 Serranus cabrilla
ACAAGGATCACAATTTGAGAGGTAATAATAAAAACATTTTCTTTACATTTGATATTCAGAATAATAATACATTTCTTTTAATTATAGTTAAACCACCTTTAGTTTATTCTGCAAATGATATTCTCAATAAATAAACTTTTTTGTAGAAAAAAGAAAATAAAAATAGAAAAAGAAAAAGAAAATAGAAAATAAATATTATTTCAATTAATATACCAAAGACAAGAGACTCTGGAACCGGGACTGCAACATTAGTCGAAATAGTATAACATATAATAGTTCAAATAATTAAAATAGTATACAAATGGTATTCTACGGGTTAAAATAAATGATTGTTTGTAGCAGATCGTCAAACACACACACACACACAAATAAATCCTGGATCCTGGATTACAATATATTTTTCAATAAAAGTATTGATGCAAGAATTTCCTCCAATATTGTGAATCATATCGCAACTAAAATACCAGTCAAAAGTAATAACAAGTAGATCTTTTGTCCCCATGTCATGCAGCGTTTGCTGGAACCTGTATTTCTTTTTTCTTTTCTTTTTTATTAGCTTTTTGCTTTATCTATTGATTAATCATTTTAATTTTTCTTGTGGTTGAATAATCTGTGATTAATTGCTTAATCGATTAAACTGGTTGAATGTGATATTCCAAAGGGTTAAACAAACACACCAGTCATTTACAGCAACACTTAGTGCATTATAAGATAAACCTCAGAATTCATGACTAAGGATGCGTCTTGCAGACTTTAATCCACCTACACAAAGGAAATTCAACTGTTGCAGCACGTAATCTCTGAGCCACAAATGTCGTCACTGCTTTGCTTTATTTGCTGAGAACAAATGTGCAGGTCCGGTACATATCGCCTGTTTGAGACGGCGTGGAGGGGTCCTAATGAATTAAGAATTTAAATGAACACAGAATAACCATTTTTCTCTTTCATCAAGGTTTAAAGCAGCAGTTTTTACACTTTGTATATTTGACCAACTGCACCTGTAACAGCAGTCTCTGTCACGCCTGCAGCACATTAAAACGTATGCACTTGTTTGTGCACCAGCCTGAACATAAACCAATGTTTGTATGTACACAGTGCAAATACATTATATATTTATCCACAACACTGACTTTGCACATAATCTACCCTTATAATATTTGTTGGGAATCTGATCTTAATTTACTCTATATGATAGTATTTCTTTTTTTCTTTTTTTTGCTATACTGACATAAACTAATACACATGCAATTTCTTAAATGTATCTATGTATATGTATCCATCTACATAGTATTAAACAAGATTTTATTGATCAAGCATGTATATTTTGTTTACAATTGGGTGAAATCTATTTAATAATTTTTATGAGGTATACTGGACATGATGCAATAATAATTCAGAAGTGGCATCATACAGTGGCAAAAAAGTATGTGAGCCCTATAAAATTGTGCTGTTTTCTGCATTAAATTGGCATGAAAGTGATCTTATCTTCATCTAAGTCACAAGTATAGACAAACACAATGTGCTTCAGCTAATACTACACAAACACAAACACATCCATTAAAGATACACAGTGCTGGTGGAAAAAGTGAATCGTTAGACTAAGAACTAATGGGAGTCAGGAGTTCGCAAACCTGTATTTAATGATCAAAGCTGCATATTTGGCCTGTTAGGGCAATAATGACAACTGCTGGTGAGTCAAGTCTGATTAGATTCAGAGCTTTAAACAATGATAGAATTTCTTTATAACAAGTTAATATGCAAAGAATATTTCGAAACTCTACGTAGGAAAGCTGCTGCCAGCTGGCAGGTCTGAACTCCCTTCTTGCTGTGAAGTCTCATTATCAATCAGTAATAGTCAACTGTTTGACTGTTGAACCTTCCGGCTGAGGCATTTCTAAAGCCACCAGTGCTTCTGCCTGGATGAGTTATAAAAGAAATGACATCACTCTTCAAACTCTGTTTCCCGACCGTGAGAAACTGGCTTTCTGGCTAACAACCTAAAAACTTTGTGGTGGGTTTGAGAGCTGAACTTCAAAGAGCGTGATGAGGAAGACACTGGTGGTTGTGTCATAACAGGACTATTACAAGAACAAGCTCAAATGCTGAGTGTAGATGTTATCCTTTCTACAAAATCTTATTTTAAACGACTCTTCTTATTCTTATTTATGTTTATCCCTGCATTTGGAGTAATTGATTTTAAAGCTGTTTTTAGGCCTTTTCACATGTGGTTACATTTGTCTCTGAGGTTTCCTGCCAACATTATTCTTTCAGACATGTTTCAGTTTGTGTCACTGTATACGTGTATATAAACACTTTCCAAAGCTGACTAAATGTTTCTGACACTTCCACCGCCCCCTCATGTAACAACCAAAATCACACTAACCAGATGATATTGTTGTGATATAAATAAAGGGCAGTCTACCTCGACCAGTCTCAAAATTGTGTTAGTTTAGACAACAAAATTGTTGAATTCACGAATAAAAAATAAAAAAATACTAACATAACTACTTATGCTCCATTGCAAGCCTTGGTTAGTTTTTGAATCCAACTGAGAAATCCTTTGTGGCTAATAGCTGCTGTAAGTGTGTGTACATGTTCACTTACTGGTCCAGGGCCTTGTAGTAGAGATCCAGGTCTTTAATAACCAGCTCTGTCGTCCTCATTGTGATCATCTTGTTTTTGTAGCGCTCATCAGCTTTGTCATACTGATCTTCTCGCAACTCTTTTCTGCAAACAATCAGTTCAAAAAGTTAAGATCATTTCAAGAAAAAATAATATTAATAATATAAAGCAGCGTGCATGTGACAGAAACCAGTGAAACATTTAACTGGTTCTGTTGCTTTTATATTAATAAGTGAGAAAAATGTTAACAGGAAAACACCTATTTTTTTAGCATCATATTTGAAGTGACATTTGTCAGCGTTGGATATCAAAGTGGTAAAAAAAATTGAATATCTCAGCTAAATTCAGTTGACGTCTGTGCTGTGTACATTCAACAATAAATCTGCAATCCTCACCTGTAATGCAGTATCTCCTCCTCGAAGCCTTTCTGGCGCCCCAGTGCAATACTGCGGTTCTTCTTCAAATCTTCCAACTTGCGTTCCGATTCACGCCGCTCTCTGGACAACCACAGAAAAGTGATGATGTGAAAACTTTGCAGCAAACTTCTAATGTTTCTAGTCTGACGTTCCCAAGACAAAAGTGATTAGGGAAGTCTTGGAGAGTTACACTCTTTGTTCCCTTTAATCACTCCACTGTACTGACCTTATAGATGATAAATAAAAATGTAATACACTTACTGGCGGAGCTGCAAGACTTGCATGTTGCCCATGTCCTTCATAATAGCCTCACGCTTCGCCACAACCTCCTTCAACTCCTCAACACGCTTCCTCAAGGTCAGGTTATCCTGCAACCAGCGCTCCTGGACCTAAGATACAATTTTTAAAAAAGTGATGTCTCAACTACTACCTGAAGTGCTGTTTCTTACAGGTTCACACACTGTGAAGTAGAGGAGCTGTTTTCAGGACCACTGATGAAGACCTCAGGCCCATATTTCACTGTGTGTGTTACAGTGTTTTCCTGCTGTTACCAAATCGTTGCAGAACTGGATGCAACAGTAGAAAGTAAACATAACTAAGACCTTATTTGCACCAATCAATACAAAGGTGGACTGAAATGGAAGAAATTGGTAAAAAAATAAGAATGAAGACAACAACGACTCGGGAGGCTGCACCTTCTGAGTGTCTATGTCCTGACGGATGTTTCCCATCTCCTTGTTGATCTTCTCTTTATGTTTCTCTGCCTCGTGGAGTTGAGTGTTGGTTTCTTGAAGCTCAGCTTCTTTTTGCTGCAGCAACAACCACAAACAATGTCAGTAAAGTTGTTAGTACTTGAAAAAATGAATAATCCAACAGAATTAACAAGATTCTGCAGCTGAAATCCAAGAAAACAATGAGGAAGAAAAAGGAGAGCTGGTGTGAATGAAAACAGTATATGTTTAACTTTTATGATGAACGTGCCTGCATGTCCATCACAAGATCAAAAAAGGTGTTAGTGAAAAACATATTACCTCTTTGTACTCGTCTTTGCCGTCATCGACATATTTGGTGATGTCTCTTTCCAAGGCACTGACCACCTTCACTCTCTCTTTAATGGCACTGATCTGTCAGAGGCAAAGTGTTTACAAACATTAGGATTCATCACTACCTGACATAATGATCATAATCAGTCAATGTGACGTGTTTACTGTTACTTTTTTTTCCACTATGGAGCCACAGTGAAACATGTTTATATAACTTTCAAAGCTTTTTGAAATATTGGTAAATCAGATTTAAATATCAATGATTCAGTATTGACAATAAACTCAAAAGGCCCATCTTTAGCTGATCCCGTTCAAGCAAAACTAGAGGAAGTAAAACCAAAAGACTACAGTGACAAAGACACAACAGTGAGAATGTGTCCACCTTCTCCTGCCCTTCTTCCTGCCTCTGCCTCTTGCGCTCCACCAGCTCCTGTTTCTCCTGTTGCAGCTTCTCCAGAGCAGCAGACAAAGGGGACAGCTGTTCCTTTGCTTCCTGGTTTGACATGAAGCAGAAGGAAAAGGGACAACATGGCACATTTATAGAGAATCTTACCATTCATATAGAAACAAAACAAAACAAAAAAAAGTCCTACATGTATGAAAATAAGCAATGTAATGTGACTATCATTGCAAACAGTTGTCCATGAGCCCTTTATGTTGGCATGGAAGTTAAGCAATATATCCACTAGAGGGCAGCGCAGCTCAAGGGCAAAAGTTTCGGATGACTTTTTTATATTTTATTATAATGACCAATTTGTGGGGGTAATGCTCCGTTTAACGTGCACCTGTAAACCGTCAGAAAAAGCAAACAAATACAGATTAAGTGAACGCAGAGAACGGGCAAAGGCTCTGTCCGTATCTTATGCTGAGCATAAATTCAAACATGAACTCTGAATCTTCCAAGAGCTAACACCATCAAACATACCCTGATGTCCCTGGTGAAGGCCTGTATCTCAGTGGTGAACTCGACACACTGCTCCTCCAGCTGCTGCTGTTTCTGCATGTCACTGTTCAGCTGGAGTTTCTCTGCTCTCGTCTCGTTCACAGCACTTTTCAGCATCTGAATCTGATCCTGCTGGTCCTGGATCAGCTTACGTTTCAGCTCCATCTTGCTCGAGGCTGCGGGTCACACAAAAAAATAGACAAAAAGAAAAGGGTGAAAATGTTTTAGTTGCAACTGTTTCAGTGATGGCAAAGCAACAACATAAGAAGATGAATGGGATTGTGTGTGTGTCTATCTAATCTTACTGGTGTCTAGCTTGTGCTGGGTTTCTTGTTTCTCCTGACTGACTTGCTGGATGGTTCTGGTCAGGTCTACTCCCTGGAGTTTGGCTGACTGCTGAGCTATTTTCCTCTCCAGCTCTTTGAGGTCCATCTGGAAAAAGACAACAGTAAGGTGAAGAATGACTCGTGGAGCAAAGGGGGGTATAGAAATTTTCAGGAAGAAGACACAGCCAGCAACAGATATGAGTGAGTGGAGTGTGAAAAGTGACAGAGGTGGTGAAAAAGAGTGAGACAGAAAGGATAATGGTACCAGGTATCTGTCCATGAGAGATATGTCCTGCAGGCAAGCCTTGGCTGTTTCCTCCTCTGACATCAGGGTACCAAGCAGAGTCTCCTGCTCCTCCACGTCGCCCTTCAGCCTCTCGATTTCTCTGTTCACCGTCTGCAGGCGGTTTTTCAACTCAGGCAACTCCTTTTCCTGAACCTGTACAATGGACTGCCTGGAAGGCATTAAAAAGAAGAGAGATGCATTTAGGATTAATGTTTTAAATAAAGCAAAGAATAAAGGTGAATGTCATTTTCTCTCCTGTTTAACTCTTCCTCTGAAGCCTCCTGTGGACGCCCACTTTCTATTGGAACCCGTACTGACTTACACCACAAGTTTCAACACACCCAGATATTTGATAATTGTCGATTATTTGATATCCTGAGGGTATGCCTAATCTTATAGGCTCAAAGAAAGCCTAATTAATGAAAATAGAAATGAACTAATATCTGAACTTATCGAGACATTACCCAGGGGAGCTGGATGTGAGAATGCAAATGACCGGATCAATTACACTGGACACTGAACAGATTTTACAATGCCAGCTCCCTGGTACAAAGTTGGTCTAATGTCCGATTGAGTGGGAATAGAGCAGGTCACTGTCTGGAGAATTCACGGCGAGCAGGTGGGCATGTTCATGACATTTCTACAATGTGACGGGAGGGAAAATGGAAGAATACAAACATCTGAGGTCATTTCAGCAAGAAACAACGAGATTCAGGAACTTCTGTCAGTGAGGGCAGGAGCTGAAATCTCCAGATAAATTCAAGCAACAAAATACTTTTATAATTAGGGTCTAATGATCAACCAGCTATGTGGGTGCATGATTATCAGCGTCCCTCCTCCTCCCTCCTGCATGCACTGCCTGGGCACCACCCCTCGCCTTACCCAAAGGCGGTATTTCCAGTATGTGTCTATCTTCACTGATTTAACAGATTAACAGTAACTGACAACAGACATCTTAACCGTATCCGTTGATACTAAATAATCTCAATCTGCTAATCACAGCCCATAAAAAGGAAGCTAGAAAAACTAAGTTGGTCTTGTGATAAGATTTTTTTTTATAAAAAATAAACGTTTTATGTAAGCTTTTCTCTGCCCCTGAGTACACCATACTGTGACAAGTTTAGTCTATCACCAAATCCATATTATGCATTGTACTTTGTGTATTTGTTTCTTCCGAATGAATCTCCCTCTGCAATTTCAACAGGTTCATGACTGAATTAAGTTCATCCTGACTTTTCTGTAATTACTTCTCGATAAAAGAACTCACGAGAAGTTCAACAGGTTCAAATGCTCGAAATGTCATTACACATATAAGGTCTTGACACTGTACGGTGGGGTTCTGCTCAGGTCATGAAAAGCTGGTGGAGGAAACCAGCAATAAAATCTCAGTTACATCAGAATCTGGCTCCATCTAGTGGGCTACATGTCATAAAACCTCCATTCCTTAGAAAAGCAAATGGGAAGACAAAACAAGTTCACTCATGTGCTCCTAATCAAAAAGCAAACTAATATAAAGCAATATGAATACTTCATATGATTTGTCCATACCATTTGTTCTAAGTGGTGCAAATATATGAAATCAAATCAAGGAAAATAAAAACAAACTAAAATAATCTCTGACTTACTACTGACTTCATTTGATGCAAAACTTCTTTATGTATTTCATGACTCAAATTCACTATAACAATCTTGTGGTACACAAAAGCTGCTGAGAACTCGACATGCCATCCTGCTTGAATGAACACAGCTGAATATCTATTTTTAGTGTGACGAGTCTACAGTCTGTTGTGTGTTTACGACTGGGTGACTGGATGAATACGTCAGGGATTTTTGTTTACTATATTAAATAGTCTTGATGATGGGTAATTCATGTATCGGAAGTGCAAGACTCTTAAATGGGGAGCCAAATCCACTACTCACTAAGGTGATCCTCAAGCTGATTTAAAATGTATTAGTTACACCTTTTCAATGCAGCATATATGTCATTCATTTATCAAGCAAAACTGCTGCACATTCATTGGTTCCAGCTCCTCAGATAGTATCATATCACTATAAATTAAAGTGTGAACAAAACAGTCAATTTCAAGCTGTCACAGGTGGGCTCTTCAAATTGTGTATTTTTAAGGACTCTGTTTTGTGACCTTTCAAGGACACTGCAGAGTCCAGCGCTGCACATTGCATTTGGCTATTATTCTTATATAATATTTCCATTACACTTCTCTGGCTGTCTGGCTTTCGGCATACCTGACAGGTTTGAGAGCAGTCATCTCATCTCTCTTCTTCTCCTTCCTCTTCAAGTCATTTTCTGTGTTTTTCAGCTTGTCTGGCACCAGGCGGAGTTTAGACTGCATGTCACTGATAACTTCCTGCAGATCAGACTCTGAAGGGAACGTCCGCTGGCACACGGGGCAGCAGGGCTCTCTCTCCTCTGTCAGCTGGCTGATGAACTGGGTGTACACTGCTGTGGCTCCAGCGAGCATGGCTGTAAAAACACAGGTGGAGAAAGAGAGAACAAATGTATTATATCTTCATTTGCACGACTGTTGCGCAGTACAGTTCAGTCATGTTGCTTCTTGGTTGATTTACTCTAAGCAAGCTGTTGGGGTTTACATAAAAACACAAATACCATCATAAGTCGTATAACCTCGTGAAATCTCACAAAGGGAAATGGAAACCGCCCAAGTGTATTCACCTCTTTGTTTGGAGATCTTCTCCAGATCTTCTCGCAGTTTGCCCAGGTCCTGCTCCAGATCCTGACTGCCACACACGTTGAAGAACTTCTCTTCATCACTGGCTAACTGCTGCTCCTTCTTCCGTACCTCAGCAGCAATGTGGCTTTTATTCTGCTCACTTGATGCCAGGTCCTTACTGAAAATGATTAAAATCATGACACAATGCTCATGATCACGTCCACACTTTCTGTTATTATGTGTGAGCTCTTATGTAAATGACTACTAACTTGAGCCTTGCAAGTTTGTCTCTGGTATTGTTGATTTCCTTGGACTTGGCGTAGATCCAGTCCTCCAGCTCTCTCTTGTTGGGGAAGTGGCCAAGCAATGACACCAGATCCTCGCTGTGACGAGACTTGATCTTACGAACCTGCTCCTCCTTCTCTGCCTGGAGGAGTGAAAGAGGGAAGATGAGAGGAGATCCGCCAGAGAAAAGACAGATAAAGTGAAAGGCCCGAGTCTTCAGTTATACATTACCTTGTCCTTTTTCAGCATGTCCACCTGCGTGCGTGCGGTTGTGTGTGTGTTGAGCATCCCCATCTCTTGATCGAGCTTTCTCTGTGTGCGGTCGAGTTCAGCCTTTTCTTTCTGGAGCTCCACGACCTCGGCCTTCAGCTCCTCCACGTTGGAACTCTGAACTGCGCTCTGAAGTTCACGCTCCTGAGGAGAAAAACACACACACATGCTTCATTATATCATGTAAGGCATTCTATACAATTCCTCTTCACTATTACTACAGTCACAAAATCATTTTGAAAGGCTCAGGCTCCTTCAGATTAGAATAACTTTTCTTCAAGGGTTATCTCTTTACAAGTTCAATTGTGCATGATTCAGATGATGCTTTACTATAACTACAATACACTGTATATTCTATATTTATATTTCTTCTTGACAAGCATTTGATCAAAGCCTCTCTGATGCTATCAAGTGGTTGTTTTCATCCTTTCTGATGTTTGATGCTTATCATAGCCATTGTGTGTGCACCCACCGCTTTAGCCAGTTCATTCTCCAGTTCTTGCAGTCGGCTAGACGAACCCTCCAGCCTCTGCAGCTCGGCCCTGATGTTCCTCAGTTCTTGCTGCTTCTTTCCCTGCAAGTCTCTCTTCAACTCCACGGTTCTCTCCAGGCCTGTCTTCTTATCTCTCATTTCATCAATGGCCTGCTGCTTCTGCTGTTCTTTTTCCTGCAGGTCTGCCTGAAAGAACAGAATAATAAGAGGAAGAATCAGGCATGAGACCACATGATGTCTGTGGTGTGAAATATAAACAGCATGGGGAGAAGAAGTGCTGTGACTTTTTTTTCTCGTTTTAGAAATCAAACAAAGAGTTTCTTACCATAACCTGAATGAGTGTCTCTTTTTCCTGCTCCAGTCTCTGCGTGACGTGACGATTAAAACTCTCAAGCTGAAGAGAGGTGAAGGGTGGACGGTCATAACCCTCCATCTCCAGGTAGGATGACAAAGAGCGAACCTAAGAAAGAGATATGGGAGGACATGCATCAATGAAATATTCTTCACTCTGTAACACTCCAAGCAACCACGTGTGTCAGAAGATTAACTGCTCTGTGTAATGGAATTAATTTGCACCTTACATAACATTAACTTAGTAACTGTTGTCCCAAGTGGCATACAATGAGCGCATTCAATCAACAGGGGAACAAGAGCAAAAATGTAAGTGCATCTCTTCCAAACCGACAACTACAGTCAGAACTAAGTGTTCAATGTTGCGGTACAAGTGCATAAAGGTAGATTTTCCCTCCTCACCTGAGTGTCTCGATTCTTGATGTTTTTATTCTGGCAGTCAGCCTCTAGCTGTAGGCGACCTGGAGAGAGAGAGAGAGAGAGAGAGAAAGTGGGATTTCAGCTGCTGATCTAGTACTCATGAGATGTTTCCCTTTTTCCTAGAATCTGTCCATCCATCCTTCCTTGTATCTATCACTGATTTTGTTGTAATTTTTGTATTTGTTTCTTGAGAGAACAGAATATTTCAAGTCATCATCATGAATTGAATACACAAATCATGAATTGAATACACTTAATTATGAATATTGATGTAAGGTGTGCTTGAAAAGTCAGGCAAAATGCTATTTTGGAAAAAAGTTTTTAAAAGTTTCTTAGTGACCCAGACACACAGTCTGGTACACGTGTACCTTGTTCTACCAGGAGATCAGCTTTGACTCTGTTGAGTCTCTGACACTCCCGACCAGCCTTCTCCAGCTCCTTCTGACAGTCTGTCAGCCGCCGCTCTTTCTCTCTCACCGTCCTCTGGTGGTTCTGGTAAAGCTCCTGCAGCTGCTCATCTGAACCCTGGAACACCTGCAACATACACAGTTGACTGGCTTAGAGTGGCTCTGAAGCTCAATGAGCACAACTTAGCAGACTGTCAGGGTCAGTGGTTTGACTCAGCCATGGCCTCCACCATAAATATGTTTGCACCAACGGATCTTTGAAAGCAAAGCTCTCAAGAAGACACGGGGAAAGTCATCTGAATCCGACACTGGGTGTTGTGAAGGATAGGATTTGTTCAAACGTTAAAACAATGTCAAGACACACAAGGGTACATGTCATTCAATTTAACCTGTTACAGCTACGGAGAAGATACTGATATTCTATGTAACTTGAGATCTAAAATCCATTTGTACCAAGCTAGTCTGGATATCATGTTAGGAATTTGACAAAATAATACTGCAAAGTTCCTTTTTTGGTAGGAGATTTAGCATGGTGATTTTAGTAGCAATCATGTGACCTCTGACATCCTGATATCTGAATGAAATTGGGGTCTGTGGTTACCCACAAGTGTCCTCTTTAAAGACATGTCTACTTTAGGATGATAAAATGCTGTTTAAGTTAAACTTAAAAAAAAAAACATTATTTCAGCTGTGAAACTCGAGCTCAATGTATAAAATGAGCTGCTGTGACCTTTTAGGATAATAATAGCCTCATGAAACTTTACTACCACAAACTAGAGAAAAAGGGCTTTCAGAAGAAAAAAATACACTGCCCATAACCACAAATTCGCTATAAAGATAACAAAATGTAATGAGGTCAAGATCATGTCCAAAGTCCAAAGAAGGTCATCTAATTTATGTTTTACGGTCCTGTGACAAAGGATTTTGGGCTAGATTGAGAATTTGGCTAGACTCAAACTCCATACTCAATGTTCTGTACCTCAAGTCACTCACAAAAAAAACATGCAGCAACACCTAGACAAAGGGGCACTGGGTGGAAAAACAAACACTCTTCAAATACAAACACAACTGAGAAACACCAAACAGATGGAGGAATGCGATTAGAGAATTACAACGTCATTCACCATCTGCAGTGATTCTGTTAGTTTCCTGTTACGTTAATGATACTTACACAGCGGAGGCTGGAGTGTTCAAGCAGGTGTTGAGCTAAATAAACCCTCAATTTTCTGTGTTTTTCCTTTTTTCAACCTCTTTATCTTCGTTGATGCATTCCATTTTCTACCTCATCCTTTTTTTTTCATCATTAAATATTTTTTAAGCATCTTGTCAGGTTTCCCAAAACATTTTAGCCAATTTGATGCCTACACGACTAGTGATATCTGTGGAGTGTGAGCTTAGATTTTAGTGTTGGAACCAATATTTCCTCTGTTCTTTATTAAGCTGTCATTATTCATTTCCCATTTTTTTACTATCATATTCAATGAAAAAAAGTCCAATCTTGCTTTTAATCATTGAGTTAAACAGTGGACAGCTCAGACACACATTAGCCAAGTCTGATGGTGTGTTTACATGTGTATATATTACTCATTTTTATCATATTACCTGTTCCATTGTTTCCTCCAGCTCCTTGTTGTCCTCTTCCATCTGTTTCTTCCTGCTGTCCAAAGCTTTGATGTCGTTGTCCAACTTCATCACTTTCCCAAGTTTCGTGTCAATATCCATCAGTCGATTCTGAAAATTATTATTAAAATTGATAAATTAAGAGGTGCTACTGTGAGAATTACCTATTGTTATTGTTCACTTCCATCTGATGTTGTTTTGCTAAGCACTTTGGGCTGCATTTTTTTCATGCAATGTGCTATATAAACAAAGCTATTATTATTACTATTATATCAACCGACCTCTAGTGGATCAATCTGGCTGTCGATGTGCTGGACGCTGTCTTTAGAGGCCATCAGCTGAGCCTCCTTGGTGGCCACAGTCTCTTTGATCTGCTGGGCTTTCTCCTTGTTCTGCTTCAGGTAGCGCAGCTCCACCTGACACTCCTTGACTGTTTGACTCTGTTTGAGACGCAATTGGCGCATCGTCTCCAGAGCTTTGATATACCTAAGAGAAGCACAAAGAGATGGTTACGCAGGGCTTACTTCTAATAGCAGTATCTGAATAGCAGGTACAGGTTACAAATTTTGCTTTGGTATCATTTTATGCAATATGATGATTCATATTTTAGTACACAAAAGTGTAATAATGAGTGGTCTTTACTTGGTTGCAGCGAAGATGGAGTCAAACTTGTCTTTGAGTGCTTTGCCTTCACTAAGTGGCCAGTTGGACTCTTCTTGGTGACAAAAGATGACATGATTCAGCACAGGCTTCGACACACCCAGTGCGGAAATCATCTCTCGATCCAGTTCGCCGCACTTTGATGACAAGCTCACCTTCTCACCATCTCTGGGTGAATGATGATGAAGGTCACATGTAAAGAAAGGGGTCATTTCTCAGTTACAAAAAATAAACAAAGAAATGATTAAAGAAACGTGTGGCTGTGGCTTACTTCATTCTGGTAATGACCTGCTCCAAGCTTTTGAAGGTGTAGCTCTTTGCCTTCTGAGTGCAGGACATGGAGCGATGGATAGAAACCTTTTCTGCATTGACATCAGTGAATAACAGTCGAATTTGTGCTCTCACGTCCGTTTCATGGGCATCCTGGAATTCAAACAGCATGTTTTCAGTTTAAGAAAGTACATAACAACGCCTCAGCAACCCTGGCTTCAAACTGGGACTGTGTGTTTATATTAAGATAGTAAGGACAATAAAAAACATGTCAAAAAATTTGTCGATCAATTCAGTAAGTCAAACTCAGTCTAAAAAGTCACTCATTTCATCATTTTTGGTAGGTCTTCTGTTTCTGGTATGTAGGCTATCACAGAAATAGTGTAATTCATAGAACAATTAGCTTAATTATGAGAATTTATTACCTTCAAATTAAATATTAGGACATACTAGTACTCAGTAGACTGGTGTAAATTATATCACATCTGCATAATTAGTAGTAAAGTTCAAGAGAGAGCCTTCACCTTTGGATCATGAACAAATGCACTTCCTTTAGACCCAGGTGGAAGTTCTCCCGCTGTTGCATACTTAAGACACTCAATAATAGTCTGGAAATAGAAAAGAAAAGGGTCATATTGTACAAGAATGAAAGCATGAGAATTGTAGTTATCATTTTTTAATATTTTCTCCAGCTTTCACTTGAAAGAAGTGAAAGCTCACTTATGGCTACTTTAGAAATATGAAAAAGGGAGCACAAATCACCAGACCAGTCAGCCTAATCCCAATGCATACTGTCAACTTTCCTGTTCATGCTTTGCAGGTCTTGCTTCATAGTCAACCTTTGCTCTTGTCAAAGTGTGCTCACATACCGTTTTCCCTGCTCCATTGGGTCCAACCAGCACAGTCAGGGGAGTGAAGAAAGAGATGACTTGTTTGTCTTTATCCTCAATCCCGAAGCTCCTCACGCCGAGGATGCTCATCTTGTCTATCTTTGACATTGTTGATTTCTGAAAGAAAGAAAGAAAGAAAGAAAGAAAGAAAGAAAGAAAGAAAGAAAGAAAGCTCACATCAGGAGCAAAAAATATGACTCAAATCAGAAGCAGTGGTGAAAACAGGCCAGGCAAAGCCAAAGCATTTCACTGAGATCAGCTGAAGAACATTTGCAACACAAGAATACAGACTGCTTATTTGTAATGCCACTATTTCATGTTTATCACAGTCACTTTGATGCAGTATATCAAGCAGTAATATGCTGAAAAAGTTTCAAAAATCAAGTTTAAGTAATTTTCAGTCATTTTCAAGCTTTTCCAGTATCTTTCTGCTTGGGAATATATATATATATATATATACACACACACATTTCAAGCAGTTTCAAACAACTTTATTCAAAATTCATGCACTTTATTAACATTGAAAACACCACAATACAATCAAAGTTTCCAAGAATATGATACATGACCTGTTGACTTGGATCTTTTATGGGATTAAATGACATCATGAAGAACTGCATTTTTGAAACCTATTTAAAGGTATAGTTTGTAGTTTTAAAGTGAAAAGGACTAAAAGTCACCGAATGAGAATGTATCTTGTAATTAATTTATCATCATATCACCTTTGCTCCATATATGTTTCTTGGTTTTGTCTTTAACTGCACAGTTTTGATACGTTAGGACAATTAATTTTGGAAAGCTAGCTGATTTCTAGATGTCACGGAAATTGTATACACCGTTACAAAGTGATGTGAACGCGTTACGCAGGTCTTAACAGACTAGTATACATACTTCACTCAAATTAAAAATTAAAACTAGAAAAATATCAGTGTTATCCATCATATTCACGATTTGAGTGGGGGATATTGATGTTCAGCAAGCTAACAGCCTTTAATGTGTTGAGGTACTTGGTTAGAATCAAACAGGTTATGGTTAGCATGTGCAACCTCTGTCATTAGGTTCGCAAGGATGTAATGTTATGGTAAGCTAACATCACAGCGGCTAATGTTAGCTAAACACGTAAGTTTGGATTTCTGCTACGTTGCAGTGTTTGACAGTTAGCGACTCATTGTCCAACAGAATACACCTCCATGCAGTAATACAAATGAGTTTTACAAGAAGCAGTAGTCTCTAGTCGTATGTATGCTATTAATTTAACTCACCTTAGTGTGTTGTTATGGTCCAGGAATGAAAGTAGTTTTCGCGCTGTAGGAAATGTGACGTGTAGGCGGCGACGTTTGACGACTTCCGGTAGTGGGAACGCTGATATATAGAGCGGTAATCCGAACACGACGAATATTTTGCTCACATGCTGCCTAGTTTGTCCACTGCCTGTAAATGAATGCTTATTTACACTTTCAATTATTCTGGCTTGTAGTGTGAATCATGTTAACTGCACCAAAAAGAGCAAATGTAAATATACAGTTTTAAGAGCGTCATCTATTCATTCCATTTCTATGACCAAGGGTCGGCTCAGGCCAGTCTTCTTCTGTGGTGGCTGGCAAACTCCAACCAGGGAGTTATTTCCATAGACTGTATAAATATCAAATGATGACCCTTATCTCTGCTCTATACGACGTTTAGCTGCATTTTAAGCCTGGATTTTTTTTCTTCTTCATCATCCCGGTCTAATGAACTGTAGTTTTCTTAAAACAGCCTACCTTTTCCACCTCAGCCAAGCATGCACCTTTTGAGGGGCGTTTCCACACTTCCCAATTATGCCTGATTTTTTACAGGTGTGTGAGCATAATTAGCGCCGACAGCCATTTATTCCATCAGTCAGAGGTTACTGCGCGCCACAAGTCAAAGGATATTGAACCTATATTCTACAACTTGTTGAATTTAACGTTACTGACTGTTATAATGACCCCAGGGTGATTTCCACGAGTCTTTAAACAGACAAAACTGACAACATTGCAGACCTGCAGTTTTCAAACATCTACAGTTAGCCTACCTTTTCAGCTTTCCCGCATCCTGCTATGGAGAGTCCCTGAAAATTCACCAATGCCTGAAGAGGTATAAATGGACGAAATATGGATTTGTGAATAATATTCAGCTCTGGAGTCTATCAGCTTAAACTGCTTGAGCCAGGAGAAGGGTAAGTGTCATCTCAGTTAACTTTTGCATAGCAACAGACAGTGTAAAGTTAATGTAACCCGTGTGCTAACTTGTTGTGTGTAGCCTTAGCTAGTCTTCTATAGAGTAGAGGACCACCCAGACATGAAATGATACTTTTATGATAAACAGCAGTTATAATGACAATGCCATGCTATTTGTATGACAGGTGAATCAGTCCTAAAGATTAAATTACCCTCTGTTGAAGCCACAGGTGTTGGTCAGAACTGATGGGGTTGTGTAATATAATAATACATAATAATGCAAGTCTATTAAATAAGTAAAATATGAAAATTAGTAAGCATTGTATTCTCTACCTAATATGATGTGGTCACTGCACGATCCAAATCCGATGCTTATGAGTTTCTGCCACTCAGTTTTCATCTTTTCACATTCAGCTCCTTTTACTGAAGTAAATTAAGCAGTTTTGCCGTCTTTCAGGATCTTGAGGAACCCGATCAAATGCTTTCCATTACACTTGTCCCCAATTGTTGTGGGATCCCCACAACAATTTGGCATTCACGTGACATGAATGATATGTTTCCAAAGCAGACCTCCTCTTTCATGTTCCTGACAATCTCCAAGCTCAAAATATTTACCACAAGAGGACAGTATTTCCCTGTGGGAAAGCCATTGCTGCCAAATCTCACAGTCATTTTGTCCTCTCTTCTCCTCTCCTCCTCCTGCTGTCATATTGCTATAGGCATCCAATTGTTAGTGTTTTGTTGTGACAGTTTTACTGTAGTATCTCATTATGTCTGAGTTCCAAGAATCATTTATCAATTTTGTTTCCTTTAGCAGTGGTTTTTAGAGGTGAAATGATACATTGATCTGTATTGATATATTGATTAAACGATCAGCAGTCCATTATTATGGATGCTAAGTTAAAATATTGGTACATATCATCACCCTAAATCTATTATTTTTATTTTGAAATTCCCACCTTAAATGTATTGTTTATATGAAGGGAATAGTTTTTAATTTAGATGTCTGTAAGAGCTCAGACAGTATCATGACAGACTTTTGAGGAAATATTCTGTTGTTTTCAAAGGAATTGATATATCTTGATGAAACCTGAAATTTACACCCCAAGAAGTTTCCATGCATGATAAAATCCAAAAGATTGCAAGCCCAAATATAAAAACTTTACAAAGTTGGACAACTTTGTTCAGAAGAAAAGTCTCTTTTATTTAATCTTCACATTTACAAAGAAAATGAATTCTTCGACATTCGAATACTTAAGCAAAAGTACGTAATTAACAGATGGTATGAGTAAGAACATAAAAGTTCCACGACAACTGAGAAACTGAGAAACTGTGTGTGTGTGTGT
>CAFUXE010000253.1:437192-461224 GCA_903364295.1 Serranus cabrilla
CTCTGTTCTCCCCCCCTTGAAAGAATAGACACACACACACACACACACACATTCCCACAACCCGCCTTCTGCTTTCCGCCCACTGATTCAGTCTGTCTGTGTTATCAGCCCACTGACTCATTGTGCCTCAGTCTGTCCAGCTCATGGCCCTCTTTCTATTTCCAGCCTGTCCCAACATGAAAATGCCATGACCTTGTGCCTTGTGTTGGACCACTGGAGGTATATGTGCATGTGTTTTGTTATGTTTATCTGTTTGAGTGTGAAAGCCTAATCCCACATGCCCATGGTTACCCTCCCCGTCTAAATGGCTAATGGAATTGGTTGACTTGGTGTTTTTTGATAATTGCACAGACGAATCAGGAACCAGCTGGTTCTCCCTAGCTGCTTTTTCCATAACATTTGGCTGCAGAGCAAATAAGGACAGAGGAGAAACAATAAGGCAACATAAAATATCAGCAGAGAAAGTGGTTGTTTGAAAAAACTATATTTTTCTTCTTAATAAATAAATGAGCTGCTAGAGTGACAGGCAACAGCAGTCATCAGCTGTGCTCCCAGAAGCAGAACAGACAGATTTACCTTTGACTGAACCGTCTGTTTTTCTCCCCCACATTTTATAAACTCCTTTCACAAAAATTGCAGCGCCAATATTTTATTAAATCCTGAGAGACTGCTTTGATGGCAAATCGGCCTCGCTCGCTGGAAAACATCTCTCTCTCTCTCTCTCTCTTGCGCGATATGATGCATCAGAAGGTGCTCTCTGGATCCAACTACTGTGTGATGGATTGAAATTATATATTTTGTGGCAAATTACATATTTCACGGCAAAGTAACCAGAAATAATAATTTTTGTAGGAGCAACTCCCTTTTTTCCAAAACAGTCTTTTGTTACACAGAGCTTAGTTACCTCCCCACTGAGTGCTCTGAGTAGGACCCATTTTGCCCAGTGGCCTTAAGATGGTTCTAAGCCGAAAATAGAGATGGATTGAGTACTGAAAAGCAACATTTTGCTCTCATTTCCCCAGCATCCAATGAATAGTGGCTTGTCCTCTTCTTGCCACCCTCAGCTCTGCTTTCTCCGCTGTCTTTTTTTTATACATCCATTTCCTATGTTATAGGACAATAAGGCTGGAATCCTTTTAATGACGCAAGAACGTACAAAAAAAGGAATCCCATCATCAAAAAATAAAGCACAAAATCTGTGTATAAATCATCTGCCACTATGCTGTTTACAGTAGATTTTACTTCCTACATGAGGGCGTTCTTTTCCTATTTTTTGGTTTTGTGATTTTGCTCCATCAGAGTGACATTTCATCTGTATGACTTTACATATATGCTGCCGGGCCTGAAAGTATTAGTACTGGAATGTCTTAATTTTGTCTGCTTCTTGTGCATAACTCGCACAGCACCTCCCACACAGTTAAGATATGTCAAAATGAGTTTGACTTAGAGTGGAGGAGGCTGTCTTGTCAAAACAGCACTTGATAGGTTTAATTTTACTGGAGAAGCAAATAAAAATGGAACAGGAAAAAAAAAAAGTTTTTTCACCACATATACTGACAAATAAAGTATAATATAATAATGAAATTACCTATTTTGCATTTTTCCTTAAGAGCACCTCATAATACAGACTGGACAAAATGAATGTAGACTTTCTGTGACCTCACTTTATTCCCCACCAGCTTATGAGAACAGAAGTACTCCCTTGGCTTTGCCTATACCAGGCAGTTTTATAAATCCATTTTCAGTGTGCTCTTCGGTAAAGACGCTAGCTCTTTGTCTTCATGCTTGACTTCACATTTATTTCCTCAGTTTGGGTCAAAAAGGCAGCCAAGGACATGACTGATGACAGAATTATATACAGTATATTACTGAGATGAAGACAGGATGCATGTTAGACTATCACCAGCTGAGTCTGCTGTTTGCACACAAATTCTGTAACTTTCAGAAACAAATTACAATCAGACATTGACAACCACCTCTAGGGTGCCCTTCCAGTCAAGAAAACGTATTAATGTTTCCATAAGGTGCACTTCCAGTGGAGAAAACGTGATAGTCCCCTCCAGAGGGCACTTAAATGTAGATAAGATAGGAGTTCCTTCCAGTGGGGAAAACATGATAAAAAAAAAAAACTGGGAGACTATTGGTTTAATCAAAACGTGTTACTTACAGAAAAAAACAGTGGATTCGAATGCTGAACAAGACATTTTGAAATGACCAAAATTTACAAAATTAAATAGATATATTGTCTTGAAGAAGACTTGAAACTAACAATTAATCTTAACATAATCTTATCAGGAGGATTTTTACTGAAGTAAATCAAGTGAGCAGTGATTAGTCTCACTTTGTATTGAGATAAACAGGACTCACCTCTTTTGCAACCGACGTTGGCGACTCCTGTTGGACTTTTGACAAACTGCAGGCTTAAGGCCCTTCCAAATTTGCTTCACTGCTCAGACCTGGAGGTTGCCGCCTGAGTGCCATATAGGCTGCCCTACATGCATATATTTTTTTTCGGCCCCGCCTCTCAGACAGAGTCCGCTACTGGCCTCTCTTATTGCTTTGGCCTTTCACCTTGCCTGTAAGTGTGGCCTACTAGGCAACTGCTTATCGGCTTGTAAAGACAGCTGACTTGCCTGCTTCTATGCCCTTGGGTGTGTTTCCAGTCCTGGTGACTTTCTAATCAGTAAAGAGAAGAAGTGGATGCTATTGATTTTGAACCAGGCAATTATGAGAATGTGGAGAGAAAGAGTTTGGTGGACATAAGCTAGAGAAATAGGTTGAGAGGAGGGAAATAATGAACACACAGGTCTTGGTTGTGAATGGCATTAATGAGATCATTGCAGTGTGCTCTCTTTTTGTGTCTCTGCATGTCCAGTTGCCAGGCTGTCTTTATTTCACTCTGTGTGTGCTACATAACATTAATAACAATGCAACCTGAAATCCACATGAACGGTATAATAGGCAGCTGCAAGCAAAAAAAATAATAATGGTGGGTATGCTTGATTTAAGTGAGCCAATTATCTGTAATTGCCTGACAATACAGTTGACTATTTTCAGTGCACACCTGAATCACATGAAGCTATTATTCATCTTATTAGCTGCAGCTGTGCTTCTGACACTTCTGTGAAAAGGGTCTGTCTGTAAGCCATTCTGTGGTCTTACACTAGGTTTTGAATATAACCCTGGTGCCAAAGCTGTTGGCTTTACTGTCACCTGCATGTAGAAACTCTTAGCATTCATATCGTTAACTCTCTGTAGGATGATTCCTCTCCTGTGGGTCTGGGTCAGCTTTGACATTGTGGGAAATGTGATACAGCTCAGTTGCCAGCAGAAAATGTCGTCACTGTACGTTTCTGCAAACCACAGATGTAACATTGTTTTTGTCTGGTGAAGAAGCAATGTGATGTTAACAGCCAAGCAGGTCTGCGGTCATGTGGACAGGATGGTAGCTGGATAAAACAAGTGGTTTTTGTGCCCAACCTGAAGTGTTGTAGAAGTATCTTCAATGTTTAAAACAGTGCCATGTCTGTCAGTAATGGTGAAGTTAACAGTGTCTCACTTGTGACAGTGAGAATGGGTTGCAGTGGTTCAAAAACATTCATATTCAACAAATCCATGGCTATAATTTAATGCTTTCTGTTGGTTGCAGAAATGTACAATATAGTTGGTGCACTAAACGGGAGATGGAAACACTTTTTTTCAAATAAGACCAGATGTAGCAAACATTTAACTCACACAACTGATCAGATGTTTTTGAGCTGCTGGAAAACTCAAAAAAGAAGAAGAAGCTGTTTCAATGTCGGCGTCTTCTGACAGACTTCTCTGCATTTCTCTCTTGGGTGGCAAAAATTGCCTTATTATCAACCTCTTTTTTTGTTGTTTTCTCTCTTGCACAATCTCTACTTCTACTGTTTACTGACAGATTAGCCCACAGCAGCACATTTCACTGCCATCTTCTGATGAAAGTGCATTTATGCAGCTTTGTTTAGTCACTCTGAAACAGTTGATTGAAACATCCCTAATTCGCATTTTCTCTAATACCACATTTTTAAATTTCGCTTCAAATTCACTTCGACTTTAATGGAAACACAACTAATGTTCCCATCTAACTCTCGAGAAAGAAAATAAAAAAAGCCTTTATTTCCCAAATGTTGCATCTGTAGAGCAGAAAAAAAGACAATTATTGACAGAGTTTCTGAGGGTGGCTACAGTTTACAAGAATATCTCTAAATTATGAAAACCACCAAAACACCAAATGTTTTTCATACCACTAGTATAGCTTCAGGCATTATTTGCCATCTGGCCTATCAATACACACCACTAATTATTTAGCACAATTACATGCTCCTGTTGATTTGGCTGGTGGGGTTTGTTTGTTTGTTTGTTTGTATCAGCTGGCAGCTTATGCTAACAGTACTGTGTGTACAGTACTGTGTGTACTGTAAACAGTATGTTATGATAGTTCCTATTTATTTATCAGTGTGGACACTACAATGTACTACATTTACATAATATACATATTCAAAACACACTAGTTACCAGTAAAGACTTAGAGGAGCTAATGCTTGCTATTCTCATAGAGAGAAAGCAAAAGCAGCACAGAGCAGATATCTTCTTCTATCTCCACTTCACTTCTAATGACAGAAAAGATGGCGGTAACAGAAGTGACTGCAAGGTAGAAGGAAAGAAAACTATATTGACTTATAGCCTCAACACTCAATCACCAAACATCAAAGTGTGAAGAAAAATATTCTGTCTTATCCCAGGTGTAACTAATGACATTAACGAAGGCTCTGCTTTACTGGTGTCCAAGTACAGTAAGTGTGCACAGAACGCCCTTTTCACAAAAGCACAGCTGTTACTAATATTATTAACCATGCCTTGGTTATGCATTACACAGTTACGCCCAGCAGTGTGACATTGAACCAGCATGCACAATCCAAAGACCTGCTATACATGAAATTGCAACAGTAGAAATCAAAGACTATAAACTGAATAAAGCCATTGAGGGCCAGGCAGCAGCTCTCAGGCTGGTCCTCTTGTTTTTCTGGATATTGTTATTAGTAATTATACCAGGAAATCTGCATATAGGACTAGTCCTCTGTATATTCCCTCCCACAGTTTTTGCTCAGTTGACATTAAACGTGCCACACTGCATCTTCATACTGTCATCCTCAAATGATTCAGCCAGATGCTGCTGCAAATTCTCCCAGTATGCTCCCTACAATGGTCAGGAAATAATGACTACATTTTTATAACATAGTACATGTAGTGTCAGAATTTGATCTCAGAAACTGATTTAATTTGCAATTAGGTAGGTACATCTAGGTACATTTACTCAAATACTGTGCAATTTTGAGGTTCTTGTACTTCCCATTTTATTCAACTTTCAACTTCTACTCCACTACATTTAGCTGCCAGTTTTAGTTGGTTGGCTGGTTGAGATTTAACATAAAAACATGATCAATTTAAAGTGATTTTAATTAAATTTCACAACAATATATTAAGTAGTTAGAATGAGCCCTAGCTTGAGAAAATTAAAACGCTGATTACATGAATGCATCAATAATAATAATTCAACAATATATTTAGGATATAAATAATGTGGGGTAAGTGGGGCCATTCTGAGCAACAAGCACTTTTTCTTCTGATACTTTAAGCACTCTTTGATGCTGATACTGTAGGACTTTTACTTGGAGTTTCTCACTTTGCAGGAAGGTGAACATGATCATATTTTGCCTGTGCTGCCTGGGCACATTAGAGGAACAGGATCTTGAAAATATTTTTACTTTTAAGTAGTTATGGGCAGGCAGTTCGCTGACACACCCTTGTGTATTTGTTATTTTTCTCCTCCTCCTTCTCTTTATAAATCTTTAAGTAAAGCCACCTCTGATGTACCTGCTTCTCTGTGTAGCTCAACATGATCATGCCAGGACCTGGTTGATGTATAATAAATATGTGCCGTGTGGATCAGAAACAAATTACAAATAATGATGACTTTGGTCCTCGTAGTTCTGCAGACAAACCTTGTATTTCCCATTCTTCTCCCTTTTTGCTCCCGTCATGTTCCTCCAAAGTCTTCTTTCTTAAAACACCTGACCTTAATTTATATGATTTATACCTGTGTTTTTCCTTCTATGTCAAAATATCTCCTGTGAAAAATGCCTAGAAGTGGCACAGCCAAATGGAATGCAGCCATTATTAATGTTGTTAGTCCCACCTGAGTTAACATGTCCTCCATGAGAAAGGTCTATTGCTGCGGCGTGCAGCACCTGACTGAATTACGACTCTGCCAGATTTATCAATCATTGAATTTATTCATGGCAAAGTGCCCAAAAGATCAAGGTCAGTAGAATTATGCTAATATTCACATAACTTGTAAAAAAAGAAAAACAACAGTTACACACATATTACACATGCAGATACAAACACACTGGTCTCAGCTTTTATGGCTCCAAATACTCATACAGTGAGAGAGAGAGCTAGTGAAGCAGACAGGAACACACAAAGCCGACGAGAGAGGGGGGAACATGTGCCGGGCCTGGAAATGGGAGATAAATTAGCCTCCCTCGGCGAAGGCGTAGCGGTGTCAGGAGATACACAGCATCGATGGCACAACAGTGAGCAACCGGACCAATGCAACAAAAACAAAAAATGGGAGGGAGGGAGAGGGAAAAGACAGCAGACAAATGTGAATCTGCTTTGAATGAATCTGCTCTGAAGGACTTATATTATGTGACATGTTACAGCATCAGCACAGTTTTTAATCTGATTTCTGTAAAACTTTTTACATAAGTACCATTTTCTGCAAAGTATCTTATGGTTTTAATATTCATGGAAGAATTCCCGGCCTTTCAGACAAGTAATCTCTGTAAACATTGGTCATTATTGCCCTAGTTTCAGCAGCATTGATTAAAATGTGTGAGCCCTGTGGATACACCTTGTACCAAGCATGCAGTTGCATGCACAGAACTGTGAAAGTCCAGCTTATGATTCTGCAGAGAGATAGTTGATTGTTTGACAACATGGGACTTAGGATCTATCTTTCTTGAGAATCACGTGCTGAACCTCTAAAATGCATCCATTCCAGCCATGATACTTAAACGTCACAGGGGGCTGGAGCCGATCCCAGCTGACATTGGGTGAGAGGCGGGATACACCCTGGACAGGTCTGCAGACTATCACAGGGCTGAGATATATATACAACCATTCACGCTCTCAATCACACCTTTAGGCAATCTAGAGTCAACAATTTTATCTAAATTGCATGTGTTTGGTCACTAGATAGACAGAGGAGAACATGCAAACTCCTGACAGAAGTGCCACAAGCCAGATTCAACCCTTCTGCCTCTCATGAAGAAAACAAAAATGTGTATATTTCCCCAAAATGTTTCATCTACACAGCAGAAAAAAGACAAACATTTTTTTTTATAATGCTATTAGGCCTGGAAATTACAATTTTAATTACTATTAAATATGCCTTTATTTTCTGAATTAACCAATTAATTGTTTGTTCTGTAAAATGTCAGAAATTAGTGAAAAAAGTTCCCTCAAGTTGCTCCATTGGTTGTTTTTTAGTCTAAAATTCAACTGCTATTAATTAAATATGTTGCAAATGACCAGAAATGATAACTTGATAACTGTCCTACTATAGAGCACATAACTGCCAATACCTGCCAACTCAGCTATTTGTGGACATTTTTTTAGCAGCTGAGCTGTCCGCGCAGGTTTCTCTTCACACTGTTCTGAATTCCAGCCCCTGTGGACAGGGTTTGTTTGAAGAGAGATATAGATTTGTTGAGCGGATGCTTCAGGGCCCATTGCTGAAATCCGTTGCGGTATTGTTTGTTCCTGCCATCTTATCTCAGTTGCAAGCCTGTTGCTCTACTTTGATGGAACTTGCATGGCGGACAATAAGCTGGTGCGTAAAATCAGCATAAGTAAAGTCACCAAGTGAGTTCACCCAAGACAGTAAAATAAAAAGGGAGCAATTATTCTGAACATGAGGTGACAATGCTATCTGACTCTTAGTACTGATCTAAGGCACTCATCTGTTCCTTGTGTTGTCATGCACAGTAGTCTCCCTGAAAATATGTTTATTTACAGGGTTGCACACACCACCTTGTGTAGAAATAGACCGATAATTCACACATTGCATTCAAAGATGATATACATGTTTATCTTCTGTACATGTTCCTCTGCAGCATGAAATCGCTGCCTGTTGCTCATCATCTCTCTTGCATGCATTATTATCTTATGATGAGGAAATTCATTTTCTGGCATGTTTCAGGCACTGAGCATGTATTTAAAGTGCACTTATTCAAGTGATTACATTGATTATTGGAATTTGTGAATCCAGGCTGTCAGCCGACTAATCTAACATGATTCATCGTGTTACAATGATGTCACTCATTGTATCCAGCAGCGCACAATTATTCTCTCTAGTGATTTTTTCCCTCACCAACATATTTGTTTGCTGTTGGTATCAATCTTCCTCAGCGTGTAGGTGTTGTCAGTTCCTCAGAAGTGTTATTAAAGAGAATACTCTAGGACATACTGTGATGCTGGTATCACAGAGACAACAGCATTGATGAAAGTCTTGCTTTCTGGCAGTGGATGAAAACACCGCATTGATGTCTTTCTGAGTGATGTTTTGATCTCCAGAGACCAGCCAGGTTCACTCTCCTCCCTAGAGACATTTCAGAGCAGATTAAACAATATTAACCTGTGATGGACGAATGCATCGGAATGACTAGTTCACTTATAGATCATCAGCTATGTTGAGATGGTTGCTGTATAAATATATTTGCAATAATGATGCTCTCATGTTATTAAATAATGGATTTTATCCAAATTTTTACATGCATACTAACATTTTGGGTTTCTATTGGAAAATGTTTACGTGCTATAATGTGCACAAAACACCTAATTTTTGTCATACTGGTCACAACCTCTGATTGGCTTACTCTCCTATACTTACCCTTGACCCATCTCACTCCTCAGACCAGAAATGAGGAATCTTAGGCAGAATAGGGCAATTGGTGTACCATCTGTCATTGCAGCCGGGTGAGTGACTCAGGGCACCTTAAAAATGTGCCAAAAACATCTTCAGAACACTACACAAATGTTCTGTAAAGGATTTTATCCAAAATTGGGAAGAAATTTACAACCCAAATGTCAGCTTTTCTCCCATTAACATGTAGCAACATGTAGCACTGGAATTGTGGTTATTGATTATAGCAGTAGCACTTTCTGTCATCACCATAACAGCTTCAAAACCAAAAACTACAGAATCTGAAATATTCTAGCAGGAATGTGATGCAAAATGGGGAGAAATTAACAATATTTGCGAGAAGAATGGCAGGTTTCCCTGATATCAACAATACAGTAGTATGTCTGGTGTTCATGTCAACTTTAGCAGAGAGACAAAACTTAATGGAATAATAAAGTTCAAACGGTGCAGAGCATCTTTATTTGAATTTTGATCCACTAAATGTTAGCCATCACCTAAATCTGTACATGAGACTAAAGTTTGGTTCATGCACTTAAAATGCAGAATCCCCATGGCAATGTTTTGAATGATTGTGTGCCTAGTATTTATTTTTTTCTTGGATACATATTAACAGCTCCCTGTGTCTTTTTGAATCGGCCCAACTGTGTCTCTCTGTGTGTTTGTAATGATGTCTGATTCTCCAGCTAACAGCCCAGATTTTCATATGGAGCAATTACTCTCTCCCTCCGATACACTTCCACTTCCTAATGGAGCAAGTCACTTCTATTTTGTTATTGCAATAAACTATCATTGGGGATAATCATCTCTGGAAAAGTTATTCCCACATTGTGCGTTTCGATTCAGCATGCTGCCCAATGTTGCCTTTTCTCCTTTCACTGTTAGTTGCTTATTATACCCCTGGGCTGCTTCTCCCACAGCCCCAGAGAGGCACACATTTCAGTTTTACTCCCAGAGGCCACAGCGCAGGATCCTTATTAGAAAGAAACATATTAAGCTTGTCAAGAAGGAAAAGGTTTCAACAGAACTAGGGTGTTAAGATACTTCATTCATCATCATTTTCCGTGTAATGCCTTGTTTCACGCCACTGCAGGCTTGTCTCCCTCATTACTGTAGCTGTAAAGAATAACACACGCACACACCACTAAAAGCAGAATAGCTTTGAATTAAGTGAGGTTAAACTTTTTGTGTATATTCCACAGTAGGATGCACTGTAAGCTGCACCGGCTCACATTTAAAGCCGTACGCACTTAGGATGAGCTGTAAAGCTGTCCTGATAAAAAGGATGCAATACTTTTGTGAAGTGTCTGGTGGGAAGCAATCCTACTGTGTGTGTGCATGCGAATGTGAGACAAAGACTGACAGAAAAAGATAAAAATGTGCCCGCCAGAAATGAATTAATTCCCTTTAGCAATTAAAACTTATAATGTGGGCAATAAAATTTCCAAAATATTAAAAAAGGCAGTTATGTCCTGCCAGGCTGCCACAGCAAGATCAAGACAAAAAAAAAAGCTTTTCCCCAGTTGTCTGATGCTGTTGTGAAGTCTAACCACATATGTTACGCCTTTGGACATCTGTCAGACAAACTGACTGAAAAGGGTTATTAAAGACCCAAAACTTATTCAGTTGAACTAAAATACAAACACTGTCACATATTGCGTTCAAAGTGTCTTTCATTCAAATCACACAAATCTGTTCAAGCAAAAACCAATATGTGGACAATCTTGTAAAGGAAAATTAGTTTTAATAAGCATACTGGCATTATGTTTGTGGACTTGTGACAAAAACATTTTATCTCAACAAAACAGTTCCATCAAGGGTGGTCCCCTGTCAGAGACAATTACTATGTAAGGGTTTGGAAAATGAAATATTTTTTAAACCATTACTTTGAACACAATTAAATATGACATTTGAAAGATAAGACATGTTCTGTTTCTGTAGCACTTGAGAAAAATATTTAAGAGTAAGGGAAGTCGGTAAAATTTAAAACACTAAAGTATAATCTTATTGTGCTGTAATGCTTTCACGTGGATTGTCTTTTGCAATAATTTGCACAAGTTCAAAGTTCAATTCAAATCTAAGCACTCTCTTTCTCTTTAATTCAAATAGCTGATAAAGCAGGGTATGCTTTTGGGCGTGGCTATCTGGTGGTAGCCAGGTTGCTTTGGTGCACTGTGTGTTTTCAGTTCATTCATTAATTTCAAGATGCTGGTCACATAAAAAGGTCTTAGTGTTCTGTTGTATTAAAACACACTGTAAGAAGTCATTTGTTCAATTTAAATTCAGTTTGCTCCTTGTTATCCAAGCTAGCTAACTACTGTTAACTAGTATCTTAGTGTCCTCCAGCTGAGCTCCTCTCGTCCAAATATGGTCACTCCAGCCTGTTCTCCGGACCAACTCGCCAGGTACTGACACTTAGTCAAGAGCGTGTGATACCAACGTAAAAGGTCCGCTTCGGCCCACCAGTGGCAACATCAGCATTTGAAGTAACAGGCGTAAACTGATGCAAATGGGTGCTTTGTTCATCAGTACCATGCACTGATGTGTTTGGATGAGAATGCTTTGGGCACTAGTTTCTGGCTCACATAAAAGATAAAAACCAAAAAGAAATTTGGTTGGATAACTCTAAAGCAAACATGCAATATATTTCTGTCAGAAAGTGACATATAGTCTACTCTATATAATTGTGGTATAAATAGATAGAAGGATGGATGACGTGTGTATTTGTTTGTGTGAGTCATTATATTTGGAGATTGACCTTTCGTGTGACTGGTGCCTCCACTTCTTTATAAACCTACTTTGTCAAATGAAATTGCGGACAGATGGTCCAAATATCATCAACTGCTCTGGATTTATTATCCGCGGGAACAAAAGCAAGAGACAAGTGAGGATGAGAGGAAGAAAGGGAGATAAAACCATAAGTACTTGCCGGCGTGCACGTGACTAACTGAAAACTGCAGAGATTAAACAAATATTACAAAAGTACCACACATTGAATGGTGCCACCAAACTAAAGCTGTTTTTTAAAAGATGTAAAATGTAATGCCGGTCTGTAAATGTATGATTTATTTTTATCCAGAGGATCTTACTGGACAAGACCATTTTAATGCCACAACTACTGATGAAAAGGCTCTTTTCTCCTGGTCATTGTCGGTCATGCTATCTCTGCCTGTTCCCATTATCTTAGTGTTAATAAATATCCTTTTAGCTGCTAATGAACTCAAGTGGAACACTAATTTAGAGCTTAATGGTTGAATGAGGTCACTTAGAGGTGCTTTTGGAAGCAGCAATAAGCAATCTCATGAAAAGCTGCCTCCTACTGCAAAGTACAGTGGCCCTGAAGGTCAAAACATAACACAACAACAAGGAGAAAGCACATTTCAGAAAACAAAACAAAGCCAAAGAAAGAACACAACTCATTTCAGTAAACTCAAAAAAACAAAACAAAAGAGAAAACACATTTCAGGAAAATACAACAGAAAAAGAGAAAACACCGCAATTCAGGAAACATAAGTGCAAAAGAGAAAAACAGTTCAGAATAAGACAAAACACAACAATAAAAGAGAGAAAACACAACATTTCAGAAAACCAAATGACAAAATAGGGTGACACCTTGGTTGTGTAGTGGTTTCGCCTCACAGCAAGAGGGTCACAGGTTCAAATACAGCTTGTGGCTTTACTGTGTATAGCTTGCATGTTGGCTCCAGGTCCTTCCTCCCACAGTCCAAAGACACGCAGCTTTAATCAGTGACTGTAAATTGTCCCTCACCTCTCGCCCAATGTCAGCGACATTAGTTCCTATATGCAGTTTGGGATAATAAAAAAGAGAAAACACAGCAGGTTAAGTGTGTGTTGGACGGTGATTCCTCATCGCTGATTGGATGCTCTGTCACTCAGTATCTTTGTCTTTGGCATTTCCAGCACCACATTTCTGCCTCGCATAGGTTGGGATTATAGCATTACATCTATCCTGAGGGAAACTGCTTTGCTTTTGTGTTTTCTGAAGTGCTGCTGTCTTTTCTAAAATGTTGTTATTTTCCTTCAGGGCTTTCGTCAAAAAGAGCCAAAAACATGTGACGACACATGCATGCACACAGATCATACGGTATGTTTACATCACTTTATCTAAAATTGCCACAATGAGAATTATTTTGAATGTCATGAAAGGTGTTTTGTGTGTGTCAGACGGTAAATCTCACTGGAGGGATTAGCTCACAACATTTCCTTCATGCTGGGTGTCTGAAGGTTAGAGGCCCCACAACAACAACCTGAGACCTGATGGATGTCACACTGACAAAGAGGATTTGGAAGAGGGAAGGGAGAGTGAGTACTGTACTGTATGTGTGTGTGTGACATCTTTTCTGTGGATTAGTCCCCTATTCATCCCCAGCCCTTTCTCTCTCTCTCACGCACACACACAGACACACATTTGCAACATGTCAGTAAAATATTATAAAAGCATGAGTCAGAAATGTCTGACAGTTGTTGTTTTTTAATGCTATTTTCATACGGTCATTTCACACAGAATAATCGAATGCTGTTGACGGGCTTGAAAAATGGTGTCATCTCGCAGCGATCACCTTGATAGAAGTCTCATACATTTCCACTGATGTTTTATTATCACCTTTCACTGTAAATTAGATTTCTTGTACACAGAAAAACCAGTGTGCCTTTGAAAAACGCAGGGCTGCGGGTATTCTGGTCTTGGCCACTAGATAACTTGGTCTTGAGATAACATACATTATGATTTATCGTAATAGATATAATTTATTGAAATACATTCAATTCTTTTGCTACAATTTGCCAGTAATAGTTAAGACAAGTTACTCTATGATGCAAAATCATACAGCAGCAGCTTTCTGAGCTTGGAGCAACAGCTGGAGCTTTCCTGAGACATTGCATGGGAGCTTGCAGCAGGCTGCATTGGATGCTTCGATTCAATGCTTAGTGTGTTTTCAGTAGAGCACGACCAATATGGGACAGATGCCGCTACTCATTTCAGAGTGGAAAATCATCTATAACCAATATGGCGCCCGTCAGAGTAATTTTTTGAGCTGGAATGAAAATAGACCTTATGTTTGTGGGTTATCTTGAGTAACCGGGTCATGGTTTCTGGAAAGAGACATTGAGTTTTTAAATTTTTTTTCTGCTCTTTGAGCATCAGAAGCAAAGTGCCTTTTTTGAAAGAAGGCAGACAAATTTATGGCCAATAACTCCCAACATTTGACAACATGTACATTAAAAAAATCTAGACTGATTAATAGCACTACAGGTAAGAGGAAAAATCTGTATTTTTTTTATTTTGGAGTCCACTGTCCTTTTATTGTTTTAAACTTGAAGTATTTAAATAACCATATTATTAATACAAATGATTGAATATTGACATTGACTCCAAATGTTTACTGTGTCATCCCAGATACCACAACTAAACTAGAGTATGCATAAAAGGTTGAATTGGCCTGAAGGAGAGCCACAGCCTTTTCACACACTAAGGCCGATAGCTTTCTGTGATAGAGATCTGTCTAGAAATTCTAAGTATTCACGTTTTTTTTTAGTTAATTGCCCCACTTATTGTAGAAGAAAATAAATACACTCCAGCTAATGAGTAATGAAGGCTGCCTCTGGAAACTGCTATAAAACCGCTATAAAAAGCTATAATTTTAATTGGTTCCTGCATTAACTGCTGTAAAGTTACTGCACCAGATTTGAATTTTAAATGAAGGCATCCACCTAACATTTGGTAGACGCACTCAACACAGCAAATATGTTTTGTTTTCATTGGTTTTAGATCATGAATACAAATCTTCATATACTTTCATCTGTGTGACGCTGAATTATGCTCTTGGCTCCACACACCCCTTCTGGCAGCAGTTATCCTTTATGATAGTATTAATATAAATGTATATGAGCAGAGATCATCACTGCCTTATTCAACATTCAAGTGTATGATGAAACTTGTACGGAGTGCCAAGAAATAATCTTTGAGCTGTCCCCTGAGGATTTTGGCCCCCTGACAGCCTTAAATCTTTGGCATTTCCATATCAGCTTGAATCACTGAATCTCTGCTTGTGGTAATACTTAAAATTGGACAGGGTTTAGGTTGAATCCCTGGAAAAAGAAAGATGGCACTTCCCTCCCCACAGAGATCACTGTGTGTTGTACAGGTAATATGAGTGCAGGTTATCTTTTCATAATCCCTGCCTGTAGAAATGACTGAGGGTCAGCAGAATGGTGACAAAGAGTAACATCATTAACTTCTTGTCAGGAGGTGAGCTGCCTGCCACACTCTCTGTGCCTCATGCAAAAAGTTTTTGACACTGGTTCATTAGCAAACTTGCTGCATTAATTTGAATTAAAACAGCAGATGTGTCAGAAGACTCTTGCTCCTCATTTCAAATGCATCAAGGACATCCAATTAATCATGGAGACTAATGCTGATCTGAATTTGATGCACAAAGCCTCATGACTAAAGTAGAGATCCTGATCCAGTTTTTCCTCCCTTTTTAGCCCAACCCCGTTCTTTCACCCTAACATTTGTCAAGTGATTTTATTGCCTATAGTTTCCTGTGAACTCAGAGCTTCGTTTAGAAAAGTAAAGCATCAGTACCACACACAGAGGACCATGACAAAGAGTCTGTATCTGATAAGTTGGGATGAGAATGCATTGAAATTTCTGATATTTTGCTATTTCTGGCTAACATCACAACCTCCACCAGCACTTGGTGCTGTGAATGCTAGACTCTCTCAACAGAGATGAAGAAGAAACTAGCTGGCTCACTCGGTTGCTACCTCCATCATTCATTTTGTGGCAGAGCGGTCGCCCACCGATCGGAAGGTTGGTGGTTGGATCCCTGACCATGGCAGCCTACATGTCAAAGTATCCTTTGGATACATGCTGAACCCCCAATTGCTCCTGATGCTGCGTTCAGTGTGTGAATAAATTCCTCTGCCACCAGTATCAATGTGTGTGTGAATAGGTGAATGAGCGCTTTCTGCAGTCATTTAAAACGCGGGTCATCCGGTTTCTCTCTCATCTCAATTGTAGCTATTGAAACGTGTCATTTTTGTTCCTTTGTAGTGTAAATAAGCTGATAACAAAATTATAACATGATGTGTGTTCAGTGCATAGACTGGCCTATTCGCAATGATCCAGCATTTTAGGTTGTATGAGAGGTAACTCCAATCTTAACAGCTCTAAAACTTTGATAAGCTTTTTTAGAATTTGTTTATCTTTTTCAATGTAAGTTATCATATGGGAACGTACAGAGAAAGAAAATACAGTGGTGACACAACTATAAAGTCATGATTTGACATATTCAAGGACGAATGAAACATCTGACCCATATATGTTTGTGGCAAAAAGTCATCCAAAAAAGACATTTCTATTCTATTCCATTCTATTCTATTTTGTTTGCTTTTTGGAGCAGACATAAATTACCCTGCATGGCTGGTTGTGTGTGCGTGCGTGAGGGAGTGAGTGAGCAAGCCTGTGTGTGTGTTTTTCTGTGTGTGACGTGGTCTTGGTCTGAACTTTGTCGGCTGCACGCACACCCTGGCTCTGTGCTACAGGGAAATGTGGGCGTTGTGTCTGCCAGGCCTCTTACACTTGGCTTGTCTACATGCATTACTCACACACACACACACACACACCAACACACACAAATACATGTGTACACAACGGAAAACACACGCAGCATGCTCAGTCATAGATGCACATGTACCAAGTCAGACACACATGCATCACAACACAAACACAAACACACACAGGGGGACAGAGTCCATTGAGGATTTCATCTAGCTAAATAGTTAATATTCTAACTGGCCAGACCTGCCAGGCAGCTAACAGCATGATAGCATTAGCCTCTCTAATTCACATCTAACCACACATACACACACACACACGCACGCATGCACACACTTGCACAAACACACACACATCTCAACACTCACTGTCTCTCTTACTTCATGGGTCTTCCTGCTGCAGTGGCTCATGGGACTCTAATCTAATTCAGAGTTGTTCAGTCATGTTTATTGAGGTGACGTTAATGCAACAGCGCTGCAGCTCACTCTCGGCTCCCACTCTCACATAATCTCCCACAATCTTGCATCCAGTAGATGGCCTCATTGTGCCTCAGTGTGCATGCCTGCTGGCTACAAGTTCATGTCAGGACATCAAGGCACCTTCATTTTTAGCTCCTCGTCTCTTTTTGGGACTTTACAGCAACGATATTACTCCAGTTTCTGTCAGTGTGGGTCAAGTGTAATATAAAGTGCAAGCAGATGAAGGGAACACCATTATTATTGTTATTGTAGAAAGTATAACAGTAACTTTATCTTATATTGGTGAATGGAAAAGTCACCAAAATCTGAAATCAACCAGGATTCAGCTAGAAATGTATATATTTTGAGAAACAGATAAAGAGAATCCTATCCTTTGTATATATTATTACATGATAAACCTTATTTTCCATAAATTTAGGTCATACAGATTTTTGTCATCATACATCATGGCTAAACTCTTTATTAAGCAATGATAGCGCTTTTTGGTGTATATTTGGGTGGCTTTTCTCTTCTTAGCCTCCCTGGATAGATTGTGGCAGACCGTGGCGCACAGCAGCAGCAGCAGGCTGCAGCTGAGCGGAGAGATAGGAGCGCGCATGAGAACGGGTCTTGGAGAGACCACAGTCATTTCCATCACTCTCCATCGGCCAGTCAGACCGCAGACACATCACAGGGTATCTGAATGTTGCACAACAGAGGATGACCCTGAAAAGAGAAGCATAAGGACTGATAAAAAGAAAAAACACCTGAGGACCGCCGCAACAGGGGAGCGTGACTAGCTTCCCATGGAGGAGTGCGCAGAGAGGGTGAGCTCCTTCTCCTTCACTTGGTACCAAGATACAAGTTGGACATATGCCGAAGAGATGTGGATTTTGCAGGACTGATTTTTCTTTTAATTAGTCAGTTTAATTAGTTCAATTTTGGAGTCGACCCCAGACGGTGCTACGTCTCCTGAGCTGTCCAAATCCAGAGCGGAGCGCACGCAACATTTAGAAAATAAGAAAATAAACTCAAAGACGTCAACCCAGGGATTGCACTGCCAGAGACACTTTAGGTGGGTGGCCCAAAATCACTCTTGAATGTTTCTGAAAGCTGAGCGCTCGTTTCGCTGCGTCCACACAAATGGGCACGCGAACTAAACCAAAAGGAAAAAAAACCTCGCATCTGGATTACACCGACATGTCAGCGTAAAAGAACTGTGATGAATGAGACATTTAATATACGTGTCCCTAATATTAAAATGGACTGAATTTTGAATGCGGTTTTCAGCGTATTTTTTTTTGGCTCAGCACTCAGGTGGAAATGTCTGGAGACTGATGTAACGGGGAACTGTATTCAAAGAAATAAAAACACCTAGTAGCTGGGCTGGATCAGCGTCGATACAGGCACCAATATAATCACACGGACACGCCTCGAGGATCATTAAACAAATCAGATAAACGCAGCGCGAAAACCATCAATACAAGTTATTGATGAGGTGGTATATAAGGCTAATGATTGGCCGAGCCTCTGTTTACTCAACAGCTCGGCAACAATATGGTGTGAAAGTTTCGCTTGACGGCTGAGGCATCCAGAGAGAGGAGGAAAAAGGAACAAGGACTTGTACTTTTTTTGTTTTTATTGCTGCTTTATTCTATTTCCTGACTACAGTGTTGACTGGAAAATAACTGCAAACAACAGCTGGAATATTCCTCCTCCTCTTCCTCTTCAAACTAGAATGTCTGCTGCCTGTGCTGCAGGAATTTATGAAGCAGGCATTTTTGGGGGGCACATTTCCAAAGAGATCATTTTATAGCGTGCAAGGATGGTGGTTGTGACAAGAAGCCTATGGATGACCCAGTCTGTGGGAGAGCTGGTGCCGAGACAATTGACCTCTCCACCAGCAACGCCGTCCGTCTAAAACTCCTCCCCAGAGAGGCACAGCTGCTGCAGGCTGGGGATGTGATGGGGTGACTGCTGACACCCCCCTCACCCACCCCCTATCTCACTTTATTAGCAGTGTAATATAAACAATGGATCAGAATTTCTCAACAGTTCGAGATGGAAAGCAGCTGCTACAGGAGAGGGACTCGTCCAAACGCGTGCTGACAGGATGCTTCCTCTCGCTCCTCATCTTCACCACGCTGCTAGGCAACACACTCGTGTGCGTCGCCGTCACCAAGTTCCGACACCTGAGGTCGAAGGTCACCAACTTCTTCGTCATCTCGCTGGCCATCTCCGACCTTCTGGTGGCTATCTTGGTAATGCCGTGGAAGGCGGCGACTGAGATCGTGGGGTTTTGGCCGTTTGGTGCGTTCTGCAACGTCTGGGTGGCGTTTGACATCATGTGCTCCACTGCCTCCATATTGAACCTGTGTGTGATTAGTGTAGACCGTTACTGGGCCATCTCGAGCCCGTTCCGCTATGAACGCAAGATGACCCCGAAGGTGGCATGTCTGATGATCAGTGTGGCGTGGACCCTGTCAGTCCTCATCTCCTTCATTCCTGTTCAGCTTAACTGGCACAAAGCTCAGACAACCAGCTACGCAGAGCTAAATGGAACGTACCCCGGCGATCTGCCCCCTGACAACTGCGACTCCAGCCTTAACAGGACCTACGCCATCTCCTCCTCCCTTATCAGCTTCTACATCCCTGTGGCTATTATGATCGTCACCTACACCCGGATCTACCGCATCGCCCAGAAGCAGATACGGAGAATATCTGCACTGGAGCGAGCTGCAGAAAGTGCCAAAAACCGTCACAGCAGCATGGGGAATAGTTCGAGCATAGAGAGCGAGAGCTCGTTCAAAATGTCGTTCAAACGAGAAACCAAAGTCTTAAAGACGCTCTCAGTCATCATGGGGGTGTTTGTGTGCTGCTGGTTGCCCTTCTTCATCCTTAACTGCATGGTTCCGTTCTGCGAACCCACCTTGCCGGATGGCGCCACAGAATTCTTCTGCATCAGCTCCACCACTTTCGATGTGTTTGTGTGGTTCGGCTGGGCAAACTCCTCGCTCAACCCCATCATCTATGCCTTCAACGCCGACTTCCGCAAGGCCTTCTCCATCCTCCTGGGCTGCCACCGGCTCTGCCCGGGGAGCAACGCCATCGAGATCGTCAGTATTAACAACAACATGGGCGCCCCTACCTCGAACCCCAACTGTCAGTATCAGCCCAAGAGTCACATCCCAAAGGAGGGCAACCATTCAGCCAGCTACGTGATCCCCCACAGCATCCTGTGTCAGGAGGAGGAGTTACAGAAGAAAGACGGATGCGGAGGGGAGATGGAGGTGGGCATGGTAAACAATGCTCTGGAACAACTCTCCCCAGCCATCTCTGGGAATTTAGACAGCGATACTGAGGTCACACTGGAAAAGATCAATCCCATAACACAGAACGGACAGCATAAAACCGTGTCATGTTGAGGAAAGATGGATCCGAGTACACCGAGGCATGTATGTATGCACAAAAGCAAGGAAAGCTTACACAGGAGGACAGAAAAATAACAAAAGAGACAGATATCTGTGAGTGGGATATATAGGACCTAAGGACTGTCAACAAAAATCTACATGGAAAAACCTACAGAATGTTTTAAAGTAAAGGCACTTTATCCTGGATATAACTATCTGCAAAATACTCTCAGCATTTATTGATGAAATTGACACATTTGATGATAAATGTTGATAATGTGAATATTAAAGCAGAACACTAGCTAATTGCACATGTATACATTTTTCTTAAACATTTACAAAGATGTATACATCTGCATGTGTATACTGTACAGTACTGACACAATCCTGGAAGGACTTAAACACAGTATATACAGTGGAGGAAGATGTAGTAACTATTAGCAAAATGTCTTGTAGGTAGGTGCTTTGTATGTGTTTCATGAAAGAGAGCGCAATGTGGGTTTGGGTGCAGTATAATTAGTTTATTGCAGTTATTTCTCTTCGGTACATTTCTAATGACAGTTTTGTTGCAAAATCAAAACACCTGTAATGCCGTGGTAATTTATTGTAGTTCAAACTACTTCAGACACCAAAGTGAAAAGTCAGTCTAAAACAGGCAGGGGGCAGATAATGGAAAGCAATTCAAAGTTGTCATATAATCATAAATATTTTATTTCTACACCCATGTTATCCTGCAGTATCTCCAAAACGAATCACTCCTGTGATCTACTTCCCTTCCCTTGTATCCTATCCCGGTCCATCCTCAGTCTTACCCACCTGGGACCGATCAGACTGGCTGGCCTGAAGTTCTTCTCCTCGATCTCTGTTTTCATTAGCTTTGTCTCCCCTCTCTGTCACTCTTCAGCACTCCCTCTCTGGGGCCCTACAGTCTCCTATCCTTTCCATTTTCCTGCTCCCCTTTCCTCTGTCAGCAAAGTCCCTTCTTCCCTCACACTGCCCTTATTTCTCCAGCATTGTCAACCCCCACCATTCCCCTCAGTCAGCATGCTCCTCTACACCTGCACCATACCTTCCTTTTTATGTTCTCCTTTCCCTGTCAGCCTCCTCCTCACCATCTCCTCTGGCAGCCCTCCATTTTAAGTCTTTACTCTGCCCACTTAAAGTGCTACTAATGATTCTATTTTTGGCCAATGCTGTCAGTCCATAATTAAAAAAGAATGTAAATGTGTAAACTAAAAGTCCCGCGCTTGGGAAGAGGAAGCAGCAGCAGCAGCAGCAGCAGAAGAGTTCACTCAGCCGTAATGCAAGTGACACTTAGTGACCTTTTGCAAACTTGCAGATATCTGATTTTGTAAATTGCTCATGCTGGGAGCCATGCTGTGCTGTAGTGGCGATGTGGAGCATGCAGTGTGACAGTCGCTCTGTTTGCAGGGGGTGGAGTCCAAGACAAACCACCACCATGTGGATTACCTTCAAGATATCGGACATATTTTTATTGTCACTTCTCCCCCAGCCATTTTTTTTTTATCCTGCAGCATTTAAAATATTTACAAATTACACTGTTAGTGTTCCCTATGATGAAACTGTTTTATACTATTTTTAAACAAGCCTTTTCCAATGTCATGATTGTGCTCAGCTGCAGTCTCTGCAAATATTGCCTCAATATTTCACAGTAATTTTGCAAAAGATAATGATTTTATTATTGATTAATTTATTTGTAAGGGACAAATACAGAGAGACACTGACAGTTGCAGAAGCAGAGTCTGATATACAGGACATTTTTATAGTTAAAGCTCATTTCTGACACTAGTTATGGATTGAAATTTAAATAAAGCAAAAACAAGAACAGCAAACATAGACTTATGAAACTGACAGAATGCAAAACTGAATGCTGAGTTTCACATTCATTTTGAGTTTAAAGTGAGATTATGTAACATCTGCTAAAATTGTACAATTTGCTTTAATGTGAAGTGCTTAAAGTAGAGTCAACTCTGTAATGTGCATTATATAGCTAAGCTATAATTAGCCACTTTTAGCTACGGGTCATACAAGACCAAGTAAAGGTCTGTCAGCTAAATTGAGCAATAGTCTGTTTGTGCTCAAGAATTCAACTTTTTATTTGTAAAACAAGAACTGTATTATGTCTTTCAAAGTTACATAGTCTTGCTTTAAGTTTTAGTTTTATGTATTTGCACCATTGAAATCAGACAGAGTGAAAAAATAAGAATATGAATGTAGAGAGTGCACCTATTCATATCTCTAGATAGAATTCATACTCTCAAAGACGTAATCCACTGTTCTTTTTCATAGGTTGAATCAAATTCTATTTTTTCAGAGTTCAAAGTCTGTGCGTGGCGCACGTAATTATCAGACATAATTAGCTCTGTAATCAAAGCCTGCTCAGATAGTTTCCTGTTCAGTGTTGGCTGTGGAAAGAATGCTTAATAACAGCATGCTCTCAGACACTGTAAGCCGAGCATCCACCGTGTGCTGTGTGTGTCCATGAAGGCGTGAAACTGTTGCGCATCAGAGAAAGGAAGAGCTGATCCAATAGAAAGCAATTGGTCTTGAACGAAGCATTTGATTTTCCTGCTCTGGAAAATCCAATGCCATCTAGATGGCAACAAAGCGGGGTGTGTGTGGGGGCGATGCTTTTAGCTCAATATGTGACTTGGCTTGTGACACAAAAGCTACTCATTGTCCTCTCTGTCTCCCTGTCCTCAGCTACTGCTAGCTGCTGCTGCTGCTCCATCACTTTAAACCGTACGTTTTTTTGCACTTGAATTTAGATTAGCCGTGTTTAATTATGAATTAATTAAATTTTCCAAGTGATCACATTTCAACACTCCCCTTTTACTATGCTACTATCCTATGCCATTTTTTGTGTGGAAATGTTCAACCATATCAGCTCAGTGATCCTCCCTGTTCCTCTCTTCATCACTTCCTCTTAATTTACTCCCTAATTATTTCCAAACACAAGCAAGCTCAAACATGCGATAAAATGTGCACTTCACATAATCTGTCAGGATTGGACATGGAGGGGAACTGCCTTCGGGGAGATTCAACCCCCCTTCCCTCCTCCACCCCCACCCTCTACCCTCCTTCTCCTCCCTCTATCTCTTTTTCTTTTCTCTTGGCTGCCTCTGTCGACTTGATGAGCGTTCCCGATGTTAACACAGATTGAATTTATTATTAAACAGACAGGGCCTACTGTTTCCCTTCTGTAGTTGAATTGCTGAATCAAAGCCCCTACTGGACGTTCCGTTATTATTATTCATATTATGATGATATTATTATTATTATTAATGTTGCCAAAATTCTCATTTTGGCTGAATGTGGCTGTACTGTAGCTTATGCTGTGATTTAACCAGTGTTTTATAAGCTGATGGTGTCGAGGTATTCTTAAAGATATAGAGATTAATCTGCCATTTGTTGTGACATAATTGGCATTTACAGGTTTACCAGATGTTTTTTCGTATATGCTGTATGTACACATTTACAGAAACATACCTCCAGCTCTGAGTTGAAATGATCTCTGCTGTACTTTGGCTCTATGTTCTAAAAATACAAAA
>CAFUXE010000253.1:466601-499451 GCA_903364295.1 Serranus cabrilla
TTTATCAGAAATGAAGGATATTTCCTGATAGACTCTGGTCTGGCCCCGTATTTTACACAGAAACAGGGTTTAAATATTTGATGTATGAACAGATTCAGTGTTCCTACCCTCAAATAAATAATTCTGATCCTCAAAATGCAAAATAAAATGCTGCAAATGCAACTGATTTATTTTACTGGGGGGAACTTAAGTTAAGCGTGCACTAACAAACCGCTAAAAAAACAGTTAAATGCAGTCATTTCTATTTGTCCTTTTCTCATCAACCCCTCATAATTCTGATGATACTTCTTCCCTCCATTGCTCTGACTTCACTTACAGCAACAAAGCATGTGACATAGCGCTGTTTGACACATGCAAGTTGGGAACATGCAAACATGGTGGCCATGTGACAGACTTTCTCAAATTCCAGCTAAACAGCACACTAAAATGTTTTTCTGAAAACATTTAAAGGTCACTTTAGGCAGCAATAGGCAGCATAGAAACGACATAGATTCATATTTGATAATTGCTGCCTAGTTTCACAGTTTGATCTGAGTTTTGAGGGTTGGACTGCATCAGCCATCCCATCAAACCCACCTGATAAGTTATGATTGGCCCGGTGGATACCACATCGAGTGGGAGTCTGTCTGAATGGGAGAGTCTGTTAGATTTCCAGGCTACAGAGGGACAAATCAGCAGCTAGGAGTATGGCAGAACACATGAGTGTGGCAAAAAAATGAAAAAAGCATCCAAGAAAAGTTGAAAGTTGACATTCAGAGGAAGTATTACAGTCTCAAAAGAAAGTGGCTGACATAGAGAATAAACATGGATCACCATTGGTGTAGCTTTTTAATCATTGGAGAACTCCGATAGAAGACTGTTTGGTGTGTGAAAAATACTAGTGCAGTACCCATTGACCTTTTCTTACCCTCTGCACTTATTGGCACAGGGAAAGATTGAAGACACAATGGTGAAACAACAGTAATCCACAAAACTAATATATGTGTTTCACAGGTTTTGCTGACTGTATGTTGCTCTTTCCTCTGTGGTCCCTCAGAGACCGCTCCTGTCTTGATCTACTGCTCTTGATTATGCTAAACATCGTTGCCAGTTGTAACAGCCTTAGCTACCACACGTTACCCATGGGACCTGGGTTTGATTTGACTTGTTTTGCATCTTTCCGTTTTATTCAACGCAGATGAGAATCCATTTAAAGGAACATGTCCTTGAGCGGTGTCTTTACCTCTGTCTCCGCCAGCAAATTCTCAGAGGCCTTTTTGACAGCTACTTCCAACATTACTCAAGCGCCTCCGCTTAACACAGAGGCGCCGGGGCTTTTGATCACTCTGCTTGACTCTTATGCTCCCTTGAGGGACAAAAAAGGGTAAAAGAAATTGTAGAAATATAGTCCTGCTATGGTTAGATGACACCATTACAATGCTGTAAAAGATATAGCAGAATATCATGCAGTCTTAAGGATCTGAGAGACTTTATTTTACGGAACCCCCATAACCCTCGCCTTGTTGTCAATATCATTGATTCAGGTATGGGCTCGTGAACAAAATACTCTGCCCTGTAGCAGGACCCCATCTGTCATTGTTAGGAGTTTGGCAGTGGTGAACTGTTTGGAAGCATTTAGTTCAGGGTCGTCTTGCAAGAAGACCTCAATCTGTCCCCTGCATGTTGTCCCTGCAGAGTGTTTGTATGAGCTGTTGAAATTTAGTAGGAGCAGTATTTTATCTAGTCATCACACAAAAACAATATACAATGTACAATTCAATACCTAACAACACTGTATCAACAAACTGTGTGAGTGTAAATTGAGACTGAGCTAGCATGAATGCTTATCCTATGTTCTTATTCTGAAGTTCATTTCAATAACAGTTTTATGAAACTGAGTATAATTTAATGTTGGAGTGTTGACATGATGGGTGGATTATGAGACAACTGACCTCTGGGCCCAGAAAGGCCTCAGCACCTCTCCTCTATACGCGCAAGGCATAGACTTTAGCTGTTTTCTATCTCCTTATAGTAGTTAAGTATCTCTCTGTGGTTGTGTGTCTCTTTTATAGTTGTTTTGTGACACTTTATAATTTTTAAAAATAATTTTTGACCTTGTCTCTTTGTAGCCACTTTGGCTGTCTTTTTAGCCATTTTGTGAGTCTTTGCAACCACTTTGCATGTCTTTGTTGTTGCTTTGGTGTCTTTGTGGTCATTTTGTGTCTCTTTGTAGCCATTTTGAATGTCTCCTTGCTGTTGTTTTGCTCTCTTTCATAGTTATTCTCAGTGTCTTTATGTCTCCTTGAAGTGTCTATTTGTATCTCCTAGTGGCTGTTTCTCCTTGTAGTACTTATGTTTCTCTTTGTAGTTATTTTATGTTTCTTTTTGGTTGTTTTGTTCCTTTTCATTGTCATCCACGGTGTCTGTGGTTTCCTTTGTGTCTTTGCAGCTGTTTTTGTCTCTTTGTGGTCTGTTTCTGTTTGTCATTATTTCATGTTTTTCTGTTGTCATTGTGAGTGTCTCTGTGGTCAGTATGAGTCTCTTTGATTGACTCTTTATAAGTGAAGGCCAGAGGGGGCCCTGACACTTTAACTCCTGCGACTGTGCGTGACAGGTCTGTTCAGAAATGCATCAAATCGGACAAGACTTACTTTTTGTTGGTATCTTGTTTTAGTCACATTTGAATATATCATTTGAAAAAATCACATTTCCCCCAACACTGCAAGCCAGAACTGTTAAAGTAACATGACACAAGTCTGTGTAAAAAGTAGTTTACTTAATCAAGCACTTATTACCCACTCAACTTTATAAAGTTAAAGCAATTTGTCTTTATTCTTGTTCCAAGTTTTTCCAACACAAACTCTTAAAAAATGTGTCAGTGCCATCACATTTATAGGTTAAATTATATTTCATGGCTTCCGGCCAGTGTTTAAAGCTTAAATACTAACTCAGCCCCTCCTGTCATCTCCTCCCCACTCGTCGCCTCTCCTCATCTCTCCTTTTAAACCTTCTTCGTCCTTCTTTTCTGACTTCCACTCCTCCCCTCTCCTCTCCCCGAGCAGTGGAGTGAGTCACACTTCCTCTGGTGTGAAGTGCTTTATCTCATCAAGAAATGGATGAAGACGGGTATTTTTATTGCCTCAATAAGACTACTTCGTTCAAGCAATAAAACACTGAAACATTAAGTCGCAGGTCTTAAAAAGAAAGTTAGTTAAAGTAGACATTCTTTCAAAATAAAAGACTTACTCATGTCAAGAAAGCTAACAGGTGATTCTTTTGCATTTTTGACGAATTGCACACAGATAGTCAAACATAGATGTTCAACTTTTAAGGTCTTTAAAAAGGGCAGAAGGAAGTTCTCTGTGTCTGTAAAATCAAGTTTAAAGGAGAAAAGTTATACTCTATTGTTATGATACTATGTTTTATTCATAATCACACTGCTGCCTCCCTCTGCCATGTCGAGAGTGTACTCTCACTCTAATCCTGGTATGCTTGTTGAGGCCTGGTTCCTCTCCATTCTTCATTATCATACCACCATAATGCTATATGGTCTTTAAAGTCACATCAGCTCACTACTCTCCCTCTTAGCTCCTTACAAACTATGTTTTGGTGTAATATTTTATGGTATTGTCCCTGAAAAATAATAATTGGACTCATGTCTTTGTGTGTGTACTTTTCCTCTAGTTATATTTGTTTATTTAGTACACTGTATAACAACTTTTTGGTATTCCATTCTATTGCATTCCATTCGCAAAACAAATAAATAAAGCAATCAAGGAAAACAGTAAACAATGCCATAGATTTATGCATGCCACATAGCCTGCATTACATTTTTTTATAATGAGATACTAAAGCACAGAGCATCAGCATATGCTGCTGATTCATGGACCTGATCACCACCTGTTTTAGTCAGTCACTCTGACTCTGCACAATCATTCTGATGATATCAATTTCAATGCAGTTTCTCTCTGCATCAATCAATTGTGCAGTCGTTAGCACGAACTCGTGCCAAGAAGCACTTGAGGAACAAAGACAGACAGTGAGTCTTTGCCTGCTTTTCATCAGGTGGACAAAAACACAATGACTAGAGAGAGTATATGAAGTTTGCTGAAGTTCAGCAATGAGACTGCTCAACAGCAGCTTAACAGCTGTCAGTCATGTGAGTTGAAACTTCAATGCATAAAAGAACATTTAATCCTTCAGTTTAATAAAAAAAAAATCACTAAAATGTATGGAGCCAAATAATGAAAATATATCCTGTGTATGTTGAACATGCTTTGTAGAACAGGCCTCAAATGCCATCATCTCCCACCTCATTCCACTTACCTGCATCTCATTTCCTCATCAGCCCTGCAGCAGCTACACCAGCCTCTTTTCCCATTCACTACCAGTTTGTTGAGGTGTGCCTCACCTGCTTTTAACTTTACCATCTGTCATCAGCGGATTATCTGTATATCTGGAACTTCCAACTTGTAACCTGAGCCTTCTAATGATACTGTGATCATATTTATACTTTGTCCTGTTATCAGTGGCGATGGTACCTGCATATGACTGAGTGCAGCTGCTGCGGCCCAGTGCTGTGTTTGCTGTGTTCTGTGCTGCACCGAGCACCTGTCTCCTCTTTGCCTCCTTTAATTTGTAATGTAATGATTTATGCCCAGACCTCCCGAGGCATAGCCGCTGTGCCCTACTTTAGACTACACAAAGATGTTAGGTGGGATTAAATAATAACTCATTGCGCTCCCTCAAATAAATTGCTCTATTGACCAGTCTTTCCCCTTGACAATACCTCATACATTAGAATACATACATGCAGAGAGATGGTTCACTCAGGTTTGCGATAAATCATTCAGCTTATCCTTTCCTTTTAATCACCAGTACATATGTGCTAAAAGCCTTCAGCATGTAACCATATGTTACAAGACTAGACATGGATCTGAGTTTTATTCTGAACATGACATTGGGCCTCACTTTCCAACAAATTTTCTCTTTTTTTCTTTTGTTTTAGCAAACACAACTTGTTCTTATCTGGGTGGGATTCAAATGGTTTGGAACTTTTGCTGGACCTAGACCTGACTTCTTTTTTCCTCTTGAACAGAAAATTTAGAGAATTAAAAAAAAAAAATGTAAAGAATATTGCTGCATGAGGGCCACTGCACCATAAAAATCCACTTTAGTTCAATGTATCTTTATTTGGATAGAGCCAGAAGTAAAACTTGCAGATTATTAACGCGTTATTTTTTCAGATAAATATCTGTAGCCATTAGCAGTCTTTAGTCTCTGCTTTAATAATTCACATTTCCTCTTCATTCACGCACTGCTTGCAGAGGTACCTTCATTATTAATTGGAATCTTTCCAACACTAATAATAATTTACCCTCATTCTTTAAACTTATTCTCTAAACGCCATAACCACTGCATAATTAAAGCTAATAATCTGGCCTTAGTGTAAATTCAACATCTTCCTCCCTTGAAACCATATCTGAAATGCTATATATTAATATGTGCTATTCACTACGTGTTTGCCCTCCAGACATGTTTTTTTTTCCAGAAGGGACGTCGACTCTCCTCCTGGCTCATTAAACCATTAAACTGCCGGCTGCTCTGAAAGGGTCAAAGAGAATGATGAGAGAAGCGATGTTGGTATTGCTTTTTTTTCTTTCTAAGGGCTTAATGTAAGGGTGAGAACTGCAAACAATTAAAACTATACAACACTTAGAATCCTTACTATCTTGAGCATCAAACAGGAAATATGGATGGAGCTTTTCCTTCTGTTCAGCTTGTTGTTGTTGTTGTTGACGCCTTTAGGCAAGGTCACCAAGCTTATCCATCTGCCTTGAATATTTCAACATATTCCTATCTTAGTTTTCATCAGGAAATCCAAAGGAAATTGCTTTTTTTTTTTATGAGGACGGACTTCTTCTGAAGTCCCTCTTTCTTAAACTTTCACCATGTCGTCTATAACTTGCACGATCTGTTCTCTGTCTTCTGTTAAATCAGTGTCAGACAGCGTAGGTGTGTTCTCATTAGTTCTTCACACACACTGTAAAGGCAGCATACTGTGAGGTCATGCTGTGTGAAAGTTGGAGAATTGCCTGTCTAATCTGGACAAGAAATATTATAATCGACCAACCTTAACTTGTTTTAAATATTCTATTGATGATGCTTGACTAACTGCTGGCCTACAGGGTCAACTGGCCAACAGGGAAAACGCCTCCTGTTCCAGATGGCCAGTTCGCCTCTGATGATTGGGTAGCTGTGCTTTGATATTCCGCCAGTCGTGACTAATTGTCTGGCTTATTCATCAATATAGAAAGGTAATCAATACAATTCAATAAATCACAAAAAGAAGGGTAACTACACTACCATCATGAGAAAAATCGTTGGTATCTGCAGAAATAACATGCATGTGGATCCATAAGTGAATCCAAATCTAATATAAGTGAAACATAACAAAATAAACTTTTTCCAGCCTGGTTTAATGCTAATAACAGCTCTGTACTGAAAGCAGTGGATGGTAAGTAAAGCATTCTGCAGTTTTAATTGGTTTCCTTAGATGCTGTCCTTCATGAATAGTCACTGATTTGCTGGGTTTGCTGTCTTCACAGCATCATTCTTTTGCCATGTTGTTGTGACAAATGTTCACATCATTTAAAAATCTTGGCAGAGACGCTGCAAAGACCAAGCTTAATTGCTGTGACGGGGCAGTTTTCTCATTGCGAGTAAATCTTGCAGAGCATATATTATTTTCTGCTTCCTTTATACAAACCCTTAAGCGCAGCAGTCAGCAGAGAGAAAATAAAACAAGGCTCATGTTCAACAGCACCACTGTTGAAGTTTATGGTCTTTGAAATAGAATTTCAATCTAAAATCTATTTTACATTCTGCTCACATTCTAATTTTCCATTGTAAATATTTTTAGATAAACTGTGTTTAACTACTTCATGGGGTCCCATTAAGAAAGGGATCCAATGTAAGCAGTGGCTTTCTAAAACTAAGCTAATGTTGGTGAAAGAGGGGTGTGTTGGTTTGGTTGTTGGCTTGACAATTGGCTCATCCTATTTGCAGAATATGAGAGTGTTTTTTATTTTGTTAGGTTTTCTTACTCATACCAAGTGTAGAACCCATTTACCATCATAGTAAGTCACACGTTATGAATTAGGACGATTATCTGTGTAAAAGAGAACTGAGTAAAATGTTAACAGTCTTGAGAGTAGTAGGGCTAGAAGCAGTATTTGATTTGATGAAGCAGCAGAAATGGCGAGTCCGGAGCAATCTGATGAAAAGTTGGCATTTTCCAGGTGGAGTTGTAAGCACTACTTCAAATTCATTTAACTTTTATTTGCATTTTTTATTTTTATTTTTATTTTTACAGTAACGCAAATAGTTCCTTTCCCTTGTAACTAGTTATAATTCAGTGACTAACTCAGTTACTTTTTGGAAAAGGTAGTGAGTATAACTAATGACTTTTTTAAAGTAACGTCCCCAACACTGCTGTTAACCTGATCGAGTGCTCGAAGACAGCTGTAGCTCACAATGGCCCAATAGTTGAAAAGCAGTTACTGACTATATAACACTATATCTCAGACCTTTGGACCTCCTGCTGACCTCTAGTGTGAAAGAAAAAAAAGTGGCCCTTTCCTTCTATGCATGGATGTGTGGGCACTTAGTGCACACTGCTTCACTCGGTGATGAACATGTCTCTCATATGAATAATTGAAGGCGCTTGAAGGGCCTTTGCTCTTTGTAACACACACTGAGCTGCGGCCACACACAAAAACAATTGAACCTAGGACCATGTTTATAGTTATATCCACAGGCAGGAGGGCTCTTCACGTTGCTGTCAGAGAGCCTTTCCTTTGCTTGATGATTTATTATCTCTGAGACATATTCCTTTGCAGAGGGACTGGCCTACCTCTGTAAGCTTCAACAGTCTAATAATGTGGCTTCCCAAAGCCGTGCATCCACTGGTTGAGACATTGAGCTGGTACTTTATTACTTCATTACCTTTTGGTTCAGCTGTCTTCATGATCAAAAGTCGGAGCCAAGTGTAACTAGATGATGTGATAATGAGAATTAATTTACTCACAGATGTGAATCACAATCTATTTTACCAGCTACAATGCAATACAAGAATTTAAATAAGATTGATTAATTGCACTGAACCAACAGATAACCCCACTGTGAGGCCAGTTATCTATGATTGCCCCCTTTTGTTTTGTTGTGTGAAGCCAGGGATAACAGCACTACACTGATGGGCTCACAGTGTGTGTCAGGTGAATGATGATGTCCAAGTACAGCTGTGCCTCTTTCACTCTGCAGGAATTCACTCCTAATTTATCCTGTAAACCAATGGTGCTCTCCAGATGGTAATGCAGCTCAGTGTTGATGTTTTTTCCTGTCATAATAAACAAATAGCATATTGAAAACACAGCACAATTAGGAACACATCCAGCGAAGAAATAAAAACCCTCTCACCAGGCAAAGACATAAATATTGGACGTGGTGCAAGGGCACGTCTCTTCAGATGGTAAAAGCAATGGTGGAAAACCCTGCAGGCTTGCACACAAAGTTGCAGCAATCCAATACATGCCAAAGCAACCAAAAAAAAAACCTCACAGTAAATTGATGCAACCAAATGTGTCAATGTCGGTGAAGCGTTTCAAAGCTGGAGAGCAAATGTTGCTGATACTTTACCCTTCTGCCAGCCACAGTCATAGGCTCAGGGCTGTGGCTAATTTAATTTATTGTAGCTAATAGACTCATATTGCTTTACAGGCCCACACGTTTTAAAAGAAAATAGGACAGTTAAGCTTCATTTATGCTCTCTTTATGTACAAAAATAAAAACACTGTGGTCTGTGAGGCCATTAAAACCATTGCTATCTTTTTTTTTTTTTTTTTACTAATATCTCCTCAAAGAGTCAAAAACTTTCTTCGTTATGTCCTATAATTGTGTATCTATTCGCTGCTACCCTCAATATTTTCAATGGTACTGCTCTGTTTTTTCATTGTCCACATGCTTTTAGGAAACATGCACAAATAGGGACTAAGCCCTATTGCTCAAAGAATTGCCCCTATAGAGTGGAATAATTCAGTTACCTTTAGTATGATTGAAATGAAAGACTAATACTTGGTTAGGTTATATATTGTGCTCATCTGAGGGGCTCAGGGCAGAGAGGGGAGAGTTGCAGCAGGAGGGTTGTGTTTGTTTTTTTAAACTTCCTTCCTTAGCTTTGAGATTGCAGAAAAATTGTTGTTGTGGTAAATTAGAAAGGCAAACTGGCAAATGCAAGTCTGCGACAGGATGCAAACTCTGGTCTGCAGCATGAAGGTCATACTCACAACACAACAGCCGAGCCTCCACGTCCTTTTTGCCCTTGCCCTAAATTACCACTGGGCATTGGTACTGTTGGGCATCAGTTGTGAGGTACAAAATCATCCAGTATCACATAATTCTGGGCTCAAAAAAACATACATACAGACATATATTATGTAATATTGATATTGATTATGTGATTTAGTAGAGTCCTGTAATACCCAAAAGGCTTTTTTTTTGTCTTTCAGTACATTGTTTAGTTTTATTCTTTTATGTGAAATATTTTTCATAAAAAATATCCACATGCTGTGATTTTCCCTCCTCACTGATCTTAACCTACCTACTGCTGTTTCGCCTTCGCAGTAGACCTTTGAAAATGAAGCTGCACAAGCCTTTGTTGATTTGTAGCTTTGGCCAGTCAAGAGCGCCAATACATCAACGCAAATATGGGATTCCCTTCCTATTTCAATCGCAAGCTGTACTGAAATTGACAGAGTAGACAAATGGCTCAACGGAAATCCATACGCACAAGGAATGGCAATCATTAGAAAGCAACAGGGGATTCCCCAAGATGCCAGATCTGTCCACACATGTCTGGGTCAGTGGAGTCAGTATCAATATCCATATGAGCGACTAAGTGATGTCTTCACAATAAGAATAAATAGTAAGATGTAAAAGACACATGGAACTGAGGTGAACATTTCAATAGACAAGGCTGAACTCTCAGAGTTGTAATTTAGAAATGGGACGCTGGCCAGAGGAAGTGACAGATGACAAAGATGTGCCGGCCAAGAACCAAGTCAGGACACTCTCTCCTTCGCCTTCCACTTACCTATCTCAATACAAAAAGATTCTTGACGAGTCCAGATTGGCCATTTCCCAAAAAGGAAAAAACAACAACATGAAAATGGGTTTGGAATGTTAATCAGAGCAAGACACAACTCTTAAAAAGGGCATGAAAGCCCACAAGGACATATGCGGATGACTAAGACCATGTTTGTCTATCTGTCATCTGTCTCGCCCCTTTCGGTTTCAGCTCTTATGTCTGTGTGTGTGTGTGTGTGTGTGTGTGTGTGTGTGTGTGTGTGCACGCATGTTTGTGAGACTGAAGACTGATTTAACATGCAGACTTGGTAGAGGAGTGGCCACAGTCATCAGGGAGATGTGAATCACTGAGCAGCTGACCACTGCAGAGAGAAGAAATGGAGAAAAGAGGTGCAGGAAAAGGGGACAGAGAGGCAATTAAAGGAAAGACGAAGAAAAAGAGCTATTTAAGGAAGTAAAAAATAGCATGAAATGAAGAGGAAATCAATACAGAAGACAGAAAAGAGAGGAAATAATGACTTTTTATTTACTAAAATTTGTATTTTACATGCTTTGTTAAAAAACACTGCATGACGCTGACTTCTTGACTGCCACATACTGTCTCTCCTTCTAACACACACACACACACACACACACTGATATTTCTAATTCATGCTGAGATCTCTCCCGCTTTGCTTTACACAACACACCCTGTTGCTGGAGTCAAAAGTTCACCGTCTTTTAGAGGTTGGGGAGGATTGCTTCAGAAGTTTTAGACGCACTTATTGGTTGGACAGAGATGATTGGAGCTACCTGGGCAGAGACTGTGGAAGCACATCATTACATTTTTGTTTTGCAGTGGAAAGACGGACCGAGTGACAAAACAAACATTACCTTGAGCACCACTTTGAAGGAAATATTCAATGAGCCAAGCTATTTCCTGGTTCAGTAATCCCACGAACAAGTAAACACAAACGTATATGATATTCACTGATGTTCCGAATGAGCTTCTCTGACTTGTGGCCGGGTATCGTCCTCAGAATAAGTCGTTTGCCAATACCACCCATAAAAACCCAAATGAACCATTGTCAAAACGACCCATATGAGCATTTTGCGGTACGATACAGAGCAGAGCGTACGTTTCACAGCTGATTTTAAAAAAGCTACATTTTAGTTATATTTTGGATAAAATACCACTGACCTAGGTTTAGGGCAAAAAACGTCCTGTTAGGTGTGAAAAAGTACCCAAATGCTGGTAAAGTGCTAAGTAGTAACAAGGGTGAAGTGGTTTCATAAAAACGTGATGCACAGAATTTCAGTGATGTTTATATCTTATAGTTTACTTTCGTTTTCACATGGGACACCCCATGGGCGAAAGTCAGATGTCTTTCATCCTGTCCACTGGTCTTATTTTGCTGCCTGTTCAAATGACCTATAGGTCCTTTTTAAGAGGAGATTCGTCTCAATCATCACATTAGATAAAGACTATGATACAGAGGCTGCGTGCTGTGAGGAAGTCTTGTACATACTTGGCAAAACTTTGCTCAATCTCGATGTCTGCAGAAGTTAAGCTTAATTCATTCATCTTGCTTCAGTTAACTTTTGGTTTTTATTTTTTATTCATATAAAAGAGCAAGATGGCATATAGAAATGTGTGTGTGGGGAAGAAAACCTAAAACACACAGCAACAAGTTGGGTTCGACCAGGGTCATGTGACCTGTGGTCCACCCTTTTTTTGACAATTCAAACCAAGCAAGTCAACACCAGTTGATCGGTTAATTCCTGTTCACTTCCAAAGTGGTCCCTTGTCCGACCTACAGCATATCAAACCCACTTTTGACCTGATTCATAAAGCCGATTTGGCCAACAGGGGTTAACTTTTTCATACAAGATCACAATAATTGGCGCTGGTTAAAATCTGGTACAAACAACATACAGCCGGATGGAAGACAGGATGTCAGCAGAATAAAATAATAAAAATAAAAATCAGAGATTGATGGAGGTATGGAGAAAGAGGTTCTCAAAGCCTCAACAGTAACTGTTACAGCTTTTCACAAAGTCAATCAAAGGTTTTATTTTTAGACTCAGGCAGAGCTATTTGATGGGTTCAAAGACCAGCCAGACTTGCTAAAACCCTGAACATTCAAATTCACATATACTACTTTGGGAAGTCATGTTAGAGCAGCAAGAATCTCCTCCTTGTATGAATGGCTATTTTATCCTCAGCAATGCAGCATCTCTCACTTTCAGCCTTGCAAGAATATAAAACCGCCTCACAAAATCTATTACAAAGCAGATTTACTACATTAAGAGCTCCACAGCGATTCCATCATTAATTAATTATACATGTTCAGTCCCAGAGATATACAGGAGCCACTCAGTAGGGGCATTATTCAGTTTTACAGCCAAATGGGATTGAGAAGCTTTCCTTAAGCGCTCCTCAGAACAAAGCAGATGTAAAAGTCTGTTCCTGATTGTACTTTATGGTTTTGCCAAGATTTCATGTTTCATGAGAGTCTCCCTTCTGCTGCCTTGTCCACAAGTCCTGAATGATATCTTACGGTAATATAATCCAATAATGCACAAAAAGAGTTAGTTCAAAGCAAACATGTCACTGTGACATACATTATCGTGGCATGACAGGCTGGAGAAATGGATGGAACGAGTCCAGCAAACATAGTATTTACAGAGAACCTCGCTATATTGACGCCTGGACTTCTCAGGGGCCGTCCTGCAGCACCTTCTCCATAACCATCCATCTCCCCTGTCAAAACGTCAAACACCAACCCACCCCCTGGACTAGGTTCTCGCTTTCTCTATAACATTTTGTTGCTCAAATTGATTATACCGTGTGGTGTAGCTTAACCACAAAGTGCCACTTCCACCGTCTTTCTTCCAGGACTTTGGCTCAGCTGTCTGAGCAACAACCGCTCGTTGGTTTGTAGCCAACTGAAAGACTGGAGGGTTTGTCACCAAGGTAAAATCTATCCATCATCTTATGCTAATAGGATGCTCAGGGTTTTCCTGCAATAAAAACATTCTCTCCACAGCCATAATTTACAGTTATTACCATACAAATTGTTTGCACAGTGCATTCAGCAATCCATTGTAATGCCCGCCCTCATATACAAGATGTCTCCGTCACTGATTGCTCTTGATGATTTAAACATTAGTCTTAAAGTGGCTTGCCTCTGAATGAGCAGATAAACAATTTTACATAAAATCCTGTAAAGCTGTGTTTTTGTGTTGGACTTTTTTGGCCCAGAAGCTCCCTATTTGTCTCTCTCCTTATCCGTATGCATACTTATAAAGATTGTATTAGCCTTAACCAGGAATAAACGAAATACAAACTTGCTGAAGGAGAACTTCTCGAAATCCTTAGTGATTGACAGGAGGCTTCTTAACCATAAAAACTATCTCTAGAATATCTATTATGTAAAGAATGTGTCAGATTATAAACAACCTGAGAATTTTATCATTCAATTAATCCATCAGCTTTAGTTTTAGAGCAGAGAAAAGGAGACACCGGCATTAAAGGATTTAGTAAAGTCTCGACAAAAACAAGGATACAGTTCCTGACATCCCTTTGAAAACCAATGTGTGCACTGAGATCATCCAGCCCACCATTCAATGCCTGTACGCTGGCCAACAGTATGCCTGGGAACAGGTTCGATTCCTCCACACAGCTGGTGTATTATTCCCCCATATCTGCAAGATGCCCCCTCTGAAGGGCTTCTCCCCTCAAAAATGACCCCATAGGTCGTTTGTACAGGCAGCAAAATATGACTGGACAAAATATTCACGTCTGAGACTGTCCTCCTCCACCCTCTTGCGGCCTTAAGCATTATGAATGAGGACGAGGTGGAGTATAAAGCACAGAAGTTGAACTTGGGGCAGGTGGGAGGGGTGGTGTGTGGGTCTAACAGACCTCGGACTCTCACCAGGAAGAACAGCTTTTGTGTCCAATTGAAAAAGAAAAGTAAAGAATGTGATTCAAACATCACTTACCGTCTTACCGTCTTACCAGGAAGTTCTTGCTGTAAACCTAGACAAGGGTTTTTGTTGCCTATATTCAACAAACCCGCTGCCTTTTTAAAAACAGTGAATTGTATGTGTATTTATAATGATGCTAATGATGATATAATAATGTCTATGCTTTTTTTGGGTCGCACTCCACTCTGTACCAGCTCATCGGTCGTTTTGACAAACCCTGATATGGGTCGTTTCTCCACCTTTTCCTCAGTGTTTACAATAATGTTGACATTTGAAAACCTTGTCAGCAGGCTTGACACAGAGGCAACCGGAGAGGTCTGCACACTCTAGAAAAAAAGAAAATACAAATAGGTGAGGCGTATGGTTTATTATATGATTATTATTCATTACATGTAATGTTAGACGTTAGTTGTTTACATTTCATGTAGTATTTTATTGTCTATCCTGAGTGTCGTCCTTGCTTCTGTATTGAGCTTGTGGTGAAGTTATTTAGTTTTTGGAATCACCATTTATTGAGTTTGTTTGTTAATGAGACATTTTTTGTCTGCATTTAATGTGCGAGTAAACCATCAATCCACCTTCAGTCACTTCATGGATTTCCTGCACTATCCTGGCCAATAGATAATAGAACAAACCTTCAACTAAGCCCAACACATAACCACATAAACAGGGAGGGAAAAGAAGAATCACTAAGTATCCTGCAATCAATGTTATTTCTTTTACTCCCTGCTTTATAGAGCTACCAAGCAGGGGGACAAAGGAAAGGCTTGTTTAAGTGGAAGTGATTAAGCCTGATTGATGAGACTGTGAGGAGTCTGGTGGAGGCAGAGTTAGGCTACTGTTCTTGCTGCATTTGATTCAATTACCACAGAGCATGAGCTGTGAGAGGAGATAATCCAGCAGTTAAGATCCAGACAATGACATTTGCTTCCACTGCTTCCTTATCAAACAAAAAGAAACAGTTGACACTGGCCACGGTGACCCCTAAGGTGGGAGAGGTATCCCAAGGGTGCAAAGCCGGGTTTTAGAATTAAAGGTCACATCTGGCTCAGAGAACAGATGTGATTAGATGAGAAGATGGAAGGTTTCCTCACATAAAGTCAATCATTTCACTGTTAAAACTGTCCATAAAGGTCTAAAAAGCCATTGACTAACCGCTAATTTGGGGTTTTCTTATGAATTCTTCTTAATGTCAGACTCACTTATCATACTGGCATTTGTCTTGTGCCTTAAAAAACACTGCTTCTTATCTTTATTCCTGTTTATGTTAATTGGCTCACTCACTGTGTGACTTACAAGAGTGGGAGCTGTGAAACCAAACAAAGCAGGCCGGGTGAGACTGTGAAGCTTATTCACTGTCAATCACTGCAATTTACTGATCTCTCACGGAACTCCACATAATTACCATAACGAGCTTCATGTTGTTCATCTTCTTAAACACTAAGGTTCCTTGTTATGATTTCAGCATCAGAATATCTACAAAGTGTTGACAAAAGCATGAAGATGTTTTTCAGCCAGCTTCTGTAGATGTGTGACCCATTCCCACTTGTCTGGCAGAGACTCACAATATTCCTGTGTGTCTGTATGTCTGGATTATGAAGACATTTATCCATTTACATACTTACTTTATGGGGACTTCAAGGACTTGTGAGGACAAAGGACTCCTTATAATTTGAGCAGTGTAGAAGTAAATCATGATGCAAAGTCCCATTTTTTTCTGTATGTCCTTATAAGTTAGTTATACCTGAATTACAGTGTGTGTCTATGTCACCCATTTATCCTTTATGAGGACACACTTTACTTGTGAGGACAAAAACATGTCCTCAAAAGCTGAGCAGTGTAGAAGAACTGAGTGGTGAGCAGATAGAGATAGGCTGTTGTTGTTACTATAGTCACCTACGGTAGTTCAGTAGTTTTAGATAAAGCATGAATTTAAAGGGTAATGTCGACTGACGGTCAGTTTAAATCCAAAGGAATGCTGCTTCAGTGCTTCCTTTCTTAACTTCTTTCTTATCAACGTCAAGAGAAGTTTTGGATTATCAGCAAAAAAAAAGAGTACAATACCCAGACTGCTTTAGGAAAAATTATATTTAAAGGTTTCTCTGTCATGGATAATACATTATTTTTACAACAGGACCAAAAGGATTTCATGCATAGATCGAGAAACAAGCGTGCAAATCAGTACGCAAAGTGAGTCCTGTTCTACGAGGAAGACGGGGTGGATCACAAGTCGACTAGCATCTGTGCGCTCTGTATGACGCCGCAGGCTTTTAACTCCCCCACCTCTCTACCTTTCATGCTACCCTTCATTTTCGCTCTGGCAATCTAAACACACACACAGACACACACACAAATGATTCCTTCCTTTCACCACCTTCTGTGTTTCCTATTACTTTAGGTGTTGTACATTGCAGTATGATACCAGTATTCTTTCTTATCCTGGTGAGGCTCTTGAAGAGTGAGCCCCCACACACACACACACACACACACACACACACACAATCCTGTCTGAGGACAAGAGGTGGAGAGGCTGATAGAAATAACTTATATGCATAATGCATTTAATTTTACAGGCTTCCCATTGAGCTTGATGCTAATGTATTTCAATACATGTATCATTCATGTGGCAGTTTGTGTCGAGTGCTTAACCTACTTGGCCATAATGTTAACATGCACTGCTTATGAATATTATCAAACTCTCACCACAGGGGGTCAATGCTCAATGACACAAATTTAATTCTGTTTATGTTGTGAAGAACATAAAAATCACATATGGGGATAAATTGGATTAGATGAACCAAATCTTACTTGTGAGGCTTTTTCCTCTAAGGCCGTTTATTGATTCATGAGCCATACAGTCACAACCTGCTCCGAGTTTCATCCACATATATTGGAATTTATTCTCAATATTACTTTGTGTTCATTATAATTAAATGGGTTAAAATGCAAAGCAGTCACTAAAACCTTCAGCAACAAGAAAGTATCTAATCAGAAGAAAATAAACACATTTATTGAGCCATAACACAAATTAGACATGTTTTCCTCTCTTATGTCCGGGACCAACAATTATTATCGTCGGTCCGTGTGAAGTGTTGAAGTGTGTCTTCTGAAATATTAGTCATTCTCTGTGAAATGATAATTATTTCCATTATTTTTTAAATTACAGAAACACTGGACTTACACACAGTTCACATTAGTTTTGTTAATTAAGAACTGTGGCATCCAAAAAATAGTGATTGATCAAGCTATTTATAGGCCCAAAGTAGGTTATTTTGGGCCAGTTTTATGAATGCATTTCATTATTTGGCCTATTTTTTTGCCATTATTGGAAAGTACAGCTGAAGACAGTCAGAAAAAAAGGGAGAGAGAGAGAGACAAAGAGGGGGGATAACTTACAGCAAATAGCTGCGAGGCAGCACTGAACCCTGGCCACTGTGATAACTCATTCTCAGTTCAAGGGGTGCAGACTCTGCCAGGTGAGCTAGTATTGCGGCCCTCAGGTCAGTTACTTGTGTGAGTTATTTTACGGACCCTACTCTAGACCCTAATAGATTTAACTAATTAAACATTATAGGGGACTGTTATAGGACCTCCTACTGGGGGATAGAAGAGGGGAAATAGAGATGTGTTAAGTAAGGTGGTTACTAGGACGCATGACGCAGGGAAGTTAACTTATTTTACTTTGATTTTAAAGGGACACAAACAGCCAGGATTCCTGGGTGAAAATCATGTGTTTGTTTGTTTGTTTGACCCATCCAACACACCTCCCAACCTCCCAAAGTGGACTTTGTCTTTCTTTATAGTCCATATCCTCGCTTCCCCCATTGTTTTAACACTCCATAATGTCACCTCCATCTTGGCATCATTCATAACTACTATGGTGTCTATGGTGCTGTTTAAATTTCACATAGGTTCATTTTGTGGACTGTCTCCCCCAAACACTTCCCAAATTTTTGCCAATGGACAGACAGATAGACAGGCAGAAAGATATATCGAGGGAATTATATTTCGTACATCAGTGTACTTTGAAGTTCAAGAAGGAAAAGCAGATAAAACGACTTGAATTCAAATGGAGTCTACATTTGTTTGGGGGTCATTGCTCTCCCTTTTAGCTATAAATATATGCCCACAACAGTAATGCTCAATGAAGAACAGGTCATCCCGAGTGGATCTCGTTATCTCATGGGTTGAAATGTTTTAACTTTGTTAAATGTAAGCACGCCATATACGAACATTTGATGGGAAGTTGAAAAGGATTTTGAAATGCTAAACCGACAGAAATAAACCTCAGGTCATATTGTTGAACCCTTTCAAAAATGTCCAATTTGGCAGGTTCAGTGAACCCTCAGGTGTTTATTTCCAGCAACTCTCATGAAAGTGTTTGACTCACAGAAACATTTAACATTACCTTCTTCCACTGTTGTCCTTTGGCATAAATCTCGACTTTAATCACTTAATAATATTAATATTTATATTCCAACTACTTTTAGTCTGATTGCATGAGTGGTAGCTCTGATAGCAGAAACACATTAATACATTAAACTTTTTCATCCCTCATTTTATTAATATCCTGCTATGAATTAAATCACATGTCTTATACTATCAAGTGTTTATAGGAAACATAGTTAGACTTACCTAAACCACAAACACATTTATTTCTAATCCCTTTTCATGTCAACAGTCCTCTAAAAGTCTCCTTGAAAAACCATTTCCGTGGATTGCCATTACTCAATGATTTTAGTGTTATTCATTCAGCAATTAATGTTTATTTAAAAGCTTGCTACTTATCAACCATCTGTAGTTTGAAAAGAAGCTACAATAGCACAAGTTGGAGAGAGTCTGTTGGCATAATGGATCAGGGTTATAAATAAAACCATTTGCACAGTAACTGATTACCTTCAGCAACATATTAGACAAGTTATTAATACCAATTTTCATCTGTTGATTTGGTGCAATGTTGAACAGCAATGTGAAAACACAATAGCTCTTCACTGAGCATCATCTCTGCAGACTCCTTAAGCCATGTGTCATCGTCCCTGGAGACAGATATTGGACATGTGTGGATGTGTTTAGTAATGGTGTGTGGTTAGTACTGTCGCCTCACAGCTCCTCTGTGCATGTTGTCTGGGTCCTCTGGCTTCCTCCCACAGTCAAAGGGGTCCGTTAGGTTCAATTGACTCTAAGTTGCCTGTAGGTGTGAATGAGAGTGTCTGTCTCTATGTGTCAGCCCTGCGATAGTCTGGCAACCTGTCCAGGGTGTGGCCCACCTGAGTTTGGATAAGCGGAGAAGGATAATTAATGGATTGTGTTAAGGAGGGTTAGATAACAAACATGTTGTGGCTTAGGGGTCTGCTAATGATGTTCCCCCATGGGTACACAAGGAGAATACACTCATATCCATTCCAGTGTTCAATTAAATAAGCGGGCTATGTAGTTGCAAGTACAATTTCATGGGTACAGGACTTTGAAAAAATTGGGAAACAATTTTGCACTGGAGGAAAAGTCCGGGGATGTGCAGGTGACATACCCTTCTGTAAGGTTTTGTAGATATTTCAATCTCATCTTGAGACAATTGTTGCTATCCATAATTCTAAGTAAATTAGATCTCAGAATGTGTGAAAAGATTCATTTTTGCTAATGTTACCTTTTGATAATTTTTAAATTAGTTCAGTCTAATTGGAAATAGTTGGGACTGGATATGTCCAGATGATCATAGTTTCTGTATGTCTCCATTGTCATGCAACCAAACAGAAATGTGAAAAGGTGTTTGGGTCCACTGTTTTATATTTCCAAGATGTCTGTCAAGAAACCAAATTGATTACAGCTCCCTAAAATAGTTCTTGGCTTGAACTTTTTTCAGAAGTTGAAGGTGAAAAACTAAGACACAGCTTATTCAGATGGCATTAGAGCAACTAAGTACTAAGTAGTTCCATGAAAATTTAATTCTGTCACCTCCCAGTGAACTTAATCTTATCAGAATCAATTTTCTGGTGAAAGCTTTTTGTGTTTGCCAGATATCCAATCACTCACCTATAGAACTGACACTGACTTTAATTCACTTAGTTTTATGACCCATTCTCAAGACAGATAAATAAAACCACTTTTTTGAGGAAAAGAAGAATGGTGCTTTGGCAAACATATGGTGATTGGTGCTTTTATAAAACTTTATTAGTTCTTTAGCTCAGCAATTTATCCTGATGTTTTCTTTAAACGGAAACAACAACAGCAGCTGCTCAAAAGCCCTTCATTAATCCTGCCGACCAGGCATAAAAAATGAAGACGGATCACAGTGAGTGGGAGTCCTATTTTGGGGATAATTTATATGTTCTGTGTTCGCTTCTCAAGCAATCTATCCGGTTTACTGAGGCACTGAAGAAAACTAATCACTTGCCTGCACTTTGACTCTCTGTGTGGACTGCCTCTTGGATTTTATGAATAGGTTGTATTCTTAATGTGTGGTGGACAGTGGTGTGCTCATTGCCCAATTGTTGAAAAACGTGCTCTAAAGTGCCCTCTTGGGAGGTAAAAATGTGCCTAAAGTGCCCTCTTCAGTGGCGAGAGCGCACTGACGTGCCCTTTTTTCTTCTTTTCGCCCCTACCCTTCAAAAAGTCTGTGCACACCACTGGTGGTGGACCTTTGGGACAGGGCATTATGTTAATTAAGATAAGCTTGTATGCTGATCTGTCTCCTTACAGCCTTTATTGATCTTAATTATAGCTTGGAGGCTTATTCAGGTCAAACTATATTTATCATTTAAGACATTAAAATAATTTTTTTCCCCAATGGAATACATACCTGAAAAAAAGAAATTCTACAGCTCTACACATTGGGGTCCAGCAGAAGCATCCAAAATGGTTCACCTCCCTGCTCACGTACAGTCTGACCTGTCAGAGGTCACCTGAGACCATAGGTATTGGCTGAGCCTTAATTGGCCTGCTTGTCACAGTAGGGTTTCCGTTCCAGTAAGCTTTCATTTGGTCAGACTGAGTTCTCTTCAGTCCTGACCGGTGTACTGGGGACCACAGGTCCCAGCAGGGGGCCCATGGGAAATTAAACCCCTGCTCATGTGTTCTTGACTGACTATATCTTTGTCTTTCTGTAGTTTTGTTCTCCCGGTCTCCCTGGTTCATCCTAATGACTTTCTCCCTCTCTTGACTCCTTTTGGGTGTAAGTACACCCAGTGGTGGTAGAAGTACCCAGACCTTTTGCTTAAAGGTAACACATGGCACGTTCTGTGTCATTTGTTACACATTTGCATCCCCTAGCAGACTTTGCTTGGCAAATACACTGCTCTGAACCAAAATTAAGAAATAAGTTTGTGATAATTTTAAGACACCTGACCCACTGGTAGCTTCGTTAACTCTGTCACTGCATGTACCGCCTGCTGGGAGCTCCTCAGCAGCAGCCTCCTCTCTTCCTTGTTCTCCACTGGAATCCTCCTGCTGCTGCTGCTCATCTGTCCAGTGTCCTGTTACTCTTCCTTCCTCTTCATTTAGTGCCAGTAGACTATAAATGTCAGCACTGCTGTGGTAAACAGGTTTTGCATGGTACTGGCATCATCAACAGTAATGAGGTTGTGACAACAGGTGATGGCATTACTTTGCTTTACAGTATATGTAGCCTGTTGATCATTTTGGACCGTGTAACCACTAATTAGATGGCCTGTTCCAACAACAAGCAGGACCCTGCCAGCAGGTTTTATTTTCCATATTATGAGGTTTAATTTGGTTAATTATGGTCCCAGTTTGAGTAAAATGGATGAAAATGCAGGGTATACTTTAGGGAAGGCTACCTTGTGATACAAGTCGTTACTACAATACTGCACTATGTTTTTCGTCTTTGACCCTTTCACAGTATGTTTTCACCTCTGGGAATCTTTTTCACCTCTGACTGTAACATTTTAGTAACTTAAAAATGTCTTGTTCAGTTGTACCAAAAGCCACTCTAACTGTTGTTCCTGAATTACAGATTGCACCTTGCTAACCAAGCCTGCTAGCCAGTACTCATTAACATAACATCTTAATGTTCCCAATCTGCTCTGTGCATACGCTGGTTCATAACAAGATGGCACTGACCAAAAATCAAGATGGCAATGGCAAAAATGTAAAGACTTCAAAAATGGTAGGCCCACAGTGTGAGTCTTCCCTCTGCCAGTTACTGAGAATCAATCATTACAATGATAGCTGTGCACAGATATTATTCATCCAGTGACTGAGCTTCAGACACTCCACAAATAATGGAGGCTGGAGGATGGGGAACTCTGAATGTGCCAAGATGAGAGGTGTATCCAGGGAAACTGCATTTGGCAGCCTAATGTGCTTTATTGCAAATTTGAGCCCTGCTGTAACTTGATAAGGGCTTTGAATACATCCTGAAGGCAGTTATCCTACAATAACATTCCACATCAGCTAATGGAAAGACAAAGTCTGTTTTCTCCAGGCATCCAACATTTGCACATAGTTAAAGGTCCCTCGATTATTAAGTGTCTTCATTGCTTTCTATTCTCTCTTTCTTAACTCTCTGCTCCTCCTTCTCTCGGCACCTCCCTATATTGACTTATAATCAGTTACAATTTCAGGAGTGACATCTATGAGTAGGAAATGGTAGCACTGAGCTACACATAGACGGTCAACTCATTCCTGTAGTGTCTACAGGACGGTGGCAGAGTGGACAGAGGCTCTGACCCTTTCTGTAAAACTGCCTGCCCCATCAAAATGTTTCCACATGTTACTTATGCATCATATAACTAAGAAATTACACTAAATGCTCCTCATAAAGCCAAGAAAGTGTGAATATGGGCATTTAGGACAGATTTTGCAGTTTGTTCACTCCCTCATTGCACCGCTTATGTGCACACAAGTGGCACAAATTAAAAAAGAATGAAGGTTTAATGCAATATGAACATCCAATAGTAGTGACTGATTATGTAATTATAGGTTTCTTTTTATACAGTTATTGTTTTAAGATTATGCCATATAGCAAATAGCTGCATTTCAAGATTGAACTGGGTGGGAAGAACACAAGTACAAATACCTAATTTTACAGGAGCTTTAATTAGAAAATAAAATAAAGAAAACACTTGTAAGACATTGGTGAATGAGGCCCTTTGTCCTTGACTGAAGCAGTGGGGTAAGGAGTGAAAACTGAATGCTGCCCAAACACTCCTGTTCTCTGGAGAACATCCCCCTCTCCTCAGTGTGTGTGTGAAGCTATTTCATGTCTGTGCTTTACACTGATGGTGATACTGTTTCCATTGGGAACACACCTGATCTTTGCGGGCAATTAACTCAATATCCAATAACTGTAAAATCCATTCATCTGTATAGGGAATGCTCTCTCATAAAACCACAAGCTAATAATGTATTATAATTCCTCACAAAACCACATCAGTGACAATCCCCACTTCATTTGCTCATTCTCCGTCCAAGAACAAGTCTGAGGAACTCATTTCCAGCTTCCATCCAGGATAATTCTACTCCAATCTCATGCTGCTACCCAATCACCCAGGCCTGATTAATATGCAGGGAAATGGGTGGCTATTTGGCTAACACGGCAGCATGTTACTGGCCTGTATCATGGACAACAGATGGGAGACACATGAAAGGTCCAACTAGCCTCAGCGGAATGAATCCCTCATGCCTTTCACTATTCCATGCAACCTATTTCAGGCAAAAATACATGCGATCAATTTGTCATGTGTCACCTTCGACCACCTGGTAAACGACCTCTCTCATTATACTGGCGAGGTCCTTGTTGGGAGCTGGTGCTCAGAAGCAAAAAGTAGGTCAAGGGAAGGATGAGGACGACATGGTTTGGTGGATTCGTACATTTCCATTAAACCACCCTGTGAAGTCAACCTGCTTTCGTACTGTACATTGTTAACCTAATGAATTTCTCAATATATTACCCTCTTCACCTTGGAAGAGACATCTAGAGGCAAGGGGACTTGTAGAAACCTGAATTGCTGTCACATTTTTTAGCCTTGACCCAATTTCTTCATACTGGAATTTTCTGTCAAGTTCTTTTTATGGTCATATATACAACAATTACAGTGAAGCAGTCTGTCGCACAAAAGCAGTTTGTGGCTGGCAAGACCTGTTATGTCCCTAAACAATTTACATGAAATCTAGGCTGATCCAGGTGTTTAAACTCTGCACCATTAAGGAAATCCTCAATATCTCAGGTGATACAATGACAGGTTGGAGAAATTAGAAACTGTTGTGTGTGCTAGTGGCTCGGCCAGCTGTTTGGTCGTGGACAGGAGACTCGGTTGACTCTGCTGTGCCAGCTGCAGCACCTGTTCTGGGGTGGGTTAATTGTCTCTGAGCATGTTAAAGCATGGCCACCTACAAACACACAGAGGAGAGACAGAGAGTTGGGGTTTGACACAAGCACCTGATGTCTCTGTTAAGCTGTCTTAGTCAGAGTGTTGTTAGGGAATCCGTATTTTTAAGTTCATAATTGTTTCTGTGAAAAGAAAAAACAAACCACTTTATCACCGTGCCATTGTCCTTCCACAGTCCAGAGATTGGTGAAATGGTCATTCTAAATTACTGTTTATTGTGTGACTATCAGCGTGAGTGGACACATATGCCACCTTTGTGATAGAGTGGGGATCAGTACATATCGTATCTTGCTTTTTCCCACTGTGAGCTGGCTTAGTCTCCCACCTCCTGTTCTGGATGGATGGATGGATGGATGGATGGACGGACAGACTATTGCTGTGTCTATCTATCTGTGACTTGTATTTGCTATTTTGAGAGCATAAGTGTGTTCACACTGATGCAGCGCACTATGAGCAAAGATTTTTTACTCCCAACAGTCAAAAAGTTGAGTGTAGAATGTGGAACAGGGGACCATCAAACTATTTTAAACTTTTGAAAATTGTGCACAAGACAAGGATGCTGCATTGATTGTAATTGAAACGGTAATTGAGATGTTTTTCCACCAAGTTCCACTGTGACCAGATATAAAGCATTGATTGGTTACTTTATCAGTCTGAATTGAATTAGTGACGATTCAGCATTGTGTCTCTTTGTGTGTCATTTTGAGTCTCTTCCTGTTTGGGAGATTGTCTCATTTTGCAGGTAAAGTCCAGGCGACACTTCAGGGGAAAGTTGAGAAGCTTAACATTATGCAAAAGTCCAGCGACACAACAATCAAGCCAATTACATTAATTTTAATGCCTGCATAAATAGAATCAAAACACCCACTACCATCACAGATAGGGCCACAATGCTGATCATCCATCGTTGTATTTAAACATTTTCAGCAATGCATACAGTGTGACAAAAAGCTAAACTGTACTCAGGAAAACAAACCATACAAGAAGGAATGAACAACTTGCTCAGTACTGCAGGTGTGGAAATGACATGCACACTGCAAAACAAACAAACAGACTTCCTACGACCATGTGTCTGTATGCGTTAGGAGACATAGGAAATGAAGGATTGGTCATGTTTGAATCTCAAAATTAAAGCGGCTGAAGAAGAGCAGTAGATTTTCTCAAAGCAGAAAAAGATCCTGGACTCCATTCATCGTATTTCACTTCTCAGTTAAAACAATTCACAATCAAAATTCTACCCACGTCGGGTGTGTGAGTGTTTATCTGACGGACTTCACTATCCCGAGAAACTAAAACAGGCAAACAGTGGGGGGTGGATCAACATTACTTACAGTGGTTTTGCTATATAGGTCTCAGGGAAGAGATTTAGTGCCTGTGAAATGGGAGGAAATGGAGAAAGGATACAGGAGAGAGCTAACAGGGCAAAATGAAGTGTAGGCACAGTCCACACAGTATCGACTTCCTTTCAAATTAAGACGTGCTGTTTCAACATTTCCCTTTTTATATCTGTCTAATGAGAACTTCAGAAAACATAGCCAAACCACGTGTGAGGGATTTGGCTCTGCTGCAGGAAGTTTGAGCCAGTTAGTAATCATTTGTGGACTGCTACATGTGTGGCCGCTGAGGGCTGCGTGCGTCTCTGAGGTGCGACCTCTGACCACATCTGTTGTCCCTGAGCTGCAGCCAGGGTTAGGTTCATTAGCTGAACAGGTAACAGGGATGATGAATGAGCTGTATTTGCTCTGCTCCACATACACACTTACACACACTGACACACACACACACACACTCAGGCCAGCCACAGTCAGAAAGATAAAGAGAGCCTCTCTGAAATAGATGCAGCAGCTAGAAATAAAATTAAACTTGCCAGATGGGCAAAAGCCAGTCAAGACTTTTTTTTTTCAATTTCAGTCTCTTGTGTGTGATGTGGTCTTTTATACAAAGACATACATAATTCAATGTGTGCAATACGAAATATGAAATTCTGTCTGACATTAAAATGAATGCAGCTCAATAATCTGGTCAGAAACAGGCTTAAATTGTGCACTATATGCCCAGCTTTTGGGAACTGAATTATTCACAGAGCTCTCCTTCTCTCCAAACAAACAGGCCGGTAATTAAAACCAGTAAAAACACTGAATAAAGCAGCTTGACATTAAAAAAAGTCTGTGTTTCTCTCAGACTGTTTAGCAGACACAGGAAGTCCCAGAGGGGCAGCGAGCCGAGCTGCTGCTAACGTCTGCTCGGTTTGTTTCTCTGAAAACTTTAGATCCAGTCACTCAGGTGGTTTTTACTGGGATTATACACAGACCTCTCCTCCTATCCAAAGCAAAAGCACTTGGTGTTAAAAACGAAAATAAAAAAGTGAAATGAAGCAGTTCCTCATTACAAAGTCAGTCCATAGCTGTTTTGCAAACAGGTTCTGCTAACGTTTACTCAGCTTGTCTCTCTGATAACTTAAGATCCAGACGTCTGATGACTGAAGTCCTTCATCTGGTCAAAATATACAGTTAAAACAACCACAATTTAAAAAGTGTATTGTGGAAATGCGGCTTAAAACTGGATAAAACTGCATTCCTGACAGCTGCTGGTTGACAATAACATTGCTGATGCATAGACAAGAGAATGTGACGCTGTTTACAGACGACCAAATAAAACAGACAGTTAGCTTTAATAAAAGCACAGATTTCTCAGATGAAACATTGTTGGAAACATTTGGGATAGGTCAAAATATACAGCATATATCTCATGTCTTTGGGCTAACAGCATGGTGTACTGAGAATTGTAGCATTGAGCCTCATGATTGTTTGTGTTATTCTGTGTGTGTGGGATCAGCTGGCCCACTATTGGCCCATTTGGACCTATGGTCTCTTTTAAAAAAGGGCAAATTAGAGCACATTCCAATGCCTCTATCCAGAATTACTGCTCCTATCTGCTTCCAAGATCCTTGAATTGTCTTAATAAAACGTTCTTGGCAGTGTTGTAGTTCAAACTGTATAATTATTGTACTGAAGCAACACAAGTGCAAAGTAATGAACTTCAACAAAAACAACAAGATTAAAAAAAATATGAGCTAGATAATGATATCTATAGGCAATAACTATAGCAAAATGACTAAAAATGTTTGTTTTTGAAAGAAGTACATTTTCATTATTTACTGTGTTTCCCTGAAGTCATTGGCTGTTATGGATGATGAATGAAAGAATAATAATAATGATAATAATAATACATGTGTAAAAGTGTTGTTTTATGTGTAGAAAGTTAGCTTTCTAAATCTGGACCTCTCACAAAGCCTTGGCTAATTTTGCTCAAAATGTTCCTAACTGTTACTGTAGGTCTATAGACCAATATGAACCGGTATTATTTGAGTGTCTGAGATTGGTCAGTATGGTATGACATGTAATGATAAAGGTAATTTATCATTCTTATATAATGGGAAAACATGAGGAAGAAATGTTGCTGCATAAGAAGAATAACCCAACATGCAAATGAATAAAGCCATTTGTCATTTTACTGTGACCTTAGATATGCAATAATGATGATTCAGAAAGCAACACCTAAAGCTGTAATATAAGTCAGATAGATAAATCTGCTTACATAGGATCATTAGGATTCAGCTGTGAAACACTTAATCTAGATAATGATTCCACTGGCTTTCTTTTTCTTTAAGCAGTCACCCCAGGTGGGACATGAACACATGGCCAATTAGTGTAACATATGAAGGAAGTGGCGCTCACTTCATAGTATCTCCAGTATTGTGTCTCTGTAGGACAGTCAGAGTACTCCAGCAATAATGGACTCCAGATCCAAATGTGTGCAGGAGATGAAAGCCATCTCACTCAGCAGAGAGGCATGTAGGTGTGGATCAGTTGGTCACAGACAACAATTTATTGTGTTATTTCTTGATAAAGTTTTCTAAAAGTATAACATTTTATCAGAGAAGAGAGAAACACGTGGCTGCATATCGTGCCCTGATTAAGAAGTAATGATTCTAAAGATTCTGAATACAAATCAAACAAACATGTTACAGAATGGGAACGACCTGTGAGCAAGTTATAATGAGCTGCAGTGTGAGCCGAGCTATGAATCATGAAACAAAGCACAGCATGCGACTGGAAGCATTGCTACGGACAGAATGACAGGACCTGATTAATATGAAGATATCTGCATGAAGACTGATAAAGAGCGCATGATCTCTTTGATGGCAGTCAGATGGATAAAAATAGTTTTTCATTGTTGTGAATTACTTATTCCCATGACAACATCTGAAACGTGTTACATGATTCAAGCTGCTGCATCTTTATTATTGCCGAGAACACACAGGAGATACAGCTGCGTGTGCAAAATATAGATTATTCTAATCTTGTTTAGAGGTTCAGGAACTCTGTGCCTATGTTCATCCACAGACAGGCCATCATGGAGACAAGAGGTGAAATGATGAGCTGTAGGTGAGAAGAAGGTGATGATAAGATGTGATGCAGAGCTAATGAAGAGATTTAAAGATAGGCAGAGTGTTGCTGCACATACTCATACTGCTTATTCTGTATATATCTTACATATGCATATCCATCCCTTACTTTATATTAATGCACTGCTGTACATTGTTCATTTCTCATAGACTGTATAAAACATGAAAGTAGTTGCAGTGATTAACCCATAAGTTTCTAAAGAGCCAATGTGCAAACTCAATGTACATTTGGAAATTGCCAAGTTGGCCGTGCCTGGCACCCGTGACAGCACCAAACCTGTCAATCACAGCAGCCATGCCCTTAATTATGCATCATTTTAATTTAATTCAAACAGGTGAGTTATTAAAATTCACCCCTGTACACTGGGGAAATGGGGAAACTAGCTATAAATACATTTTTGTTTATTTGTACTAAGCTAAAAACCTGTTTGTTTCTGCTGTAAATGTGGGTATTTTAGCATGGGGGTCTATGGGGATTGACTTTGTTTTGGAGCTAGTCTCAAGTGGCCATTCAAAGAACTGCAGTTTTTCGTACACATTCTAAACTACATTTCGTTGCCTCAGTAACAACAAAACTGTGTCACTAACTTCCTGTATATAAAGAAAACTGAATAAACTGGTTATAGATATTTGGTAGTGTCGAAGAAACAATTGCATTGCATTAAATGCTATTTTGATGTGCATAGACTTTATCTATCTATCTAAATGTGAAGCAGATGAGAAGATGATATCAGTGCTGAAGAACAAATCTGCAGCTCCTCCCTACTTGTTCCTTTAGAGCCACACAGTTACTGTGTAAAAATGGGCTTCTACTTGATATTAAATGAAACACATTTCAGTTTTTCCTCTGCCGTACTTCATGAAGATAAAAGTCCATATCAAGATTTAACAAGTAGCTTTGTTGCAACCCATTACCAGTATTTGTTTACACTATTGAGATGAAAAAAATTGTACAACACTGTAGATCTCAAAAGCCCTCAAACGATGCTATGTTCTTGGCTCCATATGTTGAATTCCACACTCCTCTTTGTCCTTGAAAGCATCTGGGGAGCTTTTACCTCCTCATTTCATCTCATTGTTCATCCTTGTTTTCTACATACTTTTGAAGTCGGTGTGACCTTTTCTGTTTCTAATCATCCCTCCCAAACCACTCTCCCCTCCTGCAAAGGTTTTTCCTCGTCTTCATCTCCTCCAGGATATTGAGAGGAGAAATATGCTTTGCAAATCACAGGAATGGGGCATGTTGGCGTAGAGTGACCTGTGGTCCTCTTTCATACATCATAAAAGCCCAGAAGGTGTCTTCCCCGTTCAGATGGGGCTTTTCATCATCCGTCCTACGTGTGGTTTCGGGTTGTGCATTTCTCCTTTTCTTCGCTCATCTTATCCCCAAGGGGAGTTGTTTTAAAATAGCATGACGCTAAAGGGTTTTTTCCATATTATTAATTGTGTGCTTGTTCCATTGCTCACTATTTCAGTGCTTTGTTTGTTACACTGTGACATTCTATTAAATGTATATTCATTCACTGGTATTAAGACATCTTATGTATATGGTACATGTACTGTAGGAAGCAATACACTGAAATAGAACATTTCATTGCACTCTGATAGTGTGTAGTGTCTTATCAGTGGTTTGTGGCATTTTAAATGCCTTGCTCTAGGGTATAAAGTGGCTGTGATGGGACATCTCAATTATCTGTTCATCTCAGTCTACCAGAAGGGTTACAGGTTTGTCTCTTTCATTACTTCCATCACACAGTGGTCTTATTACTTTTATCAACAGCCCTCTAGGAACCTCGAGTAGTGCCTCGTTTCCTGTTTCATCCCCCTGGGACTGTCAGACCATCCTGAAACACATTAGTTTTGTTTTTCAAATCTGAAGACTTCATGCATCATTACCCAAGAATCACATTCAAAACACAGACAAAAACTATGAGGTAGAATAAAACTTGCTTGGGAAACTGTGAATACATTTCCAGTGAGGAGGGGTTTTGCACAACAGTAAAGTACAGTTATCACCCTGGGCAGTAAAAGTATTTTGATGTAGAAGCCGCACTTTTAGTATGCAAACATTGGAAAAGCAATAAAACACCATTATTCAATTGTTTTATCCCACTGACATGTGGAAGAAGATAATAGAAAGTCAACCAGCTTGACCGAGGAAAGTCTCTTAACCAACTATGATGCAGAAGGACTCTAGTGGGCATGCTCTACACAGCCTGGTTTCCAAAAAATGACTGGAAATGTATTGCTGGATTTCATTTCTTTATGCTGTATCACAGACATGTTTCTAGTCAAAGTGTTCTGCTTATGGAGCTGGTTGGGGAGACTGGCTGGCTCAAACAAAAACAGAGGAGAAATCCCAGGAGATGGCTGTTCGGGTCCAATGTAAAACTAAAAGTCAATGTTGACTTATTTATGTAACAAATGTACTCATTGAGTGACTTTCATAGGAATTAATTGGACGTAATTTATGAATGTAGTATCCAATTCTCCTTAATACTTCCATGATTTCTACTGTCCTGGTTTCTGATCAGTTCCAACATAGTTAACAGCCAACTCATTGTAATTGTCAAGATTCATCCACAAAGTTGAGTTCAACTCTTTACTGAATGTCCTCTACTAGCTGCCTTTGACCTAGACCCTGAAGTTTCCCCACCAGCACACAACACCTGACATTTCTATGTCTTTTAGCTTTTACCATAACATTTAATGTGACAACTTTTATGCTTATGCTAGAAAAAACAGTCACCAGAATAGATTGCAGGAACCATTTTTAGGAACATTGAGTTTAAAATGTAATTTTAGACATACATTCTTTAAAAAAGAGGTCGGTCATTTGGGGGATTTCACCTCAGGGGGACGGTTAAGTTGAGCATAAGGACAGGGCAAGATGAGTGCTATGGGGGGAAAATGTTACACAACTTAAAACCTTTTTTTTGTCTGTTTCTGTCCTTTCTCGAGGGCCTCCAGCATGCAGGGGCAGACAATCTGTCTCTCCATTCTGCCTCTGCTGAGAACCACATCCTGATAACATATCTCATGGTAAAAGTGTGTCATATTTTTAAAAAACATGACCACATTTGAGCTTCTATTTGCCCTGTCATCGTTTTCAGGAGCTTTTCTACGTCCATTTCCTCAACCCAGCTTTTGTATTTCTTCTGTCTGGTGTTGCCTTTCCACTGCTTTCACAGATCAAATCAGTTTTCTCTGCAACCCGTCCTTGATTGCTTTTAAGAACCTCCATGGCAACAGAATGCTGGTTTATGTGTTTGTTGTCTTGTGGGATGATGTCTTCCCTGTGAGAAAATAGCTCTTGAGCAAATATGTGTTGAATTAACTTAGACTTAATAGAATGTAGATGTAATTCAATTTAGGAGAGCTGCGCTGTTGGTCTGGTGCCAGCAAACATTCACAGCGAATGAACCTTTCCAAATGTATGATCACATCATCCGTTTTGGGTATGTTTGTGCTCTGCATACAATGGTCTTTTCCTCTCATCTACAGACTTAACTATACCAAATTCTCATTACTGTAACTGGGGGATAAAGATGAATATCACAGAAATCAATAGACTCTATAAAAACTCTATAAAAACTGTGGACTTAGTCTCCATGATGTCACCCATTGGATGTGGACTCTGGTTTTGCAAACTCACCATCTTGACTTTTTTTTTTTTAACCATTGCATGCCCAGAACTGATTAGGAGCCTGAATGACACTATATTATAATTTGAAAGGGTCAAAGTTTCAAAACTAAAAACACACATTGCATTGTCAATCACAAGTTATTATCTATTTTACTCTAAACTGGACCATCATTTACATCATGCTGTATTGAAGAAGACTTCAGACTAAAGATTAGGAACATAAACTTATTGTCACTACCGTTCCCAGACGGTAGTGCTTTTATTTTGTTGTCTTGTCACTTCCTGTTTTATTTTGA